>JANBXA010000651.1:78017500-78580000 GCA_030556225.1 Cricetiscus sungorus | reverse complement strand
AACACTGGGATAGATTGGGGATCAGCCAAATAAACTTGTATTTTCAAAGCCCCTTACAACACCCAGCACCTGAAAAAAAGACATGACAACAATTATTCCAAAAGAAAATGACTACTGAAGCCTGGAGGAAATCAGAGCCAGAGAGAACATAGATATCATTTTACAAGTGCATATTAGCTTGCCTCAGTTGATCTAGTAAAAGAGGAAGACCTGGCTTAGATCTCTCAGCCTGTCCTTTCCCATTGCCCTTATTTATCTCTTAATGTTCCCAAACATTTGATAAACACATTTGTTCTCTGTGAACTAGATATGACACATGGTTTGTCCCAAGTTTATAGGCAAGGGAACTCTAGTTCAAGGATTACAAGAATTATCTCAAATGGCACAGTGAGCAGGTGGCCTGGGTCTCAAGTATTGATCTTCTCAAGGAATGTCACTTAAAAAAAAAACACCAACAAGAGAATTTGCCAAAACACCAAGTATTTGCCATTTAAACTGTTTCTAATTAATATTTTAATTAAAATAAAATTATAACATTTCTCTCTTTCCTCCTTCTAATCCCTCCCATTTATATGTCTTTTCCACTTACATACCCCCTCTTCAAAATCATATTGCTTTTTCATATATACATATATGTGTATATTTGTGATAGATAGATATATGAACAATAGATGATAGATAGATAGATAGATAGATAGATAGATAGATAGATAGATAGATGGATGGATGGATGGATGGATGGATAGATAGATAGATAGATAGATAGATAGATAGATAGATAGATAGATAGATAGATGATAGATAGATGGGTGGGTGGGTGGGCAGGCAGATGAACAGATGGATGGATGGACAGACGGATAGATAGATCCCCAACTTCTCAGTCTAATCTGGTATGTATATGATTTCAGGTCATGATTTCATGATCACTGATATTAGATAACCATTAGGGTGTTCTTCCTTGGGGAAGACTATGTCTTCTTCTCTTAGTATTCCTTAGTTGCCTACAGCTTTTGTCCTAGGTCAGAGCCCCTTGAGATTTCACTCCTCCAGGTTAGCATGTCTATTGGTGTTGTACTTGTTCACATCTTAGTTTAAAAAGTCATTGTTGAGGTATCATAAGGAAAATTTCCATATCATTTCTAGGAAACAAAATCTCACAGCAGATTTTATAGTCCTCTGGCTCTTTCTTAGCCCTCTTCTGCAATGTTCCCTAGAGAATCAGTTGTTCTCTGCATGCTGCCTAAGCTGTAGGATAAGTTGTTCTCTGCAAGTTGACTATCTATGGTTTTCTGTAGTATCTATAGTCTATGGAAATTAAAAGTTTCTTTGATAAGGGATGAGAGCTACATTTATCTCTGGATATGAGGATAAATTTGAAAACTAGAGCATTCTCAGGAGAAGAAATAATAGTGACTAGGAAATATTTAAAGAAATGTTTATCATCCTTAGCAATTATAGAAATACAAATGAAAACAATATCAAGATTTTATCTTACCCCAATTAGAATGGTTAAGATCAATAAAACAACAGACAATAAATGTTGGTGAGAGAAATGAAACTCTAAAAATCTGAACATAAATCTACCATATGACCCACTCTTTGGCAAATGTCCAAGGGCCTTCATATCTACAGAGAACTGTTCATGTTCCTGGATGCTCTGTTCACAGAAACTAGGAAATGGGAACAACCTAAATCTACCTCAACTGATGAATAAATAACACAAATGTTTTCCACCAGCCAGCCCTCCGCCAGTCTGGCGTGCCGGCCCCAAATAACATGCTGAGACTCTGTATTTGATACAATCCTGTTGGCCAGTTACCATTATTGTTTATGGGCTACCTCTGTCTTAATTGTTAACTCATTTCTACTATTCTAAGTATTTCCACGTGGTTCATCTTACCTGAGAGCAGCCGCCTGGCATCTTGATTCCTCTAGGCTCTACATCCTGACTCCTCCTTACTACTTCCTCTTTCCTCTTCCTAGTCTCCTAGCCTCGCCTATCTAGTTTCCTATTGGCCAGCAGGGCTTTATTAATTAACCAGTATAAGAAACATATTTACAGAATAACATCTCCTATCATACATACTATGGAATACTATTTTAGCAGGAAAGAAATGGGAAATTTGCAGGTATATGAATAAACCCAGATAATCTTATATTGAATGAAATAACCCAGACTCAGAAAGACACACACCACATGCTCTATCTTACCTGTGGTGCCTAGCTCCAAATTCTCAGATGTGAGTATATAACCTGCAGTAAAGGGGATGATGGAGAGGAAGGAACTTGAGACAGCAACAACAGGAAAGAATTCTATACATCAGAAATAGAACAACAAAAAGAAAAACAGCTGAGAAATACAGAATACAGGAAAAGGTTCACCATAGGTATTAAATATTGACAGAGACTAGGAAAAAGAATGTACAGAAGAATTCCCTTGATGTTCCAAAATTCTATTATAAAATGTTATGATGGAAAGTTCTGTAAAGTCAAAGGCAAGATGAACAGCATCCACAAGAAGGCAGATCATGCCTCATTGCAGAGAAGAAATTTGCCAAAGACTTGTGCTAGTGATTATTTTCACTGACATAGTAATATACTTGACTAAAAAAAGGGATTCCTTTTTTCTTAAAGTTTGAGAATACAGTCTCAACTGTATAAATCATAACAGGGAAGGCATGATAGTGTCCAGAAGGTGTGACCAGTCACATTGTATCTACAGTCAGATAGCTGAAAGCAAATTCTGCTACACAGAACTTTTTCTTCTTTTTATGCATTCTGAGAATACAAGCTGTGAAATAGGGTTGTCCAAATTTAGGTGGGGCTTTTCTTTTCAGATATACCTTTTTGAAACTCCTTGGACACACACCCAGAGGTATGTTGCCAATGGGGATTCCTTCTGCTTTACTCTGACTCCATTTTCCATTTATCTTAAATCATAAAACACCTTCCAGTTTGCACTCTGGATCCTTTGTAATGAACACAGGATGCCCCTTCTTAAAGGGATATGTTTGGCCACATTATTCCTGCTAAAAATCCAACCAATGGCTTGTTAATTATCATTAAAGGACAATTTCCAATTGATGGGCTCTGATGGTTGATCTTTATTGTCATTATGATTAAATTAAGAAATGACATGAAGTTTGTAGAGCACACTCTGAGTGTACCTCTGCAGGCATTTCCAAAGTATTAGTGAGGTGGTGAGGACCTGCCCTCTCTGACTCCAGAAGGAAGAAAGGGAAGAAATGAAGAAGCATGTTAGTAGATGCATTGTCTCCTCTCATCCTCTTTCATGGCCACCTTGTGGACATCTCTAATTTACTCTCTACCAGGATGGAAAAAACATTTGCAACTCTGAGCCACAATAAGTCCTGTCTATCTCCCTTTAGTTGTTTTCATAGACATCTTAATGTACCATCCAGAGACTGGCTGACACATGAGCTAAAAAGGCTAGGGTACTTCCTATTTTATTGCCAATATTTGAGTAACATGGAGAAGGTGACTTTTAAGTATAAAAGTTTATTTGGCTGACAGTATGTGGAGTTCAAGGGTAAAGAGCCACATTAGGTGAAGAATTCTTCTTTGGATCCTCAGTGTGGAATAGGCCATCACATAATGAGACAGAACAAGATGTTAGAACCTTTACTTATCTCCAAAGATCACTGTCAAATATCAGAACCACACTATATTACAACTATCTTTGTAAAAGATATGCTTATTGTTACTTTCTCTGTATGAGTGCTTTTCCAAATGTATGTATTATGTTGTTGTGTGTGGGGGATGGAGGGGGTATTACTAGAGGCCAGAAGAGAACATCACATAACCTAGAACTGGATTAGTGAGCTCACGTGTTATTCCAGGAGCAGAATTAGGGGTCCTGCAAGAGTAACACATTCTCTTAACTGCCGAGACATCTCTCTAGCCCTACATCCCTATTCATGCCTCACAGTGACAACTAAATTTAAAAATGAGTTTCACAGGAGACAAATAATGGCAGAGTCATTGATCTGGCCTCTCTTTCTAGCTTCACTTCAGTTGGTTTTCCCCAATGTCCTTTCTGAGGTTCCCTTGCTCTGAACTCTGGCAATTTCCTTAAAATATTTTGTTTTTGGAATGTGGTCCTTATCAAGGTGGTCCTTATCAAGGATTATGTCCTCTCTCTAGGATGTTCTTTCTTTCAAAGGCTATACTTGATTATTTCCCACGTCCTGAAAAAGTGCCTCTGTGAGGAAACCTTTCTTATCTTCTCTCAGTAGTGCTGTGTCTATTCCTGTGATACATTTCAGCCATGGAATCATCTTCTAGAAATAGCTATTTGCCAGGTCTCCACATGCTATACATCTAGATAGGGCAAATGACTTGTGTTTCTTTTGTATCTATATTCTATATAATGTTTGTGTGGAAGATAGTAAGTAGTTTCTCAAAGTATTTGTTAAATGTATTAGTTGCTTACTACAACCAAATTCTTGTGAAGCAATTTATTTATGAAAATGGTTGTTTTGGCTCATGGTTTGGAGGTACAGGTCATCATAGTAAAGACAGAGGTATAAGCAGCTGTTAGCTGTGATAGCAGGGATATGAATTTGCTTGGCCCTATCTTTTTGGATCAGGAAAGAGAGGAGGAGGAGAAGAAAGAGGAGGAGGACGAGAAGGAGGAGGAAGGGGAGGGGGAGAGGGAGAGGGAAGGAGGGAGAGAGACAGAGACAGACAGACAGAGAGAGAGACAGAGAGAGAGAGAGAGAGAGAGAGAGAGAGAGAGAGAGAGAGAGAGAGAGGGTGGAAAGTTGACATCTAGCTTTTGTTTTTTCTTCTCCCTATTTTATTCAATCTAGGACTCCTCCAGCCCATGCAATGATACTGCCCACATTCAGGGATGAATCTTCCCATTCAGTTAATCTTGCCTGGAAATACCCTCAGATAAATGGAGGTGAGCCTCACTACTGCCCTACATGCTTCTTAATCTAATTAAGTTGACAGTCAAAATTAACCATCATAATGACTGAGTGCATTTGGTTAATAAAATGAATATGTAGATGATTTTATTTCATGTCTCTGCAATATTTCACTCTAAGTATGCCCCATCACACTTGTCTATGACATTTTTCATAATTACTAGACAACTAAACCACTTGCCATTTGTGGCAAGAAGGACCAGGAAGACATGAGTGACATGGAGAAAATAGAAGACAATTAAGTTTTACAACCCACATTCCTAGTTCCCCCAGTCTTCAGTTCTCCAACATGTCATGTTTGAAAATGTGTGTTGCTGTGTCTTTCCCATCCCTAGTGCAAAACTGAAACTAGGTTACAGTAGAGCAATCTACTCTACTTGTCCACTCTCCCTGTTGTTTCCTTTTTCATACCCTGTAGATGTAGATAGACTCTTCCTGCCTGCTCAAGCTATGTTTATCCCTGTCATTTACTTGAGGCTTCAAACTTATTTCAAAATCAATCCAATGATATGATTATCAGTTTGATGTGGGAGATATAATCTTTTTATATTTTCCTGTCTGTTGGCATATAGCAACTTCCAGAAGGCTCACTAAGAAAAAAATCGAATTGCATTTAGCTGAGCTTTCCTTGAGTTCCAGTTAGAGTCATTCAATTTCATTTCTGCTATATCAATTGACAGTGTAATTTAAAGCAGTGCTGCAAGAATCTAAACAACACCCTTTTCCTCGTTTTCCTCTCCAAATAACTGGTCCAGTTAAGACAATTCATAATAGGAACTGCTTGCCAGAGTGGAAATCAGAGAAAAGAGGAGCTGATCCTAAATGTTAAATATTAATAACATATAAACATGTTAAATACTAAAGTCTCAGGGCAACAGGTGAGATGAAGATTTAGAATTGTTGGTCTTCTCCAACTAACCCCAGAAACAAGAACAAGAAGGTAAAGTTAGGAGTCTTGACATAGATATTCCTTGATGACAGCAAAGGCCCTGACTGTCCCTCCCTGAATTAGTTCATGGGGAGGAGCACTAGATCTCCCTAAATTGGTATACTCTAGATATTTTATCCTTATTCTTCACAGCAACTAGTGCATAGCTGAGTAGGAAAAGAGACTAAGATTCATTCTATGGGTGGATGGCTCATGGTATGTGAGCAAGGTCTCTGAGAAACAGAAGTGAATCTCAGTTCATGGCAGCCTCATGGATCCCTGGCTTCTAACAGGTACATAAGGACAACAACCAGGGGTTCCACAATGCAGAGAAAGGCATGGGTCAGGGAATCTAATGAGTTAGAACTCACTCCCAAGAGACTAATGAGGTAGAGATCTTTGAAGAACTCTATTGACAATATGCATCTTTTTTTAATAGCAACACATGGAAGTATTCCAAAATAATACCACAAGAGCCACACCAAGATGGAGAGGATACCAGCCATCCTATACCAAAGCAAGACTGTAGTTCATGCATTTCTCACTCTTCACCCAACACTTACCCACCCAATACCTACCCGTCCCTGGTTTCCCTAAAACCTGCTCAGTTATAGAATTAGAATTAGAGTTTAGCCTCCATATTAGGAAACAGAGTAAATGAATAATGATCTCCACTAGGTCCAAATATATAGATGATAGATAGATAGATAGATAGATAGATAGATAGATAGATAGATAGAAAGCTTAAAGCAAAAACAAACCTACAAAATAACAATAAACTAAAAATGAATTTACTTTATAATACAGAGATTTATATTTTACTAAGGAAGAAGAAATGAGAACACAGAAACTTTAAAATTACTTTAGCTGATAGAATGTAGTCTTGATATATTGTATAACTAAATACATGACTATATACCTCATGCTTTCTTATATGAGTCAAAGCTTGGTCATGATACAGCACATAGGAAAAACTGCAGCCAACCTAACCAAGTTGCAGTTGTACTGACCCCTGTGCCCAGGTCAGTTGGCATACGCATGCGTGGCAGGCACTTCCACCCTGAGCCAAGCCACCAAAACTGCCTCTACACCCAGAGACACTGAAAGAGAGACACCTGACCAGAGACACCAATGAGGAAAGGACAACACAGCAGAGTCAGCACCTGAGCCAATGGGACCTTGAGAGGGGGTATACCCTCTCACCCACAACAACCCTGTGTTCTGTTATTCGGCCCTCTCTTTTTTCTGCAGTGAAACCTCCCAGTCATGTACATGTAAGACTAAGTTTCTTTTCTTTGCCTAATTCCTCACTCTGTCCTGTTTAGTTCATTGCCCAATTCTGGTATATCCATTTACATGGTGTATTGTCTATAATTTTCACTTTCTCTGTTCTTGTCACTCACTTGGGTCAAACTATCATCATTTAATTTTAAATTATGTAATGGCCTCTTTGCATCTATCTTTCTCTAATTCTGCAACTACTTCTAAAAGCAAGCAAACAAACAAAAAAAAATCAATGATTTTATTCCAGGCCTCTACCTAACACTCCACAGTATCTACAAAATTTAGTTTAATTTCTTCATTTTGACACAGAGGTCACCCAACATGAGACAGAATAGAAAGGGAAGAAAAGAGGCTACCAAAGCCTCAAGTATTTACAGTGCCTGCTTGGGAGCCAGATACCCCTGGGGTGTGAATTTGTATATACTAACAATTATCTTTCAACATTCTCTGTAAGTGGGATAAACTGGTAATTTGTAAAATGGGTGATGGTGATTGTGGAAATGTTCTATTCTAAAGGAATTCTCAATAGACACCCATGTACAGCAGAAATAGGTACCTATACTGTAGAACCGCTAATGCCATTCCTCTGGTGGCCACTGGTACTGTTATATGCTCAGGAAATAAGAAGACATGAGCACACTGGGATTCCATTATGATTTATAAATATATTATTTTCTTTAACAATCTTATATATGTATTCTGATTATTCGAACCCTCATCCTATTTGATCCCTTTTCATCCCTGTCAACCCTGCCTTCTACATACAAATCCCTTCACAATTCACACTGTTTTGTTGCCCACTGAATTTAACCAGGCCATGTGTGTAACCATAGGTTTGGAGCTAACCATTCTGTCTTGGTAGACTCACCTATGAGTACACAACTGAGGACAGTGACCCTCACTCTCGCAAAATCTTTCTTCAGAAATTTCTTCAGAAATTTTCAACACTTGAATATTCATCACAAATGCATATTTGAATGGTTTTCATAAACCTAATTAATTCTCAATACATATACTTAAGTAAATTGCATATCATGTGTAGTTCAAATTATTTTCAACTGATTATTTGGTTATCTTTAAATAATACAAATGAGGATCCTAGGTTCTCTATTTCTTGCAATAACAAACATTTATTATCCTTTTGAAAATCACAGATGGTTTTTGTGGTTACCACTTCTAATGTGGCCAATTTTCCTAGGTTGAATCTCCATTCTAAATTTTGCCAAACATTTAATATGTGTCTTATCAAAGGAATTTATCAACTCTACACATTTAGTTTTCATCAATTCTGATTGTTGTCATTACTTGTACTACTAATAATTTTAAGCATCAGACAAGATATAGGACTATCTTATAGTTAGTACAAATGAACAAATACACAACAATTTTCAGAATGTGGGTGGAGATAGAAGAAAAGAGAAGTTAGAAAGAACCAATAACACAGAGTGGGGGAAAGGAACAAGCAACGAGAAGGAGAGATGTTTCTATACTCACATAAGTATTTCAAAAGGACCTAACAAGATTTTCATGCAGTAAATCCCAGATAAAATTGGCTGGTAAAGTAACTGTTTCAATTCTCCAAACTCCACCTCAGCATCTTAGACAGACTGTGATCATTGAAACAACTCACTACTGCCAGTGAATTCCCCTTGACTTTAATAATAATGAACACTATATTAGACAATCTGGAAAAATAGGGTATTTATGGGAGAAGATAAAATACTAGCACATTTTTTATTTATCCTAGATATGTTTCTCATGTTTTTCATTTTTCCCAAACTTGGAACGATATTTTGATTAGCCTTTTAAATCTGACTTTTACTATTTGTCTCTTTTTCCTAGGAATTTGTAATCCTGGAGTATACTCTGTAAATATGAATTTTAATAAAAATCAGGCTTTATGACATGAATAGATTATAATTTGTTAATAGTTATGTTATTTCAGAAGTGTTCTTGATATCTTCACATTACTTAGAAGCATTGGACAAACAGTGAGATGACCTGGGTGGCTCTGAAGATAGAACAAGGATTGAGAAAGGATATTTGGAGCAAGTACATTTGAGCTCATCATGAGAAAAGCCATCTTGGAATTTCTTGAATCAACAAAAGTGACACCTCTGAATGGAACCAATCCCTGGGTTCTTAAAGGCATTTATAGCAACAAATGTGTGGAGTCTAAAATGAAGTACTCTAGAGATAGGGCTGGGATTTAACCCAAGCTTAGTCATTTTCTGGCCACATGGGCTGATGAAAAAAGAAAAGAAAAAAGAAAAACCTCTCTGAGCTGTTGTATTATCTATAGAGCGGGATGTGTGTCCTGTAGTAGTAGATTAGCAAGCCTGTCTGGTAGCATAATTGAACTAAGTATCTATTAACCAGAAAGTGTTGGTAAAAGGGTTGATTAGGCTACAGAATTGCATAGCAGCTATCACATTTGTAGTTTCAGCTAACTCTACATGTGTCATGTGCCAGTGTGCTAGGCCAGTGACATCACTCCAATGGACCCCACTGGCATTTGCCAGGGTACACTCTGGTCTGTTTGTTTTCAGATTTATGCCTTGTTATTTACCTTTTTATGAGCAAAGCCAACTTTAGTGCTCTGTCACTTTGCAAGCCATGATGGGGGGCCAACTGTAGCTGTGTAGCTTATCCACCCTGGAATCAAATAGCTGCCTTGTAAAAGGAGTGTTGCAATCTTTAAATGCTCATAAATAAGGATTTGAACATTATCTCACATCATGTGATGTGGTCAGGGTAAATAAGGAGTCTTTTCAGGGGAAGAGTGGAAGTGATGACCAGGGGAAATAAAATACAACAGAAGGGTTAGGTTGAGAATGTGTGTTCACTGTGAGTCACTGGGACAAAGGGGTTGGCATAACAAGTCAGAGTTTTGCATGGCAAGCAATGCCACCTCACATGGAAAGGAGCTCATAGCTAAATGTCAGTGCCTTTGTTGGGTCCTAAAAGCTCCTTTCACATACATGTCACACCATGAAACCTCATTTCTGCTCTTCAAAGGCCCCTCCCATGAGAATTCAGAAGGATATAATCAAGGTGCTGTCTGGTGTTCGTAAAACCTGAGCTTAATTGTAAACAAGGCCAAAGCCTTACTTGAAATCTATGAATATCAAGGAATCTAATAGACTATCTTCAAATTTGGGACAGGGCAGGAATTGAAAATGGATGTTGATAGAAGGACTGAAAATAGAAGACCATGATTGGGGTGATAAAGTGGATAGGATGAGTGGACTTGAAGTGCTGTTTTCTTAGTGGCCTAGAAACCAAAAGAATAGGCATAAAATTCTGTGGGTTATTCATGAATCATCCCAAGAAGAGAAAGGTAAAAACCTATGAAGTGGTATATGTTAGCCTCAGATTCCCAGTTTCCTTAGACCAGCTTGTTTAAACTATACTGACAATTGCAACTATCCTTTCCAGTTCTTGTTGAAGCAAAACATAATGGATTCTAGTTAACCTCTCCCCAGGTTTCAAAACCATTCAGGCATACATTTGACAGCCACTTTTAATTTTTCAAGGTGACTCTGGGAACTTCACCCTCTTATAGGATGCTGGAAACAAATCTCAGAATAGACAAAGAAAGCTTCCAAATGCATTGTGAGTAAGAGCATCACTTTTTGATTGTAGCACTGGTGTAAAATTATCTTGCTTAATTCAACAGACACTTTCTCTTGCAAACTCAGTCTGTGCTAGCATGTGCTAGCATTCAGATGAGTTTACATGAAAAACAGCAAAAGGCACAAACTTTTTTTATTTAAACATTTTCCCATTATTTTACATACTGAACAAATTTCTCCACACCTTCTCTTCTCCCAAACCCTACTCCCATGCTTTCATGCTTTAAATCTTTCATCCAAATAGGATGGAAAGACCTTGGACATGGGGTTAAATCCAGATGCCACTAGCCACTATTATTTAGTAGTGTTACTTGAGCAAGTGACTTCACCATTCTGTGACAATGATTCATTTGAAAAATGTAAGTTATACCCATCTTATTATTGCTGTGGAACTGTGTTACAATTCATTTAAGATTCTAGAAACTCACCATTCTCAGAATAAGTAGCTTTTATCACGGTTCCTAGTTCTCCTATGGCCCTCTAGCATGGACGCTGCTATTTCTCAATCTTGGTATTGAAGTTCCCATCATGTCCATTGTTTTTGCCACCAATCAAAAACTTCATAGATCTCAGAATAGTTTCCCCAGCATGTGTAGCTTCTCTTATGTCTTTGTAAAAGGATATTTGGAATTCTGGATGTTCATATCCCACAACACAAGTACATAAGATTAGTTGCCAGAAAGCTCACTCTAAAGTACTCACAGAATAGACAACTTTTGAGAGGACTTGAGGTAAGATTGTGTTTGGAAAAAGAAGTATTACAGAGCTTTTAGCATTAGAATTAAAAATAGGCAAAAACCATTTGGACACATTGCATTGTTCATTCCAAGAAATGGTAAATGATTGTGTGGCCCTAGAACAGAGGACATTTGCAGAAAATATTTTCTAACAATCCTAAAAAGAATCATTGAAGACATATTAAGGAGGCCTTTGAATGTCAAAATTATGAGAAAGGCGCTTACAGGCACTCACTAGCTGGTTGATAGATTTTGAGCTTACATTTAAGGGGGACAAAGTATTAAATTAAGACAGTGAATATTGGGAAAGAAGAGTGAATTTTGCTATGGCAGTTTAATTAGAGAAATTAACCTAAGTTAAGTATCTGTCTGTGCTCTGTTCTACTTTTCAGTCTCTATGTATTGAATACCAGCTGGAAACAGAGTCTGAGCACTTTGTGAGCTCAATTCTCAGTTGTCACGCCTGACTCCAGGAGAAAAGCAGATGACTTAATTAGGTTTAGAATATGTTGTCTCCTTATTAGAAATAAGATGAATGTCAAAGCTCTGTGTGGGTAGATAGGTTTTGAAGATGCTTCTAGAAAGGGCAAAAGTGCATTTTGCAAATGGACAGGCTACAGGAGCCTGAAGTAGGAAGTACAGCTAGGAAGAAAAAGGGCAAAGTGAGAAAAAATCAATATGCAGGTAGAAATGTAAAACACAAGTACAAGAAAATTGGGAAAATCTTGGTAAAGCAGGTGGACTATGTCAATGCCCTGGTTTTAATATTGTATTATAGTTTTTAGGAATGCTTTGGAGGAAATAGGATGAAAACTTTAGTTTCCCATTTTTTTAAAAAAAATTAATGTAACTAATATATAGATGTAAAGGATTTCTTCTTGATTTGGACCTATGGAAACATGGTACAGCTTAGAGTACATTTTGCAGTAAAATATTCTCTTCATAGCCTGAAAGGAAAAACAGAGGAAAAGGAAGGGTCTTGGGGCTCAAAATCATCTTTAAAGATGACATAAAAATTCCCACAAGATCCTATCTCAGCACGGTTCTACCACTTATCATATCAAACACATGAATCTTTGGGGGAATATTCAAAATTAAATTGCAACAAAATGCAGGAGATTTTCATATTACTTCTTACAGTTACTTGTATGTGACTCTATAATTATCTCAAAATAAGTTGTCTTGATATTAGACATAGAGTAAAGGATTGCCAGCCTATAATCCACAACCCTGGAGAAACTAGGAAACAAGAAGGACCCTAAGAGAAATATACATGGTTATCCGCAGAAGGGGAAAGGGACAAAAATCTCTTAAGCAAATTGGGGACACAGGGAGAGTCAGAGGGGGAGAAGAGAAAGGGAAGGGGGGGGGGAGAACATGAGTGATCAGGAAGATCAATTTGAGGAAAGAATAAGGAAGGAGAGCAAAAAAAAAAAAAAAAAGCCAACATAGATTTAAAGAGAAGTCTGGCACTAGGAAAATGTTAAGGGATCTACAGGGCTTTAGCTATAATTTACATTAACATGCTCCCCCAGAAGATTGAGAAAGTAGAATGAATGAACATTATCACATGGACACTGGGTCGTGCATGGGTCCTGCCTGGGTCATGTGCTTACACCTAGCTCCCTCCCCAGTCTCAGGTTTCCTTCCTGGGTCCAGTCACTTCCCTCTTGAGTTTTCAAATCTAGCCTGTGGTTATCAGTTGTCTTTCAAGTCATGGTATAATTCTGGTTAAAGAATTCTGGAGGAAGTATTCTATGTCCCTCGAGTCATGTACCTGAAGGACTTTAAGAAGTCTCCATTTTTCATGCTATGGGAGCTGTAGCAGTTCCTAATATCTTCATTGATTATGTAGATCTGTATATTCATGAAAGCCTGGGCAAAGACCTCTCAGAGTTAGGCTAAATACACTGATCCCTGCATTGTATCAGCTTTTCTTAGAAGACTTACAGTGAACTCTCATTTGTTTGCTTGCTTTTATCTGGAACTAGCCTGTTACTCTGTGACTTCACATGCCTATTTACTCTGTGACTTCATAGGCCTATGTATTCTGCAAGTGTATTCTCTCTCTAGTGGGATGCCTTGTGCTGAAGGTCTGTATATTGTCAGGCATCATGGGTCAAAGACAGAGTAAGCAACAGTCCCTCAGATACTTGGACTCTTTTAGAGATATTCAATAAAAATAGAATAGGAAAACAGGAAGAAAAATGAGGTCTTGATCAGAGGAAACTTGAGCTTTTCACTGGTATAGAGAAGAGGCTATACAATTTGGAAGTCTCCAGGAAATTTAAAAAAAAACTAAACCTTATATGACTCTCTTAGGGTCCTCCTTGTATCCTAACTTCTCCAGCAGTATGAATTGTAGGCTGGTGATCCTTTGCTCTATATCCAAAATCCATATATGAGTATATACCATGTTCCTCTTTTTGTGACTGGGTTACCTTACTCAGAATGTTTTCTTCAAGTGCCGTCCATTTGCCTGAGAATTTCAAGATTCCATTGTTTTGTTAGTTTGTTTTTGTTTTTCTGCTGAGTAGTATTCCATTGTGTAAACGTACCACACCTTCTTTATCCATTCTTCAGTTAAGGGGCATCTAGGTTGCTTCCAGGTTCTTGCTATTACAAATAATGCTGCTATGAACATAGTTGAACAGATGTCTTTGTTGCATGGATGTGGATATTTTGGGTATATGCCTAAGAGTAAAATTGCCAGGTCCTGTGGTAGACAGATTCCCATACTCATCTCCAAAATGGGTATACAAGTTTGCACTCCCACCAGCAGTGGAGGAGTGTTTCCCTCTCACCACAACCTCTCCAGCATAAACTGTCATTGGTGTTTCTGATTTTAGCCATTCTAACAGGAGTAAAGATGGTATCTCGGAGTTCTGTTGATTTGCTTTTCCCTGATAGCTAAGGGTAAAGGGACAACATCTCCTGAAAGTTGGGCAATGAATGGAGAGAGAGTTAGGAGAAAGAGAAGAGGAGAAGAGGAGGGGAGAGAAGAACATGAGAGACCAGGAAGATTGAGTCAGGGGATGAATAGATGAGAACAAGAAAAGAGATACCGTAATAGAGGGAGCCATTATAGGTTTGAAGAGAAAACTGACACTAGAGAAATGTCCAAAGACCTATAAGGATGATCCCAATTAACAATCTGAGCAATAGTAGAGAGCCTACCTTAAATGATCTTCCCTGATAATGAGATTGATAACTAACTTATATGCCATTCTAGAGCCCACATCTAGTAGCTGATGAAAACAGAAGCAGACAGCTACAGTTAAACACTGAGCTGAACGCTTGGAATCCAATTGGAGAGACGGAGGAGTGATGAGCAAAGGGGTCAAGACCATACTGAAGAAATCCACAGAGACAGCTGGCCTGAACAAAGAGAAGCTCATGGACCCCAGACTAGTAGCTGGGAAACCAGCATTGGACCAACCCAGATCCCCTGAACATGGGTCTCAGTTAGAAGGCCTGGGCAATCTAAGGGACCTCTAACAGTGGAACCAGGATATATCCCTGGTGCACGAAAGGACTTTGTGAGCACATTCCCCATGGAGGGATACTCTTTAGCCTAGGCCCTACTTCAAATTACTTGACAGATTTTGATGATACCCACTCCTCCCTGTGGAGTGGGTGGGGAATGGGATAAGATGGGTGGACATGGCTCATGGGAGGATGGGAGGGAAAGGGAATTGGGATCAATATATAAAATAAGAAATAATAATAATAATAACAATAATTTTAAGTTAAAAAACAAGAACAAAATCTGTGTTGCTTCAGATTTCAAATGCATGTAAATGCCTTGGTATTTTAATAGAGACTCAATATTCATGAAACTCTTGGTGATACTGTGTTGTACGTGTCATACAAAACTAAAAGCAGGTGAGAGATTTTTAAGTTCCTGTCCCATCCACTCCTCTATCCATTCCATAGTATTCCCTCTACATGGCTCAGAATTTCTGGGAAGCCCCCTCACAATAAATAGGACTAAGTTGACATGTCCAGGAAGCCAAGGAAAATGGACCAACTGGAAGCTGAGCCACATGAGTAGGTACTCCTGTGTGGGGTGCAACTGGACTGTGTTCTCCATGTAGAAGTGACAGGGCCATTCTCTGTGGCCTGAGCCACCCCCATGTCTCCCTCCTTTTCCCTTTATCCCCACCCACCTTTCGTCATCCTCAGAAGCCCATGTGTGTGAAGAACAACAGAGGAATGTGGGTGGGTTGACTTGTATAATTAAATCCATGTTGCATCGTGTTCTTTAGAATTAATAAGGAATCCATCCCATTGAAACTCACCATGACATCTTCCCTCTGACTCAGATTTCTTTTTGCTTTTCTCTTCTTTCCTTGGCTAAAAGCATTAGACATGGGGCTATGGTTCAAATTAGCATCCTACATTTCTCCTCTCTCTCTCTTCTCCCCCCTTTAATTGAACTTTTCTGTTCAGTAAAAACAAAACGTGTAGTTTATTTATATTTCATTTTCTTCTAGTCCACTTATCCACCATTGTCTTTGTTGTTCTTTGTGTCTTTCTCCAGTATTTGAGAGGGGAACACAACACAGCTCTTCAGCTTGTTTGTGACCAACAAATTCGAGAACATGTTAGACAGGCCAAACACTGACAATCAGCTATTTTCCTCTGGGAGATTTTATTTCCTAGAGCATCTTCTTTGGATGCCATAAAAACCATTTCTATCAATGACCATCTCTGTTGGTACAGCTATGTACATGTGACCTTGAAACAGAGAAGAGAGAGACCTCAAGCAAATGCCCATTGTACACCTCTGGAACATGTTGCAAAACACCTTTTTATTGGAAGTAATAATCTGACTTCATTCCCTCATAAAAGTAGATTTATGTGATGGATACATGATATTCATTTTTCTGCCACTGTTCCTTCAGGACAGTGGTTGTGTTACTTAGGAATAGATTGAACTGTGAGTAACATTAGCCTAAAATAAGAGCAGCTTAAAATTGATAAAAAAAATATTTTGCACATTCAAAGAGAGTTCTTGTCTATGATGGTTCCATTCATGAAGTCCTTATTGGCATCCAAGGATTACTACAGCTCAAGGTGTGGTTCTCAATTTCATGGTCCAAGCCAATGATGGTCATGTCACCTTCAAAGTAATTTTATAAACTGTCCAAAAGAGTCCTCTGCTTCCTTCATGAGCTCATGACTTTTGAGCATAGACAGGCAACAAGCAGTTAAGTGAAGGTTCACTTGAGATGTGAGACTGTGGATTAAGATAGGCACAGGATCAATTCTCAGCTGCACTGCCCCTGGTGCATGTGGATTTGAATGTGACATTTCTAACTTCGTGCTTTTCTCATCTGTAAACCTGAAATTTCAAAGTTGTAAATTATAAAAATAAAAGTCATTCGTCCTCAGAGCAGAATATTGGTAACAGATTGTATCATGTATAAAAGAATTGGCCGACTGATTAGCATCCTATTACACACCATTTTGCAGAGCTGTCAATTTCCCGCTGAGTGGTTTCTTTTCTTGAAGGAAAATCAAGCTGTGTTTAGAAGCTGGAGGTTATATCTCCCAGTGAGCACATCCTCAATGGTTCTTACACGTGTGCCTTCCAGTTCGAAAGAAACCAGTGTGAAACAGCTGTTGACAAAATTTTCTGTCCTGCCCAGGCCCATAGCCATTTAGTCCCAAATAAACACATAGAGGCTTATATTAATTATAAACTGTCTGGCCAATGGCCCAGGCTTCTTATTGGCTAGTTCTCTCTCAATCATTAACCAATTCCTATTAATCTATGTATTTCTACATGGTCTTGGCTTATCAGAGAATATCTGAACCTGTTGTTTCCTTGGCAACTGCATGGCATCTCACTGGAAACTCACTCTCTATGCTCCTCCTCCCAGAATTCTCCTAGTCTGATAGCTACCATTGACTGAAAGAGCTTTATTCGCCAACCAATAAAAAAAAAACATATATTCACAGTACACAGAAGGACATCCCCCGTCAAACAGCAGTTCCATTGGTTGTTCCACCTCTGGCAAAGCAGGTTTTATTCTGTAACTGCAGTTTTTATTTTGGGGGGACAAGAGGGAGTGATAGTAAATAAACAGCCACTTCTTTTCACTATTGGAGAATTTTTGTTGTTGTTTTAAATATGTGATCAGTATGCTATAGAACCATTTTAGTGAATTCCAACCTGTATTTCTTAATGAAAGAATAAAATAAATAAATAGAAATTAGGATTAGAAATAAATCAATGCCTGTTTTTAATAGAACATGTTATACACACACACACACACACACACAGGTGCATGTAAATTATAAAGAAAACTCATCTTGGGGCATGGAAGGCAATATAGTAACATACTTACATAGTAGCTTATGTCTACAACCCTAGCATAGGGGAAAAAGAAAGATGGCTAGTACTAAGTGACCAGCCAGCCTAGCCTAATTGGTAAGCTCTGGGTGAGAGAAATTTTTTCAAAAGTCAAGATGAATGACTTCTAGGAAATGATAACCCAAATTAATCACTGACCTCCATATGTATGCAGGCATACATGTATGCATACCACAACACAAATAAACCTCAATACACAGATTCTGCATATGCATATAAAGGAAAATTGCCTCTTAAAATAAATCATGAATAAAAGGATAATATAGTAGAAAGAAGAATTCTATTTGATAACAAAACTTATTAGTCAGCTATAGTCCTTAAACAAATATTTGCATAATTAAAGTAAAATTAGGATACAGAACTTATAAGTAAACTCCCAGAAATATTGCTACTGGTTTTTGAGGAGAGGAAAAAAGCAAGAAAAAGAAATTAGATGACCTTTCAAAATTCAAATTAGCTTTTTCAAATCTTAGTCTTGCTGAGTATGTCTGAATACAACTTTAATCCCAACACTAAGGAGGCAGAGGCAAGTGGATGCCCAAGAGTTCCAGGCCATCCTGATCTACATAGTGAGGCCTAGTTGGTAAGTGTGCCATCTTCATTCTAACTAGGAGTAAGAAGACAAAAGACACATACTGCTTCCTATCTATTCATTAGGAAGTCTACACAGTAGTAGCCATGAAATTTACAACTTAGTATCATTGGCTTGGATTTATTTCCATGGCCATGCCACCTGTAAATTAACCTGAAATATGTCACTTATAATGAACAGCCACATGAGCATGCATTTTTTTTGTTATACCCTACAGGTAGAGTACAATCAGCACTGGGACACAACTGTCAGTGCCAAATAGTCTGAAGATTTATTCAGTGACCCTACACAGTCACTGCAACATTCCATCTCTCCCAGACACCAAAGCCATCTTTCAACATCACATTCTTTCTCCCCTCATGAGTGTTTGCTCGTGTCTCTTGGTTCTTCCACAGTAAAACCTAAAATTCTTTGTATCATGGCTAAGCTCTTGGACTTTCGCTCAAACCCAAATTGGTGGTCAACTGCTTATGGTCTCTAAGGTTCGCCACCTCTCAAATGTTCCTTCTCAAGCTCTTCAGTTCCCTGGAAGGCACTCAACTCCCAACTCATTTCAGGTCTGACAAAAGATGCCTCAACCTGGCAAACCAGAAGAGTTCTCATTCCCCCACCCCACTCTCAATGCCTTGTTTCATTTATTTTGTTAAAGACAGAGTCTCACTGTGGTTCAAGCTTTCTTCAGTATCACTGCAGTTCTCCTGCCTTGTCGTCTTGAGCATGGAGCTTACAAGAGTAAGCCACTATGCTCTCATCTTCACATACCTTTTCTGACCCTGTGAACAAGCATCAGTAACCACTCACTTCCCTGAGTTTTATTACAAATCACTTCAGTTGACCTGTATGATGCCACTTCCTTCTGTTGCTATTTTGATTTTTTGGTTTGATGTTTTGACTTGCTTTTACTACAGCCTAGCATTCTTCCAATTCAAAACAAAACTACCTTAATTCTACTTTCATAGGTCAAGGAACTCTCCAACAACCTTAAACTTG
Organism: Cricetiscus sungorus; assembly: GCA_030556225.1. Taxonomy (NCBI): domain Eukaryota; kingdom Metazoa; phylum Chordata; class Mammalia; order Rodentia; family Cricetidae; genus Cricetiscus; species Cricetiscus sungorus. The sequence goes on along the minus strand of JANBXA010000651.1, from coordinate 78,560,500 downwards.
CTTCTTGAATTATTGAGGAATTTCACAAGAGTCAAAAAGTAGAAAGAAGGGGTATCTATTTACAACAGGTGTGCTCTGAATGAACAAAAATGTTATTTCACATGTTTGGAAATGAAGTAAGAGGGAATTATTGAAGAACTTTAAATACTAAGGCTAAAATATTGCTTTTGTTGACATTGTCACATTTTTATTTTATTGTACCAAGCAGGTTGCACTGTAGAAACATCATAAGAAGTCAGAATTCTTGGTATGTTGGAAACAATATCTGCCAGCTTGATGGATGGAAGCATCTTTTTATTTCAGGTTGAAAAGACATTGGCACTTCACAGATATAATTTCTTAGTATATGTTTGGGAGAATAGCCTCTGTACTCTAAGAAAACAAGTGAGGTTCATGTTTGGAAACTGTGCCTTCTTCATTCTGATAGCCATTGTTGAGTGTAATTCTAGCCTCATTCTTAACCAGTGCTCAAGAGCCTTGGTTTCCTAAGTTATAAAATTAGATTCCCAACACTTCAGTTCACCAGATAGATTAAATTCGTTTGTGTCTCATAGCTTTCCAATTGAACCTGCATTAGATGACTACTGCAACCAATAGACTGGGAGCAAAGCATCAAACTAGATAAGATAAAATATCTCCTACCTTTCTTGTCACATAAAGGATATGTGATCTAGGCAACATTACAACATGTTTTATATATAAGAAAAGTGCAACGCAAGGGCTGAAGCAATGAATCAGACAGTTAAAAGCACTTGTTCCTCTTGCAGAGGACCACATGCACATAAATTAAAATCATTAAAGAAAGAAACATTAAACTCTACAGTGCTAACCCACAGAATTGGGAGGCTTATAGGCTTATATGAATAATGCACATAGAGTGCTCCATTGGTTAAAGTAAGTGACATGCATGCAAACACAAGCATAGAGTCAATAAAATGGAAGTCGAAATAAGCCATATGATAAAGAGAGGTTTCCATTGTTTTCCAAAATAAAAGATATATGTAAAGTGTAGTTGCTAGTAGATGTCAGTTCTAAAGATACATAATTTAGACCTTCAATGAGAACTCACTTAACTTTGTGTTTTCTAATGTGATCAAGTTACAAGCAGCAGATTCTTGGTAGAAAATGCATATTTTCAGAACCAGTCCCGAGCATAACAAATCAAAATCTCCAGGGAAGAAATTTGGATCTCAATTATCTTGTAAGTTTTTATAAGGAAAGAAAGTGGGATCCAGGAGGTCGGTGGCTTTTCTTTAGCTGCTAGCCCGATTATCTAGCATGTTGGGACTAGAACCCCGCTTCCTGCAAGCCTCATGATTTGCTTGTGGGTTCATGTAATAATGTTCTAATGGAGTGAGACCAAGACTGGGTCTTTGTATCCCTTTCTTTGATAAATCATGTCAAGACCTGCAGATGATTTTATTCCCTAACAATGAAAAGAAGATGTAATTTTAAAATTACCCTGGATGTACAGTAAAAGCGGCATTCCCATAATCAATCATCCAAAATCATGGGGTTATTTGGAGAGATTTGAAGGAGAGAAAATTGAAAACATGTTGTTAAACAATGCACTGAAGAGTTATCAAATCATAAACATCTCAATTACTTTAACATGTTGATTATTTCACATTTAGGGTCTCTTTATAAAATAACTCTGGCCATGAAGAGATCTGGGAAAATTCAATGAATCTCTTCCTAAGTTGTTAAGTGTACTGGGTTCAAGCACTTGGCTACGTGGGAACACATTTTAAAAGTAAATGCATATATATATATATATATATATATATATATATATATATATATATATATTGGAGCTATTATTCACACTTTTCACTAAGTAGAAGACATTGAGGCCCTACTATTAGGGTACATCTCTGAGGCTCTGGAAATAGCTCAGGGACTGCAGTGGTATAACTCTGAACACATTAAAATCTATCTGGAGCTTTGGAAATCAAATATACAGACATTCCATAATGACCCTTGGGCTTTATGATAATTCCCAAACCTGAAAATTCATAACTAAATAATGGCAGCACATTTATGACATAAAATGCCTTAAACCATTTGTTTATTATTATATGTGGATTTTAAGTTTTATGTTTAAGAAAATTGAAAGCCTACCCTTTCTTTCTCCCTGGGAGGAGTAATACACCAATTACCTTTGAGAGCTTTCATTTCTTTCACCAGATGAGAGCTAAGCCAGGACTGAAGTTTATGTGAAGGCATCGATTTGGTTATCAGAATCTGTGATCATACACTTTTTAAACTAAACCAAATTAAATTAATCTTTGTTGAAAAATAAATGATGTAATTCCTGGAGGAGTCAATGTTATTCACAGAATGGTGGCCTGTTTCTTCTAAGTGGCTTGCAAGAAAGCAATGTCTGAAATGGTTCTTTAAAACAGAAATCGGAAACTGCCTTGAGTATGGCAGGTGTCTAGAAAGAACCACAACCTGTGAGTGATTTGTGATCTGAGGGATCATCATTATAAGACTAAATTATACATGCAATCTTACCAAGACCACATTCAAAGATGGAATTCAAGAATTTACTAAGATCTTATTCCTTCAAGGAGTTCCCAAATGAGCCTAGGCAATGTCAGCAGCCATTCATCTGGCTGAAAATCACTGTGCATCCTCTAACTTTTCTTGGAATGGATTCCTTATGTAGACACAATGTGAGTTGAATTGCATCTGGTTAATGTTTTTGGAGAATTTTTTTGAAATACAAACTTGAGTCTGTGTAGTGTGGGCTGATTTATCAGTGCCTGCCCATATGAAAAGCAGAAAGGAATTTAAAGTGTGACAACCAGAGAAGGTCACTCTACTGGTCTCCATCCAAGTACAATTAAAGGGCCCATCGTCCATAGACCATAACATGGATACTAAGTTTTCTTCTGAGAAGTCAACCCTCTCTTGGACCTCTTTGAACAGACAAGATAAAGAAGGCATAACAACAGTAGGGTAGAGAGAAAGCCCAATCGTCTTGCCTTTGGCCACCATGCTTAATATGCATGTTTCATAACTCCTTGGAACCACAGTTTTCTTATTGTTGAGAACATAATATCACTGAAATCAGTAAGCATGAGAATTAGCAGACTTTGTGCATGAGACTGGACATCTGGTAGTTCCCAAGAACATGATCAGGCTTCAAGAATCTCATCAGCATCAAACATGTTCTGCGTGTCCTTCATGTTTCAACACTTCAACACTGTCCGTGGCTTTCAGTTGGCACTTGTCATTAGTGGACACCCAATACATAATTCATGGTCTGCCACAGGATGGCTGAATCTCTTTTTATTCTGAGTGCCTTTGGCCTTGAAAAAAGTGACAGGCAAAACCCGAGGGGCAGTGCCCATGTATCCTGCTATGGATTTCTCAGGCATGCTGGGAGGTGGTTTCCAAAGGAGTAAGCCTCTCATCACCTTGGTTTCTTGGTCTGGGGTGGATTGCAATGCCCCCACTGCTGGGTTCCTAGGCCTCATTTGGTATTTTGTGGTCTTCCCTCTTCTGAGTCCAGAGTAAAACTGAAACACAACTGAAATGTCAGGTTCTATTTTGCTTCAAATGCTCCCAAGGGCTGGGCAGAGGTTTTTCAGTTTCACCACAAGCATTTACAAAGGCTGCACACTTTGGCAGGACCTGGTCTCCAGATAGGTCAGCTGCTCCAGACTCAGAATGTAGCTGAATTCCAGAGGTCATGAAAAGGTGAATTTCTGGGGGGTCCTGGAAACACTAACTCAACCTTGGTTCATCACTGTACTATGTTCAAACCCCAGTTTAGCCAGGGGTGGCTCGGTTTCTGGTTTCAAAATGAAATTTTCACACGGTCCAAATCCCAACCCACCCTAATTTAAAGAAATAGCCACTTGGCGTGTGAGGCAGATAGATCAGCAGTTGCTCACATGCAGCTGTGCACATCTGGCACACAGGTATGTGATTTTGCATGAAGATAAATTGTGTGGGGACCAAATGCTCAGTTGTTAAACTAAAAATGAATCGCTTCTTGGAAGCAATCTTCCTGCACAGTGGGGTGTCTGCCTGAGCCTGAGCCCTTTTCATTAGGTTTTTCTCAGAACACACAACCTTCTCCAGAAGGCCTATGGCAGAGAAGGGGATGCCCACACCTGCAGCTGGCTTTCTGCTTCTTCTAGTCACATATGAGGTTTGGTTTTCTTCCCCCAAAGGTTTACTCATAGAAAAAGTCCTTAAAGAAAAAAAGCCAGGCCTTCCTTCCTATGACATCACTTTTTAGTGAAACTATGTTTTATCCAGAAACATCTTTATTCTTTAGGGAGACAACTTTTGTAGACAATTGCTGCTGCAGGATTGGGGCCTATTACTAAACTTGATAGACCAAGAAGTTTATCTCCCTGGGAGCTAATGGAGTCAATAAGTGGCCACTTCTGTATGAGCATTCCTCCAATAATTCAGCACTTGAGACTCATGGGAGAAGAGCATGCTGCCATGTTCAAATCAAATGCCTCAACTTCAACACATTTCACTCAATTGGAGGGAAGAGGACTGATCTTAAGTGAGGTTCTTTTCTGGCTTCTATAAAGTAGCATCCTGGATAAAGGCTGCATGTGATTGTTTACCAAGAAGGAATTATTAGGTGCTTGTACAAATGGACCAATAACAGAAAGAGACTATTCTCATCTTTCTATAAGTAAGCAGGACTAGTAAACATATCTTTATTCTATACTTCATCTCTCTCCTTTCCTTTTTGCCGCCTTCTCTCCCTCCTCTCTCCCTATCTATAGTAATATGTACTACAATGAGGCCAATAATGGTTCATATATACCTGGTGGCAGCATAAGATTATAAATGAATGAAAATTCTTTATTACTTACTGACAAACATTATAGCATCATAGGGCAAATGCCTTACCAGCATTTTGTAGTGATTCTGTTACAAAAACCAAACAAACTACATCATGTCAATCACCAGAGAATGGCACATGTAATTGTGTATAGTACATGATATTAATAATGAGACTAAATGGCCAGGGTAGTAATGTATGTTTTATTATCCAATATCTGCTATTATTTTAAAGCACACTTCTCTCCACTAATTAAAAAAGCAAAGTTTACTGCAAATTTGTATGGAATGCTATACAACCATCACTATATTTTCTCTATGTTTTTATTCCATCAAGACCACTTGACCCCAATAAGTGAGAGGGAATCAGAGTAATTTTTACATAGCCTATACCTTTGCTAATTATAGTACAGTTGAGGAATATTACCTATGCCCTGCCTTTTTTTCCTGCCTTGTCACACCCTAACTTATTCATATCTAGTTCTCAACTCATTTATAACTCTTCATGCAAGCAAACTGTTTGTTTGGGGCACTCTTGTCCCCTATGTTCATTATCTGCTTGATCCTCACACCATGAATCTCTCCAAAGTGCAATTATCTTTTTTTTTTTTTGATTTCTGACAACTGGCCCTCCATAGTTCATTAAAACAATCTGGAAAAATATTGTATAACTTCTTTTTACTTTTCTTTTTTACTCTGAGTATCCCCATTTTATGAAGTTCACAACAACCCAACATATGAATAAAAAAGGGTCTTTCTGGACTTGATCCAGAACTCAAACAGAAAGCAGGTACATTCTGAAATAGCTTGGAACAGCCAGGATTGTGTGGGACCTGCCTCAGAGGGGCCCTGGCAAGTCATAAAATAGAAGGAGAATGTGAATGAAAGCAGGGTCAATGATCTTTGTTCTTACAGAAGAAATGCCTTTCAAATGCAGGTAATTTTAGGGCTCAGTGCTGTGTCCAGAATGAAAGCAGAAACTAAGTCACTGTGGGAGCTGCAAGGGTGTTTGAGAACAGCAGCTTTTGGTATAGGACACTCAGCCCAGGAATCATGAACACATAACCTCCAAAGTGTGTGCCCCATTAGTGTCCCTCATTTTCCCCTTGTCTGCTTTTGCCTTGGAGTTTTGCTTTATTACTCTTTTGAGTCTGGTAATGGAGAAAAGCCTTGGGGAAAGTCTGATTTTTTTAAATTTTTTTTTTTACAGAATGCAACATAAATTCTACATTTATACTCTCAAATCAGAAAACTGAATGACTTAAAATATTATATATATATATGTATATATATGTATATATATATACACATACATACATACACACATGCATATATATATATATATCTGTTGGTAATGTATATATGTGAATATATACATCATATAGATAAATATTATACAAATGACTTGCTATGTCAATCCTAGTTTTACAGATAAGACGCAAAATACCAAAAGAATGACTGATAGAGTAGTCAATGCTGTCTTCTTCATAGCAGAACTATATCTTAGAGCCCCATAGTACCATAAAATATCATTTTTAGAGATCTCAGAATTCAAAAAATATTCCAATAAAAGTTTCACAGTTTCTCACTCTAGCAGTGCACAAACTAGGTCCCTCATTCCTGTCCTTCAACTTATGGCCCTTGTTCTCTTCTATTAAGTGTCTTGACAGGAGTCCTAAAGTAGCATTGTGCCTGGGTACTGGCACAACAAAGTAATATGTAGGGGAAGACATAGCAACATGGAATTATGGGAGAGAAATGATGAAACCTCAGCTATATTATGGCTATGGAAATACTGGAAACAGAGCCTTCCAGGGGGACCAGAAAATTTGCTAATTTACCATCATAGAGTGCTACCAAGTCAAAACAACCCATGTTTCTAACTGAGGGTGTCCAATGGTCAATAGGTCATGTACAACTAAATAATGACTTCCTATGTGTTTTATGACAGCTTCTTCAAAGGGCGACTTTGCAGAAACTAACAGCCACTAAGGGTAACCCAGAAAATCAATACAAAGAAGGATGGGGGAAACTGGGGAGGAAATAATACTAGACTCAGAACCTAAATTTGGTATCATAGCCAAGTCTTCACACTCCAACTTGACATCTCCTAACTTAAGCCTCTTTAATAATGACTCAAGGAATGATTTTTCTTTCAATTTTGACCTTATAAACAACATTTCTCATATTATGGGATATTTATAAGCCTTATTTGTGAAGAACTATAATTTGTACTCTGTTGCCACTGATTTGACTAATTTTCTCCCAGTAATTTGTTCAAGAAGATGCTATTGTGTCACATTATCTTTCAGGTCATTAGTTGGTTATATTCACTGGAAGCCATCTGAGTCTGGAGGTCCTTGAGCTCAGAACAAAGCATGTTTGCACATTCAGCTTTCTTATCCCTTAAGAATAGGTGCTTATCAAATACGTCTAACTAAAATAATTGGCCATCTTACTGAGCCAACACTGAGAACTGTTCTTTCTAAAAATTTAATCTGTATTGTCAAAACCTCAAGATCCTGTGGTTGAAAGATCTGGCCCACTGAGACCTGTGTTAAGAATTATTTTTTTTTCAAAGACCTCCTGTGAGATAAGGAAAAACAAACTATCAGCCCAATGTTGCTGGGCCAAGATCTCTTTAGGCCATCTATAAAATACCATCTTACAGATTTGACATTTTATGACATTCCTTGAGCACATCTTATTGTCCTGACCACATTGTTCCAAACTTCTAAAACCAGGCTTTTTCTCAGGAAATTTAGTAGATATTATAATCTGTTTCAAGAAATGTCAGCATGTGTGGTACACTAGAAATCCAGGCATAGTCACAGCTTGCCTTAGATGAGGGATAGAGTCAGAATTGTCTCTTCCTAGAATCTTTAATTAGCATCTGAAAAAAAGTAAGCCATATTAATAGAAAAACCCACTGTGTTAAGTACTATGATCCAAGACTCAAGTCTATCTCCAATAATATGTGTTTCTGGGCAATTCTTCAAACCTGAAATTCATAGGAATCCATATTCTATATTTTTCAAGTCACTCATGTGCAGAGTTTTCATATTCTATTGTCTTCTCTGACCTTAAGGGTGAAAACTCTTCTCCCTCTCTTCAGCGGTCAGCATACTAATGATTATGACTCGTAGATCACAGCAGCCAAAATTTCTTTCTGGGAATCAAGTATCTAGAAACCTATTCATGATGATGAAGTGATGACTGTAGGAATGTTAAGATAAAATGCAGGTATCTGTGGCTTCATAGCAGGGAAGAATCCTTGAGCATAAAGGTCACAGGTGATCTTTGGCTAGAGAAAAGCACACAGCACACTGTAATTCACAATTCCTCTGCAAGGTGGAAAACCCTATTATCTTTTGAGTCAGCTGAGTTACTTAGAAGGTATTATACATCTGAGTTATTGTGTTCTAAGAATAGCCTCAAAAATGTCTGAATGTGTTTCCCTAGAGCACTTCCTATCATTCCAGCAGGTTGTGTCTCAGCTGTCCTTGTAAGTTCTGCTAGTGTTGCTTACTGAAGAGAGCATCCATTTTGGCAAGCAACCCCACAGTTCTCTAGAGGAAATATGGTATATGGCTCCTAAAATGGTGTGGGCTATTCATCTGTTTACTTTTAAGTACATGGACTGAAGGAGATTTTCTGAGCTTTGTTGACTGAATGGTCTATAGATATCTAAATATGCCATACTGAGACAAGATGTCTTTAAGAACTGAGCTCCTGTAAGAAGGCAATCCATCATCGCCTAAAGCACATTTGCAAGTGCAGTGTGTGGTCTTATTCCCGCAGGCATTTCTTGGCCTAGAATTTAACTAAGATCTTTGGGTAAGATAGTGATATGGAACAACTGGCATCCCCTATCTTAGATGTCTCAAATACTTGCAACTCTATGGTCCTCACTTTTGTTTTTATTTATGAAAAAGTCCAGTGAGAATAAACAAAACAGAGAGCATAATAAATAGTATCTTTATTTTAAATGAACCAGGAATGTTTTATTTGTCATTTGATTCATCCATCTGAGACCTGGGATGAAACAGATTGTTTGTCATATAGTTGGCTGAACATGATCCAGTCAATGCCAAGACCACATTCCTTTTGGAGTGTGTGGTTGCGCCAACTGCCATCAGTTTTGTATATGGTGTTCTAACTCTTGCCATTAACATCACTGAAAGTGATCATTCCCGTACCTTATGATGCCCTTGATTCAGAATCCCATGCACTTCTTCTAAGAGGCAGTGCTCTTGATGAAGATGCCCAGAAAAATTGTAGATATGGATTGTGTAATAGTGTCATTAACAAAAAATACCACCATGTTCATTTTATTTGAGAAGTGCCAGAAACAATGGCTTCATTCAGTGCAAATTAACTGCGCTTACTCCATTTCTTCAGTGCCAAATCAGGAAAATGCAGTCACCATAATTCCATACCCCTGTGTGAGGACTCCTTTGTTGAATCAAGCTACATTAAGCAGTACAGCTAAGTTTTAATATATTGCTTCAAAGAGAAATTTTACTATAGTATTTTTAATCCTTTTTGAATTTTACATACGCCTATAATTTATTTTGAACATATTAGACTCTACTTGTCAGAACTCCATGACCCACCCTCCATTTCCTAACTTTGTGCCACATTATTATTATTATTATTACTACTACTACTATACACTGAGTCCAGCTTATGCTGTCCAAATACTCATACGGTATGAAGCTATCCACTGAAGTAGACATGGTCAACATACTAGAGACCATACCCTTAAAAAAAATTGTCTCCCCCTAGAAGCCTTCAACTATCAAAATCCTCTCTGCTAAGGATTATGAGCCTTGCTGGATTGCTTACTGATTGATCTTATGCAGGCAATCATAGACACTCTGAGGATGTGGTAGTCTTACCATGTTTACCCCAAAATAGTATTTGGGTTGACTAAGAGAATATAGATCATTTGTGCTCATTTTCCAGCTCCTTGTACATTCCATTTTTGAGGAGGTCATCATAGTGAGTCAAAATCTACTGTCACTCTGAGCTTGAAATAAATAGCACAAAATTTCTCATGCAATATAATGGTGCCTGGAGAAAGTCTTTTATTGACATGGTATTTAAATATTACACAGAACAATTACTTCCAACACTGCTGGTGATAATTTAGACGGACAACATAGACTTTTTAAAGGATAGCTCTGACATCTTCTTCTAAGCCCTCTACCCTAATTGCCTTAATCTGCCACAAATTCTACATATGGTCTAGAACATTTTATTCTTGCTTCCCTGGTGGTTAGGTTCTTGATGTGTGATGGAACACGTGAGAATCAAAGAAGAAGAACACTCAGGAATTCTGTTTTTATTTACACTTACTTCATTGGCATTTTAATGAATGCTATGGTTCATCATCCTGTAAAATAAATACACAAAATTGCTATCTAGTCCAGAGAACCCATTGACCTTCCTAAGTAATGGAGAGAATCCCTTAAGGTGATGACCCCTGGGGCCCTCCTTCATGAATACCATTGATATTGTGGTTCTGGAAAGCCAGTTGCATGATTATGGAGCTGTGAGGATTTCACTTCTATTTCAAGCACCTCCTTTGTAGAGAGGCCATGGGAGCCTGTTCCAGAGAGGCATCTGGAAAGCATGGAGTGTGACCTCCAGCTGTGCTCAGTTTCAGCTTGTTCCAGTGGGTGACCCCGTAGTGATCTCTTTCCATCCAGATCCAGACATGCTCTGTCTTCCTGGCTGCCCTGTATCTTCCATGGCCTGGTAGGAATGACTGGGCTAAAGGCAAGATGACTCCACCCTGGCGAGAAGCCTTACATTGCCTCATACTAGGACAGCCACTTTAACCAACCCCAAGAAACTCATTCACTCCTCATCCCTTATCACTTCATTTGAGTCTTTTTCCAAGTCTTCTTTTTCCGGGAAAGGATCCTTCTTACAGGGACCAACCAGTGTGCCAGTCATTTAAGAATATATACAATCAGAAGAAGAAAGCAGAATCTATTCATGCTGGTATCCTCTAACTTCCATGGCAAACATCACATAAGGAGAAAATGTAGGAAGGATGATGTCATCTCACATTCAAAATGTCATTCTGTGTCATTTGTAGCTACCCCTATGTTCTAGAACTTGAACTCTATTTCTTAAAAGCATTGTAGGGTATCTTTCTCTCAGTATCTGCATCTGTGACATCCAGTGTGATAGATATCATTCACATACTACGTCTAACTTAGCTGTAATAGTTATTTTAACTCCACGGTAGCACTAGTAACATACTTCTAAATTTTTATCACATTTATTTATGCATATACACATTTATGTGGTTTTATGCAAATATGTCACTAGAAATGGATGCCGAAGAACAATTCTTGCTTGTTCTCTCCTTCCACTATATGTGCCTCTGGGACTGAACTCACAACATTTATCTAGGCAGCAAGTATCTGCTGAGCCATCTCTCTGTCCTGACTGGTCATAGTTCAAGTGATCTAAAGTCACTGTGCTTAAAGGATATTGGATTATACCACACAAATATGGAACATTCATGTCATCACAGAAGTTCTATTGGATATAGTTGGTCCTAAATACTTTCAATAGGACATAGTCTCTATACACATGAGTGACTTTTAAATTATACAAATAAAGTAGCCCAAGAACTGCTTCATAGCCTGCAAAGAAAAGAAGCTTGGAATTCTTACATTACAATATTCAGATTTTCAGAAGTGAAGACAGATGGGAAGTGAACCAACATGTGAGGTATGAGACAGCACATAGCAAAAGTATCAAAGCATCAAAACACTGCACCTGCATAGAACGAGAACATTTCAGGTCTTTCAGATGTAGAATACATTAATCTAGTGAGTGGTACATGACAGGTTAAACAAAGTATCTAGAAAGTCAGTGTCCAGCTTTAACAGGATCTTATATGCTGGTGCATATTGGACAGTTGTTCTGACAGAGAAATTTAGTTAATTTAGTTGTAAGTTGATTACTGGGTGATTTTTCTCCATTTGGTCTCTTGAAATTCAATGCTATTTTATTTCTCCATCAGACTCAAGAGTCTCAGTATTTACTTTAGAACTTCTGTCCATTCTGAGATTTACTTGTCCTTCTTCCAGGGCCTTCCCCTGAGTTAACTCCTACTGGTACACTGGGGCAACTGGAAGATATGGTGCATGTTTTAAATTTGTAACACTTTATGAGGATGGCAGGGGGCTTATGTCATAATTCATATGTGGCAGTCAGAGGTCAACTTGCTGGTGTTTATTCTTTCTACAGTGTGGGTCCTGGAGATCAAGGCATTCCAGATACTGTCTTCTATATGTGTTTTATGTTTGTGTTTATCTAAAAAGCATGACGTGTTTTACATTGTGTTTGTATTTAGCTAAAACTAAAGAAGCTCAAAGATGTACCTTCAGTTTGCAATTGGAATGACAGTCACAACATAAGACAAAGTATCAGCAAAGGCAGGCCTTAGCTCACCTTGGCACCAGTAAGAAAAGCCAGTAGTAGGGAGTATGGGGAATATAGGGAATATTAGAGATAGATCCATAAGAGCTACTCCAGTATTTCATCATTTTAAGACTAAGTACTTCCCTCCAAGATATATGAATCCCCCATAGCTGAGTTGAAATTACTTTCTACATACTATTCTTAAATGGTAAACTAATAAAGCTTCATACCATGAAACAACTTAAAGAAAGCTTGTTGAGCACAGGAAATCATTAATTCCTGTAAGGGTAAGCCATGAAGATCAATGGTAAGAAAGACATTTGTTTTCATGATCCTGAACTCAAGAACTATCATTGTAGATTTCTAAACTTACTTACTGTTTTTCTTTACAGCCTCCAAAGGCAGGAGGGCCAGGGTTGCTCTCAGAATTTATTAACAGATACCAAAATTAAGATCCAAGAATTTGAAGTAACTCTCAAATATCACATCTAACTAGGAATTGTGGCCAGATCTCTTCTATCTACTTTCTTTATCTTCTATTCTATCTTTAGGCTTTGAAAAGTATTCATCAAATTATGTAACTACAAAATGTCTTTCTAAAACAAAATATTCTTGTTATATTGTGATAAAACATAATCTAAGGCAAAAACGTAGAATACCATGGACCTTTGATGCCTGCAAGTAGTTTAAAACAGACATGATACTTTCAGCAGTTCAAAGCCCTCAACACTCTATTTAATGACAAACAGAGGCAAGTCTTCTTAGGAAAATCACCAAGATTAAAATGGTCAGCTGGCCATAGTTACTGTGAGCCTTCCTGTTACACTAAGGGAAGGGAAGTGTTTGATGAGTCTAAATGTTTCTTCTTTTCAAATAATAGAAGCCAAAGTGCATTTATATCTTTTCTTGCTAACTTAGTGCATCAGAGGAGTTTATGACAAAAATCACAATGGCCAACACTGAGCTGGTGCTGGAGGGCAAACACAACATAACAAAGTCTGTTTCAAATCCCCAATTAAATAATTGCAAATAAATCCCAGCCCATGTTTTTTTAATTAATGGAAAAATAATAAGATAAGAGTTAGATTCATGAGGTTTAAAAACAGCCATAGAGTTTAGAATACATTTGTTTTCAATTACAAATAAAATATATTCCACCAAAGGCAGCTTAAGTTGTAATTTTATTTTTTATAAGTTCTTAACAATGGATGGAATGGCCACTTTCATAAGACTGTACCTCTGATGGGTCCATGACCTTCTTCCTCAGATATCAAGGACAGTGAAATCATTTTGCACTAGCTGCTCAAGGGTCCATCTAAGGATTTGGTATTCTGGCCAAAGCCCACACATGAACGACTCACTGTATTTGACATGGGAAGCTACATGATCATTTGATTGTGGTTTTGATACTCTTTCCCAGGAATGCTTCTCAGAGGCAGTTGCTATTAGACTAGCTATTTGTCATTTGCAAAAAGATGAAGCCTTGACAGAACTGACAGGAGGATGCAAGGAGCCTCGTTTACCTATCTCAGTGTCAGAGATCTGGCTTTATTTTCAAGTGTCACGAATCTCTACCTCAATGTCCAGTCTGTCCATCTATGTTTGATGGGTGGGTGGTTGTTGAACTGGAAAAACTACAACATTCTAATCTAGAGAATTGTTTCTGTGTATCAAGGGGCTTGATAAATTGCTTTGAATATTCTGTGTCAGGAAAAAAGCCTTAGACCTAATTATATACTTTTCTTTTTTCTCCCCGTACTTTTTTTTTATAATTTCATTTTACAGTCCAACTAAAGTTCTCCCTCCCATTCCTCCTCCCTCCCCACCTCAGCTCTACCCCTTCAACCCCTCCATCCACTCCTTCCAACATCCTATGAGGAGTTGACAAAGGCTGGACCTTAAGTTGAGGCAGGACCAAGCCCCTCCCTACTGCATTAAGTCTGAGTTTGTCATCCCCTCATAAAGAATATGCTCCAACAAGCTAGCTCATGCAGCAGGTAGTCATTCTTTCCCCCTCCACTTGCACTATGGATTAAACCTATGGCCTCTCATGATAGGTCAGTGCTCTCTCAACAACCAAGCTATGTTGTAATCTAGTCTCTGTTACATTTAACTTTTTAAAAAAAGAATTGATCTCACCAAATCACCAAGGCTGTCACTAACTCTGATGTCCAGGAAAACCTTTGAACTTGGGTTCTTCATGTCTCTGCCTCCTGAATATATGGGATTAAAGGCCTTCCCTAGCCATTTTCTCATATTTTAAATTGGTAGTCATCTCTAAAAGTCACAATTCAACTAAGTTACAGCTCTAAGAAATTCTTTTTATGAATGTCATGATCTAAAAATTTAATCTTCTTATATCAGCAAAAGGTTTGTTATTAAATTCATGTGCATAAATCCTACAGGAAAGTGCCATAAATCATGTGCGTGAAGATAGGTGGCTCCTAGCTTCGATTTCAAACTTAGGGAATTTTGTGGAAGCCCTAGCTACCTATATTTCAGTGTTCCCTCTTGCTCTCCACCTCCTAACACTGAACAGGCTTCAGCAAGCAGGGAAAGAGCAGTGACCACGTGCAAAGTAACAGTGGTATTAAATGGACAGCTACTCTGGCAGGCAAGATTGGAGGTGGAGGGAACAGCACATGTGCCTCACCTGCCCCTATATCTTTACTCTCTACTTGCTCCTAAAGCATTATCAACATTTACCCAGAATACAGCAAATCACTTGGTATCCCCCTTGCCTAAGGAGAATTCCATTTGGCTGGAATGTGAGAACCAAACTCTACCCAATATATAGATTTTAAATTTGCAAGAAAACTTGCCCTGCCCTAAGCAAACTTTTCTGTCTTTTCTTCTACCAACTCCCATCTGATAGTGACTATATTAGTTCCCTTGGCTGAGTAAAAAATTACCTCAAACTTAGTGGCTTTTAAAAACATTTCCTATATCCTCACCATTTCTCTCTGGGGCTGGAATCCATTGATTAACTGGATACATGTTCATGGTCACAGAGGACAGCAATCTATATACCCTCTAAGTTAGTTCCAAGTTAGTCTTCTATCTGAACTATGGCTCTTCCCTACTCCTATCTTCTTGTTGGTGGAAACTGGATCCTTGGAATTGAAAAGGTTTGTCTTCTTCCTTGTCCTTAGCTGAGAGGTACTCTCAAATCAGATTTTCTCTCATACTTCCTTAAAAAGTATAATGAAAACAAATAGAAACTCAATTCTTCAAAGGCACAGGGAAATGCCATTCAAGTCAGCTCAAACAGAGCCTGACATGACACCATGAAGGAGCCCGACATCTTCAGAGGAAAATTTCCTGCTCACTTTTACTCTTGGAGGTTACACCCAATGGTGGCTATAGCATCCATTGTTTCTGTCAGCTAAAAACAAGTCAGGTTTCATGTGTATGTGTTACTATATGGGAGTATGAGTCAGGGTCAAGGTAAGCAAATGGAAGTTAGAAGGCAATTTTGTGTATCAGTCCTTACTTTTCACCTTACCAAAGACAGAGCCTATTTTCTGTTTGCCATTGTGCTTGACAGACTAACTGTCCCATGTAGTTATATATTATTCATGATTTATTAAAGCTTGCCTGAGGATTCAGAAAGCAAAGTCAGTCACAGGCCATAGAAGCCAGGCACACACCTTTAATCCCAGCAGTCAGAGGTTAGGAGGTGGCGATACATGCCTTTAATCCTAGGACTCAGGATTAAGAGATAGACAGATCCTGTGAGTTCAGGGCCACCCAGATCTATAGGAGAACTAATCAGTCTAAAAGAGAATTATAGCTCACACCTTTAATCTTAATATTAGAAAGTATGTAAGACAGAAGCAATATCTCAGTGTGAGACATTCCTTTTCCAGCCACACTGAGAAGAGTCAGCAGTTTGAGAATTGGTGAAGAGCTCATGCATAGATCAGCCCTTTCATCCTGAGCTAGAGGTCAGAGCTAGTGGCCAGCTACTTTGCTTCCCTGATCTTCAGCTTGACCCCAATATCTATCATTGGGTCTTTTATTTTTTTGTATTATAGGCCAATGAAAACATAGGGATCCCACGGTCTCTACTTCACACATCTCTGTAGGAGGGCTAGAATATATGACAAGCTCTATGTGGATTTGAACTTTGTTTCTTGTATTTGTGCTGCTGGTGCTCTACTCATGGATCTACCTCTTTGAGCTTCCTAGGGAATTGTTTTTACCCTTGAATCATGTGTTTTTCTCTACCTAATACCTTCTGTTATCCTTCCCTGCTGAGCCCTAAAATCCTGACCTTCATTGATTCCTCACTTTTCCCTACCTTTCCTTTGGGGTTTACAATACAAAATCTTGCAGGGCACTTACTGACTCTGATGTAAAATCTTGCAGGGCACTTATTGACTCTGACATTCCCTGCAATTTTCAGGTTATTCTCCCCAACACAAATGTATCTTCTTTAGAGTTAGGGGTGCAAACCTATATTCAATGCTGGGTAACATGATGTTTTCTACATAGGCAGTGGCTGAAAAATGCCAGTGGAATGCAATTGAACCAAAGTGGAGAAATCAGAGAATATACAACTTGGAGCAGAGCTTTGAGGTCATGTAGACTAAACTCTTTTCCTTGTTGCTCTTGGCTGGAGGCTATTGGCATCTCTTCATGTTTGTATGTCCCATCTGCTATCAAACATTTTTATGACATTTATTTCCTCATTATGGTCCTTACTTGCTTTATTTATCTATGTGTGAGGCACAGGAGAGTTGGAAATCCTCCTTCCTCTTCATAGCACTTCCTTCCCCTAAGCCCCAGCCAGCTCAGATTCCGATGCCCAAGACAAGTCTCCAGGGTTCCCATGATAGCATGATTCTCCTCTTCCCTAAATATCTCTCTGCCTTCTCCATCCCTCCACCATCAATTTCAGATTTCCTGTTCTGACATTCAAGGCCTCCTTATACTTTGAGTCTGTCTTTATCACCTTCCTTATTTTTTCCATGTCTCACTCCCTAGCTTCCATTCCATATTCTGGGCATTTCTCCAAGTTTCTCCATATTCCTGGAACCATCACTCTGCTCCCCCTTCCCCCAATCTCTCCTCCCATCTATCAAGCCTTCCCTCATTTCTTTTAGGTCTCTCACTGAAAAAAAAATTCAAAGAGACTCTCCTTTGCTCCAGTAAGCAGATGAGTATTTAATTTGCTCCCCTGAAACTTTGGCTCATGACTCTTTGACCAGAAAAGATAATTGAAGTCTTAAGCAGCTTCCAGGATTGGAAGTGAAGAAGCAGGATAGGAGCCTACCATGGGGGCAGAATAAGGCTCTCTTATCCATGTGACCCACTTAAATTAGGAAGGGTAAGAGTTATTTGGGTTCTGATCTATCACTCTAATGGGCCACCCTTAATTTGAGGAAAGCAAAAGAAGTTTAAGTTCAGCCATCATGATTACCAGCTGGCATAGTTTGGAGTTATTAGATAAACTCAGACATTTGGTTTCCTTCTTTCTAAATAGAAATATTAAGTACAGTACCTGATGACATCACTTGAATAAGTAAAGACTGTAAATACACAAAATTTCTCAAAATACAATGACTGTAGCTTGTATCAGATTATCAGCTGTGATTGACGTAAAGATTCACTGCATTCCTTAGGAACTTCAACTGCATTGTTAAAGTTCTTTTTTTTATCTTGTTTGTCTCAACTACCTGTTTTGAAGGTATCATTAAATTGGGGAAAATTTAACTGACAAATGTGTGAAAACATGTTATGATTTTCATTTAACGTTGTTGTCATATTCCTTCTCTCATTTCTCTACCCAGAGTTCTCTCCTTACCTCTCTACTTCATTAGACTCAACACTATATTCCTGGACTCATTTATTCCCTTCTCCTCTTTCATTTAACATTTTCTGTTGTTATGACAATATATCCAAGACACAGATATTTATAGAGTAAAGAGGTTTATTTTGGTCCACATTTCTGGAGGTCTAGACCTTCAAGGTGAGGCAGCCACATTGGGCCATGATTTTCTACTGTATTATGACATGGAGGTGTTAAGAATGCATGGAGTAAAATCATTGAGGATAGCCTTGGTTTATTACAATTCACTGTTGAGGTAACAAAACTATCTAAACAGCAGGAATTTATACTGAGGAGGTGAAGTCTCGCCACTTGGCCTCTAAAACCTAGCACTGCTAGAATGAAGTCTCAAGAATGAACCTAAATTATCAATATGTAAAATAAAAATAAAAAAGAATAAACCTAAATTTTAGAGAGGGTAAAGCCTATCCAAGGCTAGCCAGCTGTGATACCATTTACTCTCTGCCCCACTGGATTGACAGAGACTACCATGGCCTCAGTCAGGAAAACTTAGTTAAAGATATTTATTTTGGGGGCATTTAGACCTTGATTTTTTCCATTAGGCACTTCCTTTGGGAAACTACTGAACAAAATCATTATGAACTTTATTCTCTGATGCAGTGATATCTTGCTTGTACAAATAAAGCTTGTCTGAAGACCATAGGATGGAACTTGCCACTAGCTAACCACAGAGGTCAGGATTTCTGACAGGACAGGAAGTAACATGGCTGGGCAAAGAGAGAATATAAGTAGGGAGAAACAGGAACTCATTATTTTTTCTACTGGGAAGCTAATAAGGTTAAGGTGGCTTTGGTTTTCTCTTCTTCTCATTGGTCTCTCAGTGTTTTACTCTATATCTGACTCTGGGTTTTTATTATTTAGACCAATTAAGAACATTTACCATCTGAGGTTCTCAAAGGCCCACTCTTGTGAATGGCTTCTACCACGCTTTGTTTTTGGTAAACACTGGCCACAAGTTTGCCCACACTAACATGTGATTATATTCTGATTCCCAACACAACCAATATAACAATGACAGCATTTTTCCCTAATTTTCCTTGGTTCAATAACATTTTCTGATACACAAGATTTTGCAGTTCTTTGAGAGATGAATAGCTATAAAAACTTCAGCTAAAATCTCCAATTTACTAAACTTCACCATTGATTACTGACATTTTCAGAACTTTCCTCCAGTGGGATACTTATTGAATTCCATCATCCCAATTCCATGCATAAAGCGAAGCTTCATTGACTGATTGATTGATTTTTTAAAAAAGAGATTCTCACTCTGTAGCTCAGGCTGGCCTTGATTTATTATATAACACATAGGTATGTGAAGTTCCTTTGAATGTGTGGTATGCTTACTGCCTCTTGTCTGAGCCTCTTAGGGTTACAGGTGTGAGTCACCACACTGACTTGAAGGTATTTATCATTGTTCTTAAGGCCAGATGCCTTTTGAGAGTTTCAGAGCAATTTAATGTAAAAACCTGTTTCAGTTAGTTAACTCATTGACCATAGTCTTCTCTTAGTTGTCTTTAGCATTTAAAATTAAAGATTATCAGAATGAAAATATAACTTATCATTTTAAGATTTTCTTCTCTCACCAACCAAGTTTACCTTATTTCTAAAAGCAATAACCATGGCTGAGTTCACATACTCAGACCTTTTGTCTATTTTTACTTTATTTTATTCTATTATTTATTATCTAATTTTGCTTTAGTCTAGTCTTTGCTTTGACCTTTGCAAACAGATATTACTCTTTTAAATTTACTTTGAAAACACATCGAAAGCTGTGACTGATCAAAACCACTTACACCCAATTTCAACCCACACTCCCATATGGCTGAGTCACTTTAATTCACTATGGTGCTAGCAGTTGGGGGGAATTCTATGCCAGTCTCTTCCAGTTCTTTTCAAATAAAGGAATATTTTCATTATGAACTGTAATAATTTAAAAGACTAATTGGTGGTTCCCTCTAACCTCAGTGCTTAATAGTTCTTTGGTTGAAATGCCATTAGCTTGATGATCCAACAGATTTCCATTCTGTGGACATGGAAATCAGAGTCAGGAAAACAGATGTACCAAAGTAGCAAAATATTTGGGGTTATTAGCTGTCCATTGTTGAGCAAGAAAATGCCATAAATTTACCAGCTTAAAATAACAAATGCATCATTTTGCAGTTTCTGTGGTCAGAGGTCCAGGCACATGGTAACCGGGTTCTCCTCTTTGGTCTCAAGGGAAAAAGTGATGTGTTGGCTAGGCAGGGCTGTCATCTGGAGGCTCTGGGGAAGAAACTGCTTCCAAGATCATTTAGATCATTAGCCAAACTTATCTCTTTCCAGTTGCTGGTTGGAATACGGTCCTTGTTTCTTTGCTGGACATTGGCCAGGGGCTACTTGCTGGCTCTTCTATGTGGTTTCTGATGCCCTTTGTATTTTCTACATGGCCCTCTATCTCCACACCAGCCATAGCTTGTGGAGCCTGGCACAGCAAGTCTCCCTGACTTCAGCTGGGAAGCCAGAGGAAAAGCTCTACCTTTGAAAGTCCATGACTAGCTCTGGCCCACCATGTTGTTCTTTTTTTTTTTATCAACTCTAGTGGGATGATGAAATCCACATTACAAGCTGACTAGGAAACAGAGTGCCCAAGTTAAATGTGATGTTATTTCTCCATGGGACTATTAGAATCTTTTCAGATGCTCTGAGCATCTGACATGGTAGGCTCATTAGAGCTCATGCTCACTGGAAGGCACATGGGCTTCATCTAGTTCCTAGAGAACTTAAAGAGCAAAGAGCTGGAGGAAGGAAAGAATGGCTTCCCAATACCTTATTATAAATGAGGTTATCATTCTTTTCCTTTCCTCCACCCGAAATTATACCATTGACCCTCTCTCATTGTCAAACTAATACCTACCAGTGTCCTAGATTTCCAGTTTGCAGACAGTAGATTACAAGATTTGGGATTTCTTTGATTCTGTAATTGAGTGAGCCTAAATCATAACACCTACCTCTATCTACAACTTCCTCTGCCTTCCCTTTTCCTTCCCCCTGTGAATTGCTTCTGTGTCTGTGGATATTGCTGATTAATTTCTGTACTGTATAGCATGGCACAAGCTATCATTCTAGTCGCAAAATTGGAGGATTTAGTCAGGACACTTCAAAAAAGGAATCATTCATCTTCCAAGTTCTGCTTATCACACTGGGTGTATACTGTTCCTGTTTATGGAGAAATTTCCATATTTAAGAGCTAGCCCATAGAAGGTGACTCTGCCTGGGAATAGGATGATTTGGAGTAAAAAGGAAGTTTTCAGTAAACAAATGGAAAAAGCTTAAGCTGCATTGATAAATTTTCTGCAATTGCTGCTGGAGTGAAATGATGGGAAAACTCAGATGATCTAACAAGGAGAGAAAGAAGGGAAGGAAAAAAGTAAACAGTTTGTTAGAAACGATCCAGAAATACCATCTCTGAGCTTAGATATACTGACACAAACAATGGAAACCAAATGAAAATGAGGAGCCATAAAGGGAAAGGAGCCATACAAGGGAATAATCAGTGAGGAGGCCAAGAGCAGAAAGAGGAGAGAGACATGAATACAGAACAGAGAGTCCTGAATGAGAATTCCCAGAAGATTGAAACTCTGAGTAAACAAGTACCCAGCTCAGAAGACCGTTCGTGACTGAGAAGTTGCAGGATTTAGGAAATATGGGTGGTAGAAGGGAGATGGAGCCAGGACATTTCATGGTGGATCAGTTTTGGGATTGCAAGAAGGTCATAGATTAGCTAGGAGTGATATAATAAAACCCCCATCCTGAAAGGAAACACAAGCAGCAAGGTAGGAATCTTTGTCTTCAGAGAATCCATTGCTATTGTTACAACCCTTTGCACTCACCTTCTGCTTAATTCCAGGACAATAAATTATAAAATATTCAAAGTGATAAGAACCCTTAGAGATAATCTGGTTGAATCCCTTATTATAAATGAGTAGACCACAAGAGAGAGAAGAAAAAAGAAAACATAACAAAATACGACTGGGTCAAAAAAGAACTATAAGATGGTGATGTCTAGACATACTGTCTGAAAATTCTCAGCCCAGTGCTTTGTCTCAAATGAGACCCAAGGTTCCCTCTTGATAATGAAGATAAACCCATGAGATGTAGTAATAGCAATTAATAAGCAAGTTTTAACCTAACTACTTTTTGAAAAGTTATTGTGGATCTTCTCTTAGATGTTTCTAGAAAAACTCCCATGGCTCTATTCTTGATAACCTTCACTCTTTCTTAAGACTAAAGTCTAGATTACCATTCAAGGAGTTTGGCTTGGAGTACTATTAATGGTATTTCAATTTTAAAGATTTCAGCGTTGGTTAGGTTAAAGAGTCATAATTATGTCTGGCAGAAAAGGAATTTAAACTTCATATGGTATTTATTTATGAACAAAAACTTATAAACTGTGAATATTAATTAGAAGATATAGGCTCTTCATGGATAGCAATTATTGGTTATATCCAATAAATATATGTATGAAAATGCATAAGGAACTATGTTGATGGGAGCATAGTGTTTATATCCTCTTCTCTTTAGGGTAAATATGTTATGTATTTAAGAACATGTTCCTCTTGAATGGTGTTAGATGTCTAGAGACTGTCATTCTCATTGCAGTCTCTGTGATTCTGGAGGAGGAAAGCTTGTTATACACTGCGTTGTTCAGAAAAAATATGTCTCAGAGAAGAACATTATAATATATGGATTATAGTATTAAGCCATCTTACCCAATAAGGCATCTGTTGTATTTGGCTGCAACTTTTCAGTAGTCCTCCATATTTGCTGAGAAGACTAGATGTGTGCTCTTTTGCGCTGGCTGGGAAAAGCCCTTTCTGCTATTGAGATACCATCTTAATTTAGTAAGCACTCTTTCTCCAGAGCTTTCCAGCTTTACTCAGGTGCACGGGAACGAGCCCAACATCAGTTGGAGAAAGAAGAGCATAGTAATGGACTGAGACATCTAAACAAGATAGAGAGAGGAGGCCGCAAGGGAACTGCAGAAGGGTGATGAGTCTCACGGCTCACAGGGAGAAATGGCAACAAAAACAGGGAATTAAAAATGGACAACATTATTCCAGCCAATCTCAGTGAGACAATGTTCTACCCTAATGCATGGAGCCAGAGGCATCTTCTCACAATTACATGAGCTGAGTTATTGATTCTTGTGTTAGCTGCTTTCAATTATCATCTATGAGGAAGAAGCTCTTTGGGGTCTGAGCACACCTGGGGCCAGCTGTGGTACTTACTATGTCACATGTATCTGAGCTTCCTTTCTAGGGCAGACAGGCATACTAGCAGTGTGATTTCTGGATGAGAAAAGAAAGGCAGAGAGAAAGGAAGGAACATGAAATATAAGAATAATGACTTCAGGATCTTTGGCATATTTAATTTGAATGTTTGCAATTGCCCCAACTTTTAGAAGAGGTAACCACACAAGGGAGGCTGGTCCTTTTTATTAATAATGTCTAATTCAATGTAAATACCATGTTTAGAGATAAGGACAAGAAAAATGGGTATGTTCACTTCACATGTAATCTTTCTTCCCTTCCACACCTTCCCCCAGCTCCTTTCCTTTCCCTTCTTACCTTTAACTCTTGACTTCGAGTTATGCTACTTCCCCTTTCCAAATCTCCTATCTTCTCTCCCCGTTTCTACCACCCAGTCCTCAATACATTTAGAGTAGGAAAATGAGACACAGACTGATTCAAATACCAAGGTAATAAATATGTTTGATTCTATGGTGTTCCATAAATACTTAACCCCTCCTTGGACAAGACCTACCCAGGACCATTGGATAAATACATGTCATTTCCTTCTCTAAGGTTACTGACCACACCAACAAACATGCTTTTGATGTCTGAGACTAAAAGAGCAACATACTGAAGGATCTACAAGTAATAAAATAAATGTCTTCCTGGAGCTTGAAGGAATCATCTTTTTTTAGGACTCTCTGATTGAAACAAAGTAGCAGATCCTATGCAGAATTTATAGCATTTCATGTGATGTCTCAGAGTCAAGCTACAAAGCAAGGGAATTATTTATTACTTGTTACTTATTCATTCAAAATATATGCAACAAAAATAAATTCAGTGAGCTAGTTTCTGGGAATGGACAAAGCATTTGAAAACAGAACGACTCTGCTCATAGAAGTATAGAAAAATGCATGATATATTTAATGATTTTTCAAACACTAAGATGCCTGAGAAATTATGCTCAATTTTTGCTGTCACAGAACCCTGCCTACTGGAACAAGAGTGATGTTTTTGAATGTTCTTCCCCTAGCTGACACACAGCCACAGCCAAATTAAGGAAATGAGGTAATAGCTGTAGCATGCATAGCAGGGTGGCTTCCTTTATCAATGTGCCTTTGCCTTCTTGCACCAAAAGTACTCTAATGCAAACCTGTTGCTTTGTAGCCTCGCATATTTTCCATTACCCAATGTCTTTCATTGACATTGCATTCCCTTTATTACATAAGCCATATATGCACATGAAGATGCTATGCCCTGAGTTTAGTGCATATACACAAAACACTGTAAAACAGATCTTATTTCAGTAGGCTACTCTTTTTCTGCTTTAGCCAACAGACTCTGAGCCTGGAGATTTACAAAGCCTGAGGTCCAGATGCAGAGACCAGACAAACAATATTAAACTCAGAGCCAGAAGTCAACCTTTGTCTATTACTGTTTTCCCAGACAGTTAATTTGCCCAAGCCTCTCAGTCCAGGTCCTCCACTCCATCACCTACCTGGTTAAAACTGTTTGTATTTGGGGGCCTATTTACTCAGCCATTTACTTCCTGGCTCTATGATTCTGTTTGTTAGGTTCTGTCGTCACCACCAGGCTGGAGGCCAATGTTTGTACTTGGTGGGAGTAAAGGGAGGCATAAACAGAATCAACCCTCTTGTGTTTTAAAAAATCAGGCTAGAATTATATACATATTTCATGTCAGAAAAAATAAAATGTGTCTTGGCGGCAGCTGGGAAGCTGGAGCACTTGGAGGGGGAGTGGAGAATTGGCAGAACTGTTTCCCATATCCTTGGCCCCCCGCCTAACAATCATTCAACCTTTTACTCTTGGAGACAGTTCTTTCCCCCACTTCGGAGGCCTTCCAATTGCTACATCCTTGCCGTCATCTTTAACATGTTCTCAGGGCTCAGAGTGCCTTGAACAAGAGCAGACCTTTTACAAAATGGCGTACATTTTCTAAATGTAGGTAGGCTTGTTGGTTGCATTATTGCAGGGGACCCCAAATATTTCCTAAGGGTAAAAATGGGGTTCAGAAGTCAAGACCAATTCACACAAAGGATGGGAATCTCTTTTCTTGTGTTCATAGACTGCTCTGATTATTATGTGCTGAAAATTTATCGAAATTGCTCCAAGCTCCATGCCTTCTTTCTAGTTCATAGCTTGAAGCAATATGTATATTAGTTCCTGGTCCTTCTGAATATTTCTAAGGGTTTCAGTCTCTTCTTCTGAGTTCTCTCTCTTCCTTTTCTTCCTCTTCTCCTCTTTCTCCTCCTTTTTCTCCTTCTCCTTCTCCTTCTCCTTCTTCTTCCTCCCTCCCTTCCACCACACCTCAAATTCTGGGCATTCTGGTCATTCATAGTGGTTTGAATGACAATGGACCCCAAAGATTCATTTGCTTGAATGTTTGGCTCCCTGTTGGTGGAACTCTTAGGCAATAATTGGGAGGTATGGTCTTGTTGGATGAGGTGTGTCAGTGGAGATGGGCTTTGAAGCTTTAAAAGTCCATACCTTTCTCCATTACCTCTCTGCCTCCTACTTGCAATTAAAGACATAAGCTGCCCCTAGTGCTGCTCCAGTGCCTGCCACCATGCCCCTCCCTGTTACGGGCTGGTTTTTCCTGCTGGCTGCCACCGCTCCTGCCACCATGGTCCCGCCACCACGTGAGCCCCAAATAACACTCAGAGATTCTGTATTTGATACAATCCTGTTGGCCAGTTACCATTATTGTTTATGGGCTAGCTCTGTCTTAATTATTAACCCATTTCTACTTATCTAATTATTTCCATGTGGCTCATCTTATCCGGAAGCCGCGGCTGGCGTCTTCCTTCCTCCCTGGTCTACATCTTCACTCCTCCCAACTACTTCCTCCTTCCTCCTAGTTTCCTAGCCCCGCCTATCTAGTTTCCTACTGGCCAGCAGGGCTTTATTAATTAACCAGTATGAGAAACATATTTACAGAATAACATCTCCCATCACGTCCCCATGATGGTCAAGAACCCTAACCCTTTGAAATTGTGAAGCTCAATAAACCCTCTCTTCTGTAAGTTCCTCTGGTCATGGTATCTCATCACAGCAATAGAATAGTAACTAAGACAGGATTGAACCTTGTGCTTTATTCATGTGAAGCAAATGTTACTGTGCTCCTCCACATCTCCAACTTCTCAATTTTTACTTGAGCTTAAGCCTCAACCTTTAACTCCTAGTCCTCAGTACTACCCTTGCAGTGCTAAGAAGGAACATTCTGTTGTAACATTTCTTCATTATGTATTCTCAAATTCCAGCCAAGTGTGGACTCTCTTTATAACTGAAATTTCTACAACCTAAAAGATGCCTGGTGATGTCACTGCTTTGTTGTGAAGTCCCTGATATATTCAAGAATTAAAGGATATTCTTTAGATGTAGATCCTAGGAGGTAGAGATTAGTTTTTAAGAACTACATGAAAGTGATGGCTTTCCCACTCCCTTCAAGCCTTTACTTGTGTGTATCTGTCACACATTAAATGTATGAAGGCTACTTCCAACTATTAGTGCCACTTCAGAACCCACTTTCACCCCTAAATATGTTTTGGCTAGCCCTGTCATTCATAATCCTAAAGCTGTGCTCATTCAAGTAGTTTTTCTCCTCCTAAGTAATTTACTCCAAGTACCAAGCCAGACTGTAGCGTGTCCCACAGTACCACCAAAATAGCACTTTTGGAAACCCAGCCCTACCAGCTGTGTTTGAAGAATGTAACCACATAGTTTGATTTTTTTAAAGGGATCTTCCAAATTCAAGTGGTATGTGCAGTTTTCTTCTGCTGTTATCAAAATGGAAACAAACACTGTTGTTCACTCCAAACAAATGTTCTGTTTGCCAAGATAAAGAGTAGTGAATACAACAGAGGAAAAATATGAGTATCAGTGACCTTTCCTTCTATGTGAACTGCCTATACCCTCTGTATTGGGAATACAAATATGTTTATTAGCAACTAGAATGGATATATTACATTTCTTCTTTGGGAGAAAGTATTTCTTATACTTATACAGAGTTACAAGGAAATCTAAAACTAAACTATTCACATACATTGATTTTTGTATATTGTTTGTGGTGATGAACTCATGGCAGTCTAGTCCCCATGAGATGGTTGGCCTATGATGACAAGTTTCAATTTTGAAATGTCCCACTGAGTGAAAACTATCTGTGCACCACCATCATTCTCTGCTTCTTCATTTTGACACAACTTAATAGGAAACTGGGAAAATTGCCTTACCTAGAATTCAATTCCAGATCTTGGCATTGTCCAAAGCAATCCAGGAATTCAAATTATGCTATTGCAATCATCTTTCTTTTTTGCCAAAACAGCTTTTGATTAGGTCTTCTACACTTTCTCTGTAGGTCATACAGTCTCCCCCAGATGTGGAGGTTGATGAATCAGTCAATGTTTGAGAATTTGTAAGGCAGAGGTACAGCCTCAAAGAACCTGAATTTCTCTTACTTTTAGTTAAAGGCAATTTATCTCTCAGCCCCCATGTCAAAGGTTGTCCTGACATTCCCAGTCACTTCGGAGGGCAATCTTCCCCAGGACAATTAGAAAATCCAGTAACTATCATAAAAAATTATACTGCTCTGGATGACAAACTAGCTATGGAAGGTGAAACAAACATGAATGAAGGAAACAAAAACAAATTGTATATTTTGGCAAACTTCTATAAACAGTCAAAGGCCTAGATTGATAGTTAAGATGAATAACAGACTGGTTGAGGGGATTGTTGACACAAGTTTTGACAAAACCATCATAACTAATGAATCTTGGCCTCCAAGATAGGCCCTGCAAGAGGTAAATGTTCAATTCTTAGGGATTGGAACCCTATCTCAGGTAAAACAGAGTACAAGATGTATCAAATGTATAGGACCAGAAAGATAGAGAGGAAGGTTGAGACCTCTTTGGCTGGTGTAGCAATAAATTTATGGGGTCGTGATCTATTGCACCAATGGAATACACAGATTAACATTCCTCCAGTATTAGATATGAACCATAAATGAACTCATGGTTGTAGAAAAATACTGTAAAATACTATACAAGACAGACACCAAATATCCAGGCTGTACAAAAACAGAATACAAGTGCTAAATAAACAGAGGAACCAAAATCCATACCCTTAAAATGGCTAACAGATGAATGGGCAGGGAATGGCGTATGACCTCTGAGAAGTTAGAGGCTTTAGAAAACCTGGTTCACTAACAGCTAAATGCTGGACATATCAAGGAACCTACAAGCCCTTGGAATTCTCCTGTATTTGTTATCAAAAAGAAATCTGGAAAATGGAGAATGCTTATAGACCTGAGGGCAATCAATAAAGTTATCCAGTCAAAGGGCTCTCTACAGACTGGAATGCCCTTGCCTTCTTTGATACCTAAAGAATGGCCTATCAGAGCTATTGATTTAAAAGATTGGATCTTCACTATACCTTTACAAAAAAAAGATAAGGAAAAAATTTGCCTTCATAGTACTTAATTACAATAATTCTCAGCTGGTCAGGAGAAGTTTTGCCACAGGGAATGCTGAATAGTCCCACCCTGTGCCAAAATTTTGTGCAAAAACCTTTGGAAAAAATTCATAAACAGTTTCCTCCACAATCTAGAATTTACCATTACATGGGTTTTAACCTCGCTGGGGATTATAAATTGCACCTGAAAAAATACAAAAAGGAGATTCTATAAACTACTTAGGATATAAAATGGGTCTACAGAAAATTAGACTACAAAAAAGTACAGATCAGGAGAGATCATTACCAGACTCTTAATGATCTTGAAAAATTACTAAGAGTGATTTCTCAACTACAAACCACAATTGGAGTAGAAGGACATGATTTAAAAAACTTCTAAATGGCCCTAAAAGGGGACAAGGACTTGAATAGTTCATGAATACTATCAGCTGAAGCTGAAAAGGAATTAGAATGGGTAGAAAGAATACTAGAGGCACATATGGACTGTTTGGATCCAAAGCTAGACTGTATTCTGGTTATATTACCCTCTAGTGAATATCCTTCAGAGATTTTGATGTAGAGGTAAGATATCATATTAGAATAGATATTTCAATCACATACACAGGATAAAAAAACTAAAAGCATTCATAGAAAAGATCTCTGACTTGATTTAAAAGGTAAATTAAAACTTTGTCAACTGACAGAAAAAGACCCAGCTGAAATTATAGTACCTTTAACTAATGAGGAAATGTTCTCCTTATGGAAATATAATGAATATTGGCAGAGAGCTTACAGTTAACTTTTTGGGAATGATTAGCAACAAGCAACAATTATCACCAAAGTGAGAGGAGAATCAAATTCATAAAGAAAATGATTTGGATCCTTCCACACAGTGTAAGGTAAAGAACAATCTTTAGAGTTCTTACAATCTACACTGATGCAAACAAATCAGGTAAGGCAGGATATAAATCAGGAAATATAAGTAAAGTTGTTCAAAGCCCTTATAATTCTGTACAAAAGGCAGAATTGTATGCCTTTCTCATGGTACTTATGGATTTTATAGAACCCCTCAATATAGTTACTGACTCTCAATATGCAAAGAGAGTCATCTTACACATTGAGACTGCAGAATTTATTCCTGATGATACAGAATTAACTTCATTGTTTATACAATTATAAGATACTATCAGCTATAGGATTCATTATATTGATATATATATATATATATATATATATATATATATCACAAATTAGATCCTATATGGCTCTGCAAGGTCCTCTAGCATAAGGCAATGATGAAATTGATCAGCTATTAATAGGAAGTGTGCTAGAGGCCTCAGAGTTTCATAAGAAACACCAGGTAAACAGCAACGGTTGGAAAAAAAGGATCTTCCATAAACAGACCAAGCTGTCTTGCTTGGTTTTGCTTAGGCAAAAACCTAAGGAAATAGTAAGGAAATGTCTTACTTGATCATTCTATAACCAAACTCCTTTACCACCAGGCAGTAACCCTAAAGGTTTAAATAGGAATGAAATATGACAAATGGATGTGTTCCATTTTGAAGAATTTGGAAAGTTAAAATATGAGCACCACACTATAGACACATTCTCAGGGTTTCAATGGGCCACTGCTCTGAGCTCTGAAAAGCTGATTCTGTTGTCATACACATATTAGAGGTAATATCCATTGTGGGCATACCTGCACAAATAAAAACTGACAATGCTTCGACATGTCTTCATCAAATTAAAACAGGTTTTTGAGTATTATAACATAAAACACATAACCAGTACACAACACAATCCTACAGGACAACCAGTAGTTGAGAGATCTTATCATACTTTAAAAGACATGTTCTATAAACAGGCAGGGGGAACCAAGACACCCAAACATAGATTACATAATACTTTATTAACATTAAACTTTCTTAATGCTAATGAAAAAGGAAAAACAACTGCAGAAAGACACTGAACAATAGAATCAAACTTCTCAATTAAATCAGCTGGTGTACTTTAAAGTTGTATTGACCTCAGTATGGAAACCAGGATATGTGTTACATTGGGCTAGGGGTTTCACATTTGCATCTACAGGAGAAGAAAAACTGGATACATCTAAGTTGATAAAGATCTGAGTTGAACAAGAAAAACATCTTAATGAGGAGAAATGACAAGTCATCTGGCAAAGTAGTTCCCATGAGTTGTATGAGTACCTTTCAATGGTAGGGGAAGTGTTCTGTTCTTGTCTTTACAGGAAAACAGAAAACACCCATCTTCAAAAAGCCAAAAGACACTGAACATGTAGGTACCTACAGAAGAGAAGATAGCTCTCCAGAAATGAAGAGGAATCTATGTGTGGTAAAAATATTTAATTCTAGTGAACTATTTCTAT
The DNA here is from genome assembly GCA_030556225.1 of Cricetiscus sungorus. NCBI lineage: Eukaryota > Metazoa > Chordata > Mammalia > Rodentia > Cricetidae > Cricetiscus > Cricetiscus sungorus. The sequence continues at coordinate 78,529,254 of JANBXA010000651.1, read as the reverse complement.
ACAGGAATCTATTTCTCTTTACTACCTAGTATTCCTTTAGTCCTAGTTTATGTAAACCAATGCTGGCTTTGGAGTTGGATTTGGCTTTCCTTCTCTAAACTCAAGCATGTTGTTAAGATTAAATTCAGTTTCTGCATTTTATCAAGAAGCCAATTGGTGTAAGGTAGAAGAAAACAAAATCTGGGAAATGTCATTTGCCTATACTCAGTTTTCTCTCTGAAATCCTAACTTTTCTCAGATACATTTTCATGCTTTTGTTGCCTTTCCAAATATGCTATGTAAAGGTTGAAATTTTTACGTTGATATTAAGTTTTCCACAAGTAATAATAACAATTCTTAACAGCAATCTTTGAAATCTCTGAAAAGAAGATGGGGTCCCACTTTGTCATTTCCACTTGACTCAATCTGATGTATCCAGACTACAAACATTACCCTAAAACTGGTTTGGGACGGTTATGCTCAAGACAACTCCTGACTAGCTAGCTGAAAAAGTGCACCTTCTTATTACACCCTGGCCAGAGTTTCAGATAGAACTTCAGTCAACCATTTCCTGCCACCCAGACTAGCTACAAATGTTACAGCTAGTCCCCTCAAGAAATTTTGTTGCTAAAAATTTTCTTCCTACAGGATCCCATGGAGCAATACTCATCCCATTTCAGCAGGAAATGATCTTAAGATAACAATGCCCCCTTTCCCTACTGCTGACTTTTAGGGATACTATTCATCTGCATAGGGTTGGTTTTAGTTACTTAGGGTTGGATATGGAAGGTGATGCTCAGCCTCAGGTATCTCTTTTAGACAGGTATAGGGTATGGTTGGGAAAGGTATGGTTTAGATGGGATATAGGTAGATTATCTTATCTTCTTGTTATATACAATTTACATTGTTATAGATTCTTATATGTGGTAATCTATATAAGATTAAGTTTGTATTCCCTTCCCAGATGATTTGTATATTATGTCATATTGTGTAAAATCTTTGTTTTCAATTTTTTTTCACAATAGCCTTACCATAGTCCATGTATGTATACCTTTACTTATGTTCAAGATATTTTGTATATCTTGTATATCGATATTTTTATGATGCTGCACTATACAGTTCTACCTCTGGTCAAGACATTTCTACCCTATCTCTGTTTTAGAGATTTACATAAATATAAAAAATACATAGTTATATTGCTAAAGTAATTGTTCCTGCTTTACTCAGGAAAGTTTCAACCAGTTTTAAAGATAGGTTCCTGAGTATTACATATTATCTTCACCCATGTTTCTTATACCTATTAGATTAGTCAGACGCAGGTGCTTAATCTTCAAACACTTCATAGAGCTGCATAACATGGCATTTAAATGTTTTAATATTAGTGCTTCATTGACATGAGACACTATTGCTTCTGACAGCAGCAATAATTATCAAAAATATATGTTGGACACTGTTGTTGCTCCTTCTAGAGTCCATCTTCTCCTCAGTTTATGGCCTCTTGGGCAAAGAAGTACCCCCATCTGGACCACTGACTTGAACATGCTGTCCTACTGTGCTTGCAGGAGACAAACATAGAAGACTGATGAACCTTGCCAAGTCAGGGTACGACAGCCTTTCTATCTCCCTGAGGTGGTCTGTCAGATACTCTAGGCCTTAGCCAAAACTGTTTGCACCAATGTTGCTGTGAGACTTTGGGTGATTGTCCAGCTAGCCTGCTGTTTCTATTCTTGCTGCACTGTTTGGACGCTATCCATCTGCAATTCCTGCCCACTCTAGTATTGTTATCTTCCTCCTCATGTCTTTGATGAGGCTGAAGATTAGACTATCATAATTATTATTCTCTCTTCCTAGATAGAAATATTAGGTACTCGATATAAACTTTCTAGTTTAAGACAACTCTATTGTAATCTCTATTATGCCTTCATCCTAGGACTAAATATGTAGGTCTTAAGTTTGTACGTTCTTGCTTTTTCTTTTCTTAAAACATACTTATTTATTCACTGTTTTTGTATATAGTTTTGTATCAAGCCTAAATCTTTTCTTAGACTAGAAGGAGAATTGTAGTGAGAGATTCACTCTGTCTGCACCTGTTGCACTGACCATGCTAATTGGGGTAGAGACAGGAGTGGGCGTAACCTGGGAGAACTAAGTCTGGTGAGGGGACCCCAGAGCTCTCTCTTGCTTCCTGGATGGATACAGCGGGCATATTGAGGCATCCTTGAGTTTCAAACCTGCTAGCATTCATCTGTCACTGTTGTAAGTTATTTCTTCCTGAATAAACATCTATTCAGCCTATCTGTTTCTCCCAATCCTTATATTTACACATTCAGATTCATAATAGAATTTTAATATACATTTGCTGACTAGCCAACTAGGTTATAACATATGGTCTAATTTGTCATGTGACCCCAAGATATCCCAGTATTCTCCATTTCACATGAAACACTGGCACTTCCTTCTTATCTGTGTACCAATAGCATCTTGCTTTCTAAGCACTAATCTCAAGGAATTATCCCTCATAGACTGACTATTCTTGCCTTAAAGAACATCCACATTATCTTACTTTGAAACAGTCAAAGAAGGAAATTATGTATTCACCAGTCTTTCACTTATTGGAGAAATGTTTTGTTGTTGTTGTTGTTGTTACAGTATAGGACTGAGACTGCCAGAATATGAACTAGGATATCACTTAACTTTGCTTTATAAGGTGTCTTACATATAGTCTTCACAACGGTATTATTTTATATTAATATTTACAAGATTTATATGAAGCATCAAAGAGCATTTTTATGAGTTATTGTCCACTTCAGATTCTCACTACAGTAATTCTGGAATTATCTGAGGAAAAATAACAGTGGAAATACACATTTATATAGATAAAAGACAGTAAAACAGGGAGGAGCTTATTGACAGCAATCAGGTGCTAGCAGAGTGCCCCTTTGGCCTAAATACAAATTTTCAACCTCTTGTTTAGTAGAAAAAATGTTCAAAATGACAACAGTGAACTAATATAAAGAAAATGACAAAGATAGATCATAATCTTCAATAATAACTTATTTAAGTTCCATGTCACTTTTTATCTAATGAAAAGTTATTCATTATCATTGAGATGTAAAATAATTGTGTGTGTGTCTGTGTGTGCTTGCATTGACTTCTGTACAATAGTGACTATAGTATTTTGTAGCATGAATAAAAATTAATACGTTTGATGACTACCATTGTATGAACAATAGGACATAATTTTCATAAACTGGCTCTTTATATTTGTAGTAGTTTAAATACTTCAATAATAACCATCCCCCTATACTATTTGCTCCTGTACAAGCACCCCCTCTGCATTCACAAGATACAAGTCTAAAAATATAACCAATTACAGATCAAAATTATACCCAGTAAAGCTTTTGATAATACAGGAGCTATTACTTTGTCTTTACTCATTAAACAATTCAGCATTATAATTGCTTAGTTGGCATACACTTCATTAGGTGTGGTAAGTGTTCTAACATGGATGCACTATATGGTGCTTGCTGGTTAGATTTGTATATATTGTCATTTTCTATAAAGTAACTAAATATTAATGGATGGTCCCAGGACAAATCTTCTGTAGATACCTCAGATAACACAATAGATCTCTAGTTGTCTATACATGCCCTCCTTTCTCCATAGTAGCATTCAGAGCAATTTCTTAACAGTACTTCTCTACAAGTTCACAGAGTTTATTTGTCCATTTTATAATCATACTTATCAAAATGCTCATCAAAAATGATCATTAACTTTGTCAATCCCAACTATCTTGACTGTCTTTTTATATTAAAAGTATTAAAGTATGACAAATGAAATGTCTTTATAAAAACTATGATTGGAAAATTTTAAGACACTTATATAATAACTAATCCAAAAGATATTTTAACATCAGGAGAATATGTAGTACATCCCATAGAAAAGCTAACTATAAAACTGATAAACTCAATACTAATAGAATGTTATCTTAAATATTCTATTATCAATCATATACTTTTTTCAGAAAGAATATCTAGGATAAAATTATTAGTAGTTCCTCATAACAAAAGCAGTCTCTATTCTTTCTGTCATCCCTGGGCATCTTTGGGAACTATATGTTAGTGTAGGTCACTTGGATGACTTTATAAAGCAGCAACTTCCAACCCTTTGAAGCACATATGTGTACACATAAACCTGTACACATACCAAAGCAAGAAATAAAATTTTGTTCTGACTCTACTGAATGTTCAGAATTATTTGTGATAAGACAGCCCTCCTTTAACTCATGTGGTTATTTCTAATAAAGAAGCTGATAGATAATTGAATGCAATGCAAACAGGAGTAGAGGTCAGCAGCCAAAAAAAGAGATGTGCCATGAGGGCACATCTCTGATAGGTAGGCAACATGCTTGTATGTACTTGGTTTCCAAACACATGGAAAAAATTTCATATTATATATTCTGGTCATACTTCCCCTCCCTCAATTCCTCTCATATCTGCCCTACTTCCTTACTCACCCAATAGAAAACAAACAAGCAGGCAAACAAAACAAAACAAACAAACAAAAGGAACACACAGGACCATAGATAGATGATAGGTAGTCAGATAGATAAGATAGATAGATAGATAGATAGATAGATAGATAGATAGATAGATACCATAATATGTAAGCAAAAGACAGTAAGACAAAACATTATGAGGCAAAAGGTGTACAAAAGTATCACTGAATTTGCTTTGTGTTGGCCATCTACTGCTGAACATCAGGCATATCTTAAATGTGATTAATATACCCGGTAAATTCACACTGGAGAAAACTGACTTTTCCTTTGAAAGTGGATGTCAACTGAAGTTAACATCTTGGGTAGGGGTGAGAGCCCATGTCATCTTCCCTGTCTCAGCCCTGGGATCTGGTCTGGTTTGACTCTGTCTAGGCCCTTTTTGTATTTCCACAGTTATCTGTGAGTTCATATGTCTGTCAGTCCTGTGTGTCTGGGAGATACTATTTCCTTAAGAGTGATACACCTCTTCCGGTGCTTGCAGTCTTTCTGGCTCCCTTTCCACACAGTGCCATGAGCCCTGACGGGAGTGGTTTGATGACACATATCATGATTGAGGGCTCCCAAATATCGCATTCTCTACATATTGTCCATTTGTAAGTCTCTGTGTTGGCTCCCATCTACTGCAAGATCTACTGATCATCTACTGATGAATGCTGATCAGGACACTGATCCTCATTTGGATCCTCAATTATATTTTAATTAATAATGCTGTAAGAATTTTACATGCTGTTTTCCAGATTGGTTGTATCAGTTTGAATTCCCATTAATATTAAATGAGTGTTCCTGTTTCCTCACATCCAAACTGTGATCAGGATGTAAAATAAATGAAAAAAATTAATAAAACAGTGTTTTCTGTTCAGATCCATAAGCCATTTGTTAAATTGGGTTCCTTGTTTTCTTAACTCTGTTATTCAGTTCATTATTTATTTTGGCCATTAATCCTCTATCAAATATTTAGTTGCCAAGAATCCCACCCATTCTGGGGGATTATGTATTACTTGACTGTTTCCCTTTGCTGTGAAGAAACTTTTAGTTTTATGAAGTTCCATTCATCAGCTGTTGGCATTAATTCCTGAATGATTGTAGTTTTCAGAAAGTTCTTTCTTACACCTATTTCTTAATTGGAAACAAAGTCAGTGCACTCTTTAAAAGGGAACTTGTAAGTTCCCTGCATAGGACAAGTACTTCAGACATACCAAGGATTAAGATGTGCTCTTATCTTAATCTATCCATCATTCAGGTTGCTTATAGATAGTCAGGAAGGCCAGGTTCTTTGTCATTCTGTGAGCAACACTAGTTGTTTTCCACAGCCCCTATGGGAAGAAGAAAGGATTAAATGAAGACTTTAAGCAATCTCACATGTCATTAAAGCCTAGTATGTTTTGGGCTTTGATTTAGTTTTTCTTTTCCTTGCTAAGCCTTGCTAAGATTTGAAATAGATAACAAATTTTCACCTCAGACAAAAAACAACTCAGGTTCACCTGTCTGAACAAAAGCCCAGTAAGAAGCAGTAACAGGTAAATAATCCTCCACGTGGCAAATGAGCATCTCTTCCTATCCCACATGATGAGATGCATGCATTGGAACACAGGGAAAAAGAATCCTTGTTTTTGTCGTTCTGAAAGTAGCCAGTCAGATGAGCACATCCATGCTAATGTCATCACCCCAAAAGCCTGGTCCCATGCTACTTTTTATACGTGATACTTATGTTCCATTGGCTTGTGCCACCAACCCAGTACTCTCTGATGGCATCTTTATCTCACTGTGATTCTGACTCCATATGTGTTGGAATGCTGATGAACAAAAATAACTTAGAAAAGAAATATTCTTATCCTTCATATCTATAAAAAGAATCAGATGACTGTATTCTCAATAAGAAAGAGGGGTGAGATTTTGGTAATATTAGATGGTATTGTCCTGGGAATAAAGGACCAGATCTTGAATCCTGTTCTAATGTCACAGCTTTTCCCTGTAAAGTCCTCAAAGAGTCTATAAAAACAAGCACTAGAGCAATTGAGATACTGAAACTCTCTTTATTATCAGCTTGGCCAATGCCACGTAAACACAGTCAGAACTCTCTGGTACTGTGTCTAGGGCACATAGCATCCTCTCAGATCCCGATCCAGACCTCTGACTCTAACTGGAATATCTTATCTTGCCATCTTCACATCTTTTGGGCTGCTCACATAGGACAGGAGACAGAGGTAATAAATAAGGGGAGTACTACATGGAAAAAGATATAAAACTAACCTAGAGACATTTCAGAAACAGGGTCTTTAAACAAGACAACAAACAAAATAAAAATCCAGCTCTTCCATAAAAAGTTATCTCTCACTATGAGGTAAACAGATCCTATGCCCGTTTCCTAAGTGACAGAAACAAAGGGATTGTGAGCCCAGAGATGAAGCCAGAAAGATGGGCAGACAACCATGGCCCAGGCCTTCACACCTCATCTAGCCAAGGGACTGAATAGAAACAAAACTTGAATATATAGTGAGTTGCTCTAACACTAGTTAAATGGGACCCCATCACACTAAGAACTTAAAGTAGTTTAGAAAAATATTCCCCTGATAAAAGAGGAAAGATCACCCAGTACCAATAGTTATGAAATTATATATATATATATATATATATATATATATATATATATATATATATAGTGACATTAGAACAGGATTCAAGATCTGGTCCTTTATTCCCAGGACAATACCATCTAATATTACCAAAATCTCACCCCTCTTTCTTATTGAGAATACAGTCATCTTATTCATATATATATATAACTATATATATAATCAGCCATTAGTGAAAAAAAGGCATTAAATTTATAGTTGGGAGAAATATATATGAGAGTTTTAAAGAAGAATAAAAAGTAGAGAAATGTAGTAATTAAATTATAATAACAAAAAAAAAGAATAAAAAGGAGTAAAGATTAAGATTAAAGAATGAGGTGACTGATTTCCCAGTTCCTGTAACCATCACATTTCCATTAAGAATTCTAAGAAGCACATAGATCTTGGCTTTATACCTGGTAGAATTCAATGTTGGAAGTGATAACTCTACCCTCATAAGTCATTACTTGAAAAATGGCATCAGAGGACCAGAACCCATCAAGAACCACATTGACAACTATAGAGAGTAGAAAAAGAACCCAGAAAGCTCTGAGTCTCTATCTGATTGTTATAATTAAAAAAAAAGTATCTGAGGTTTTTATAATAGAACTTCACTATTAATTAGAACAGTTTAAGAACAGTTTGATTTTTTTCCTTACTAATCCTTACAATTTGACCTAGATGGAAATATGCAAGATATTTACTGCTCTGTTTTCTATATATGTGACACAAGACCAACATGGTTCTACATACTATGAGCAACATCCTCTCAGTTTCCTTATTTTAAAATATTTTAACCAATAAATCATAACAGGATGCATTAATGGAGTATAGGATCTTGACTAATGTATAAAATATGCTGTGATTCAATCAGGCTAATTAACATGCATCACCTCTCAGTCACTTTTGTTATTTTTTATTTTTATTTTACATATTGATCCCAGTTTCCTCTCCCTCTTTCCCTCTCTCCCACCCTCCCATGTCCTCCAACCACCCTCCCCTTACACCACCCCCACTCCACATGTAGGGTTATGCCCTCCAGGAAGGGTCATCTAAATCTGGCAAATCATTTGGAGTTAGGACTGGGCCTTCTCTCCTGTCTCTAGATTAAGGGAGTATCTGTCCATGGGGGATGTGCTCCCAATGACCTTTTTATCTGTCTCTTTTACAGTAGTGAATTTAAAATGTTCTTATTTAAGTGATGGGTGATTATGATCTAAAGTACTATGCTAGTATGAGAAAGAAGCATCATCACATCACAGAATAGAAGTTACTCTACCATTTTCCAGAGACATTATTTTTTATGATATATAAGTGTCTTTTTACAGCTGTGAAGCTGTACTGTGATACTGCGGTATTGTTTGAATCAACAACTCATTCATTTTATAAATTAGTTTCCAGGGCAATGAATGAATGAATGAATGAATGAATGAACGCATGTATCATCAAATGAAAAAAAGGAAGATTTGCTGGTATCTAACATTGTGCAGAACTATCCCATACATTGAGCCAGATGCTTAGTACTTCTTATGATTAAGTATTACTATCTCATTTAATAGTTGAAGAAAATAAAAAGAATTTAAATAACATTGTTCAAGGACATATGGTCAATAGCAGAGCTGGATTCCCTAGCCTGTTCAGTATGTTTCCTCCAAAAGGCCAACATCTATGAGGAAAGACGTGTCTTAATAGCTGAGGACAGTCACTGTACTCATTAACCCTTTCTATTGTACTTTTGTAAAACTGAAAATAGATTGTAAGTGAAATCTTTGAAATGGGAAGTTTAGAGTACCTGGTACGAACAGATGCTTCTATTGAATAAAGACTTGAATGTTGAAAAGCTCCTATAAAATTAAATCCTTTAAAAAAAAATCACCATTATAACCAAATGCTATGATTATGCAATGCTAAGTCTCTTCCTGAACTTCAGGAGGAAATTAAGAAGGGCAATAAATCTGTTCACATTCACATATTCATACTCTGTGGAATAAAATCCAAGGGAGGGGCTTTCCATTCTTTATAGTCCCTGGGCACCACTCTTATGTCACATCACTTATGTTAGTCTACAGTTGTAAAGTGATTGTTTCCTGCTCTCAGAAAGCATTATTCATCTACCTCCCTCCTGTGAGTTCCTCGGCACCTGTTACTGTGCATACTGGTCTTAATTTTCTTTCCAGCACTAATCTCACTCATGAGCAACTGTTTTATTTATTTCTGATTTCTCTTCTCCTTGAAACTTGACTTCTAAAAGATTAGACCATTTGTCTGTTCTGCTTGTTATAATCAGCATCAGAAAGTGATTTGATGAATTGCTGAATTCATTCAACATTGACATAGTTATTCCTATTCATCGCTGTCTGGTTTGTATTTACTGAAGTGGCTGGTCTTCTGGAGCCAGAGGGACGCTCACTTATGAACAAAGGGAGGAGGATCTTCCATTAGGAAGACACCAACTCACACTGGTCACCTTGAAACCTGACTGATGGGCTTGCATTTTCATGAGGAGACAGATATCTAGCTTACTTAGGTACTGTATTGCTCCATCAAGCAGGTTTTGGTCTGTATGATTTTGTGAGTTGAACTGCTGATATCCTCATATCCTTAGGAAGTCTCTCTAGAATCTCATCCACCCGTCAGTGGTACAGAAAGAATTGATGAGAGGGTATTTCATTCCCCCTCTAATACTAATATACATGGAAAATATCAGGCTGAATTTGAGTAGAGACCATGATCCCATCAAAACAAAGCTCTTTTTCAGAAGTTACCACAGGAAAGACACTAAGGACATATCAGCCATATAGAAGGCCCAAGCTAAACAAAGCAACTTGTTCTCTTAGAATAGGTAAAAAAAAAAAGTCTAGAAAATTCGAAGAGATGTTTGCACGGGGAGGAAATCACTCCAGTGCATGTACGGTAGAGATACCTACTTTAATCAAGTGAGTATTTTAGAAATGTTCCCTTTCTATAGCCAAGTTATAGTAGATTGATGCTTCATAACTTACAAACACAACTGCTTGAAACAAACCAAAGAAGCTTTGTTTGTCAGAAATAGTAACTACTAAACTTTTTTTGAGAGGGGGGGTTAAATAATTATCCTTTCTTTGTTTTTTTAAGCATATTTTGAAAATATAAAGCACATGATTTTCTTGATTTGTATGTACACACACACACACACACACACACACACACACACACACACACACACACACGGAAAAAGTATATAATTTTCTCAGCCAAAAAAGCTTGCTTGTTTCCTGATGAACAATTTGTTCAATTGCTACAGTACTCTCCAATCTGAAATCATCGGAGGTTCTTTGTTATCCACCAATTCTGCTTTTGAATAGTATCAAATTGCCATGCCTAGCTTGCCAGAGACATACCCTGGTTGGGATAGTCATTGTTTCCTGGTCAGAACCTTCTGGAACCACATTTCAAGTGGTTGATATATGTATAATTCCCCTCTATCTTGTATTCTCTCCCCCATCAGCCTAATTGCTTCAAAGGTCAGTTTACCATCTGGTTCTGCACTTATTTTCTGTAAATATGCCACAAACTGGGCAGCTTAAACAACAGATATTTACTGTCTCAAGGATTTGCAGCTAGAGATCCAAGATCAAGGTGCTGGCGGTGCTGTCGTGGTCTTCTGAGGACTAGGATGGGGTCTGTTCTGTGTCTCTTGCCTTGTGTCTGGTAATTGCTGGCAACCTTTGGCATTCCTCAGACTATATGCACATCACTGAGATTTGTCTTCAGTTGCACATGATTTCTTCGTGTGTGTGTGTGTGTGTGTGTGTGTGTGTGTGTGTGTGGTGTGTATACGCATGTATGTCCAAAACTCTTCCTTAAGAAAAACAGTCATATTGGATTGAAGCTCACCCTAATGAGCTCATACTAACTTGATATATGACACAACCCAATTTCCAAACTAAGTTACATTCCAAGATGAGAGTGGTAGACCACTCCATCTTTTTAGAAGAATGAACACAACCCATAGCAGATTAAATGGAGAAGTTCACCTTTAAAGTACTGTCCCATTTGATCAACTTTATAATCCTCAAGTTCATTATTCAGGCCCTGTAACATGAAAAGTAAGTGACTCTGAGACTGATATAGGGGTTCAAACTTCAAGCTAAATATTAGAAAAACAGAGTAGCTGGATGAAAGCTTCTTACCTCTACCTCAGGCTGAATGTGCTGATCCTGTCTCCATGAGCTCTCACCAAGCCTCTTCTCAGCATGGATGGAGAATGGATGCCTCATACTCTCTTTGCTCCTGTCTTATACCCCTCTAGTGCTGGGATTAAAGATTAGAGCTATAATTGTCTTTTAGATTGATAATCTTATGTAGATCTGTGGGGTCTTGGATTCACAGAGATCCATCTACCTCTTAATTCTTAGTACTAGGATTAAAGGGGTGCACCACCACATCCTAGCTTATGGCTGCTGGAAGTAAATGTGTGTGCCTTGTTTCTATGTTGTGTGGCTGACTTTGATTTCTGAATCCTCAGGAAAGCTTTAATAAATCAAAAATAATTTATCACTACACAGCCCCTTTCTTCAGTTGTTAATGTTAGGTATTTTATCATCTTCTAAACAACTCAAGTAACTAATAGGGGTTTTAAAACTTGACAAATCAGCTAGTGGACATATAGAGAGGAGAAGAAGGGCTAAGTGCAACATTTCTCAGCCTGTGGGCCACAACTCCTTTGGGGCTCAATCTTTGCACTGTGGTCACCAAAGATCATCTGTGTATCAGATATTTACACTATGATTCATAAACAGTAGTTATCAAAATAACTTTATGGTTGGGGTCACAATAACATGAGGAACTGTATTAAAGGGTCACAGCATCAGGAAAGTTGAGAACCACTAACTTTGGAGGAAGTAAACAACCTTAAAAGGCACATCCCTGGAGGACTTTTTGTGGTTGTTGATTATGTTGATTTTGACTAATAAAGCCACTAGAGATCAGAATGCAAAGGCAGCCATATTAGTTAGCCAGAGAAGCTGGGCAGCAGTAGCACACACCTTTAATTGAAGAACTCAAAAGACAGAGGTAGATGGATCTCTCTGAGGTCAAGGCCACTCAGGGCTACATGAGAATGAATCAGTCTAAACGTGTATACCTTAATCCTAGCACTAAATATATATATATATATATATATATATATATATATATATATATATATATGAAAGCAGCAAAGGGTCTCATATGAGATTTAGTTCCAATCACAGGAAAGAAAGGATCTCCATTTCAGCCTTGGTAGAGGTAAGAGCTAGCTTTGATGGGAGATGTCATTCTGTAAATGTGTTCTCATATTGGTTAATGAATAAAACACTGTGGCCAATGGGAAAGCAAGATAGGTGGGACTAGAAGACAAGGATTCAGGGAGAGGTAGGAGGAGATTCAATATATAGAGACTTGAGGGGGAGAAGGTACAGACCCTCTCTCGGGAAAGATAAGACCACATGGAAACACTTAGATTGATATAAATGGGTTAATATTTAAGACAGAGCTAGCCAATAAGAAATGGTAATTACTGACCAACAGATTTATATCTAATGCAGCATGTCTGTGTGTTATTTGGGGCTGGCATGCCTGTAGGATCAGGCTGGCGGGAAAACTGTTCATAACATAACTTGAACCCTAATATCTGTCATTTGGTTTTTATTATTCATGTTACACCTTTTTTGCTGCAACTAGAGCTCTTCCTACAGGTTCTTCAACCTTCCAATAGTGCCATTTTTTAAGAACCAAGGGTTTAGTACACGAGCCAGCTGGTCAGGGACATTTCCTATTCCAACCATATCCTACCTGTTATTCCTCAAATCCCATCACTCCTTTTTAATACCAGGAATTTAAATCTTTTAAAAAAATATTACCAAATAATGTTAATTTGGTTTTCTTCTGTAAAAGAAATGAGTTACCTCTTTCATTTTGAGGATATCCCTGAGGGAAATTCTGGGTGAATTTGCCTCTTCCACGATTCTCCAAGGAAGGCAGTTTGAAGGTACAGATACCAGAAAGAAGGATATCATTATCTTGTTTTTCATGATGCACATCTGGCAAACACCAAACCTTTGAATGCTCATTAGCCAAATAATCTTGTGTGTAATGGTGAAAGTCATTGAGAAATGTCCTCAAACAATTGTAGCCTTTTGTTTACATATGCCACAATCTGAGTTGTACCTCAGAAGTCAGTAGTTACCTAGACAAGCAAGGCAACCAGACAAGCACTGAACTGGATAACTTCATGATTTGCCACATGACAAAAGTCTAGCAAGTGACAGATGAAGCATGGATTGAGTCATAATGGGAGACTGGAGCCAGAGATGTCCATTCACTGGACACTGGCTCATCCAGAAAGTCTGGAACAGGGCCATACATTGCCATGAGTATTCCTTGTATGCAGGCTGCTACCTTTCGCCTCTAACACTGATGTATTCAATCAGAAATGTCTACCAATAAGGCTTTACTAAGCTCTTTCACATTCCAAATGTAGCATCTGAGACTCCATAAACAGGAGTGAACTAGTAGCAGTTTGAAGTTGTCATCATTGACAGCCTATGATTTATCTTAACTCTCTCTCGCCATTTGGCCATGACTTTAAGTAAACACTTTCTGTCTTCCTCATGTTCTCGTTACTGCCACCTCCCACTAATAAGAGAGACTGCCAAGAAAAGCATCCAGACAGTTCATTTACCTCCCAAACTTGCCTGAGAGTAGCTGCCCCAGTTTAGACAAGGGGCAAACCAACTACTGCAAATTTTCAGCAGATGGAACAATGCTTCTCAAATTATTTACATTAACATTATTTGCTTTCAGAATGTGTGTGTAACGAATGGGTAGTTGAATGAAATATTATGACGCAAACTGAAGACACTAGAAGTTCAGGCAGGCCATTTATGGTGATAGATGGAGATGCACACTTTGCTTTCTAAGAAGCCAGGGAACCCCAGGCAGCCTTTCTCTGTTAAGTCTTTGGTACCCTCTTATTCTCCTGGGATGCTGGAATGGTTAAAACCCACATGAAGTATCCTTACTTAAAGCATGGTGGTTCAAAACCCTAAAACTGAGCTTACTAATCAAAATATGGATGAGATGGGTCAAAATCTTGTTTGCTGTGCTATGCTTCTGCTCATAAGAACCTTCTCTGAAGTTTCTATTAATAATCAGGAACCCATCCTTAGGTGAATTTGAAAGATCTTCCCTCCAAATATGGATGTTGACAATGCATGTGTCAGAATCATGAAAATTGTCATATTCTGCCTTCATCAAACCAATGTCATGTTGAGTATCACAGTACACTCTGGTAAAGCTACTAGAATGAGTTTCATGTTCACCACACAAAACCAATGAGCAATGCTCTGGAATAACTAACTGCGGTACAGGTAAGGACTAAGAAAACTCATACTGCTTCTTTGAGTACCCTAAAACTTGTAACAGGTGTATTTATGTGGGACAGAAAAAATCTCAAGGAAGGATCTTCAATGCCAGAGTTCTATACCAAGGCTTGCATTTATTCTATAAGAGTTATCAAACTGAAAAGGTAATTCCCTGAATAGATTATTTTAAATGATTGTTATTTGTTAAATGCTTTGGACTTTTAGTATTCAAGGCTTTGTGTTTTGTTCCTTAGGAAAGCCTTGAATGCTTTCACCAAAACTCTTCCTGCCATGGGGGCATAATGCCATCAGATATGTACAAGCAGATAGTGAAGGACTTTCAGAATTTCCTGAAGTCACCACTAAATTGAACTTAGATGTCTGTGTGTTCTGTGACTCATCAGAGGACAGCAAGGGTACAGGAGGGGTGGGGCTGAGGTTGTTCCATTAGTGTTTTTCTCATGACTAGGTTGGGTGTCATACAAATAGATGAGACACCACAGGCTGTGCAGGCCAAGTTTGCTGAATGGCCTGCAGAATAAGTTGGAATGTAAGAGGAGCTTCTAAGCATGGCCTCCTAATGTGTCAGTGGATTACTCTGTCTAGCAATCTGGATTGATATGTTTTCTGTGTCTCTCTGCCTATCTAAATCTCTGCCTCCCTCCATCCTTCTGGTCCTTTATTATTTTCTGTCTCTTCAGTAAGCCATCAGATATACTTCATTCCTAGAGTCCAGTATCCAGGCCCTGATATCTTTATTCACATTTCAATTGCTTCCTCCTTCATGGTATCCATTTTAGAGCGGGGTCAGAGAGGTCTTGTATCCTTCCTACTGGGCTTGTACCTATTACACCTCACCCTGAATCTATAGAGTATCATTAGATACCAACCAATCTACTGTATAATTGGAGGAGTCAAGGAGTAGGCCACAAAGATCAGAGACCAGTGTTCTGTACCTGACATGTGATACTGTAACAGAGGGTTTTCTGATAGTGGGGGTCAAACAAGTAGCATTTTGCACTATCAGTGTGACATATTTTTAAAGTATTTTGAATGTTGAAATGACAAATGGCAGACAAAATTTCTATATTTATCAAAGGACAGTCATATTTAAGAAGGGAGGTAAATCTTACCCATGTTATCTTCCTCTCAGACCCAGCAAAGCTAAAATAAACTTAGGCTGATGTTTTGGGTCACCAGACAACCATGATCCCTATGACCACTATTACTCTACACCTTGATGCAAGCCCTACATGACCACTCCTAGGATGCCAGTGCAGTGCTCTTGGAAAGCTAATGCTACAGTGACTAGCTGCATTGTCTGTGTTTAAACACCAATTCTAGTCAGTCAACTAAATTCCCAAGCAATTACAGGCTTTTATGTCAAAGTCATTTTTTAAAAACCCCTTTATAATTGATTCTTCACAACCAATCAAATTCTAGACTAAAACAAAAACAAAAACAAACAAAAAAATGCCCAAACACATAGGCCTCAAGATTCATACAGATATACTCACAGATGTTCAGAGCAAGAACAACAGAAATAGACATAGAGATAGGGATAAAGAGGTCTGTGGAAATCACGGGGTGGCTCAGGAATGGACACAGTGACCCAGAGACACCAGGCTCCAGGATCTCAGCTCAAACTGTGTTCCACCCTTGCTGACATCACTGTCTTTGTTCAGAACTCCTGGCTTTACAGAATGGGCTCAGTTCCTCTGGACTAGAACCAAGCAGGGGCCTGTGCTGTCCTGTCCAAGTTGAGCTGTCCTGGATAGGACAGGGCAGGACAGGGCCAGCCAGGGCAAAGCCACAGTTAGGTTCAGGTGTCAGGTTCCGCCCAAGTGGGAGCTCCCCTTGAGGACAATGACTCAGACCCTGCTGTACTCAAGTTACTCCAGCTTAACCGCCCTGAAATGGCCTTGCTTCCCTGGCTGCTGACCACAGCAGCCCTCCCAATTGCCCCAGCGCCAGATGTGTGGTATACATTTCAGCCTCAGCCCAAACATCAGGCCCTGCTCCCCACAAATAGAGCAAGAATCATCAGTGCTTCCCCGAGACTTCAGAGAAGAGGTTGATGTTTCAACCTTGTCGGGAGGCATCCAGAGACATCCAGAAGCATCCTCAGGGAACATGTCTCTGGGTTCCTTCAGGCTGGTGCTATCTGTTTAACTTACAGAGTCCCAGGACTTTTGCTCACAGTGGCCATTGTAATAATACCCTCAAGCATCACATATTTACACTAGGCAGAATATGCATCTCTGATGTGAGCTACCCTGACCAGTTCTTGTCTCAGGCACTTAGAGGCCACTTGCCATGTGGCTGGCTATGCTCAAGGTGCTGATGGCAAGAAAAGAGCCAGAACACATCACCTTACTGAGAACCTAAGTTCTGCTTGGGAAGTCAGTGAAAGAGCAAACATGACAGATGCCTGAACTTCAAACTCCTCTCTTCATGTCAACTACATGTGTGACCTTGGAAGTTAACCTACATCTAGAAAACCTTCCATTCCCCTCTCAGTTCTCAAATGTGAAAATTTTGCTTAACTGTTTAAGAATTATATAGGACTCTGTGATGACAATGGTTATAACCTAAAGGATGGTTGCATGCAGAAGCTGGGTCTCCTTATTTATTACTATCCTCTGAGGTCTTATTTTTATGTTTTGCATTTTTCAATATATTGTGGTAGATGAAGAAAGAGTACATGATGTGTTTAAATTGTAAGAGCCTTAGAAATGAACATTTTTAGCAATTTCGATGAATGGGATCTCAGTTGTAAGATGTTTACACAGCATGGCAGACAGCAAGGGTAGGAGTAACCTTTGCTGTTAGATCCTGCTTGTTATGTGATGTTTTACTCCTTTGGCTTTTGTGGTCTTCTGGGTGGGGGCTGCAACCCATCTCCCAAATAATTACACATGGAAGCTTATTCTTAGCTATGAAAGCCCAGCCTTATCTTGGCATGTTTCTCACCTACTTTTCTGAAATTATCCCTTCTATCATTGGCCTTGGGGCCTTTATATTTCTCTATTCCTGTGTACCTTACTTTACTTCTTACTCTATGGCTTGCTGGGTGGCTGGGTGGCTGGGTGGCTGGGTGGCTGGGTGGCTGGGTGGCTGGGTGGCTAGGAGGCTGGGTGGCTGGGTGGCTGGGTGGCTGGGTGGCTGGGCGGCAGGGAGATTGCCCCAATGTCCTCCTCTCCTTGTTCTCTTCTTGCTTCTTCCTTTTTTCCCAGATTTCCCCTCCTATTTATTCTCCCTGCCTGCCGGCCCCACCTATTTCTCTCTCCTGCCTTGCCATTGGCTGTTCAGCTCTTTATTAGACCTTCAGGTTATTTAGACAAGCAAAGTAACACAGCTTCACAATGCAACATAAATAAAAGTAACACACCTAAAAATAATATTCCCCAACACTTGCTAGCTTCTTCTACTAATACCACAAAGAAAACTACTGATCTTTATGTGGTCAACATCTGAGATCTACCAGGTTTTCATCAGCAACACTCAAAATTCCACCATTAACACCTTTAACTTCCAATCCTGGCTTCTTTACTTCCAAAAATTGCCACTATTGTCACTATCATTACTCACATCATAAGTGCTACCACCTCTACCATAAAAATCATTGCCAGTATTTCCAACACCACTACCCTTACTACTACTTCCATTATTTCTACCATTTATCATTATTATCTCAAGTACTATCAATGCTACCTTCAAGACTTGTACCATCACCAACTCAACATTGTCAAACAATATTTTACTTTTGAAAGTTTTTTATTTGTAGCTTTATAGTTCTTTCTGCCATAAATTTGGATTATAATGGATATTAAATTTCAAAATCAACACAATGCATATCTATTTCACATACACACACACACACACACACACCAAACTTTTGGTCAGCTTGAAGTCAGCTTGAAGAATGTCTTTACTCAGTTATTATTACTACACTGAAATTAAGATCACCAGTTAAAGAAAATTTTCATTTATTAATTGTAGATATTTATGCTTTGAAAAGTCATCAGCCTACCTTCACAATACGAATGAAAATTCAGAGTAAATGTTCCACAGAAAGAAAGAAAAAAGGTGCCAATACCAGTAAGCTATGGGGGAAGTACATAAAGCTGTGTTTTGTGTCCTTGAAGCATTAGTATACTTGCTTTGCCCAAATGCAAAGTACAAGTATACTCCCAAGAGACTTTGCAGTGACACTGACTAATCTAAGAACAACCCCAGAAAGTGTAATTCTAAAACCTCTTAGACATACATTTCTACATTTTGTTCTTAAAAGATACTTTATTTTTCAAGTGCCTTTATGTGTATTTATTCAGTCTGAAGTTGTGCTGCAGAAGCAGGTATTACTTGGAATGCTCACCAACAAAAAGATGCTATGATACTCTATTGTCTAAGACTGAATGGGCAATGAACTCTGAGAAGCCATTTTTTGTGTCAATGAAACCACCATGAATGAAGGCATATGGGCTACTAAAACTCTTCCAAAGTATTCCTTTCCTTACACTTATTAACACGAATAAATAACCCCAGACAGTTATCTCATAGACAAATAGGTCACATATACTTAAAGTATAAATAGAGTTCACAAGCTAGTCAAGGCATGATGCTAAAATTGTTCCTTTTGATCAATTGAAATTTAGATCTGTTGGCAAATAAGATATCTTGTTCAATAGCAATATTGAAAACTATACACATTATTACCAAATACCTAGTGGTTGGCAAGTATCTTTAAGAAAGAAATTGTTGGCTTTTCCTCTCTACTAGCTCCCCCCCCCCACAAAAAAAGTGAGGCTCTCTTTGTAGCCTCAGTGCCCTAAGTCAACAATGCACTGTGACTTTTTTCTTTAGCCACCTTTACCTCCTGGGGAATGAATCTGAAAGTTTTATTCATAGTATTAATAACTAGTAACTGCAGTGCCCAAGGTTGGCTCACAAACTGGCATCCTGATAATCACCTTTGGTCCTTCAGAATGAGTAGCACAGAATGCCTGTGTCCCACCCTCCCAGGGGCCTTTTCTCTCCTGCCCAGTGAACTGGCATCTTTCTTTGGCTTGTTTCAGAAAATGAATTTCCAAGCCAGACATCAGTCAGCTCTGGAACTTTTCCTGAGCCAGCTTCTGGTGGGGTAATGGGCTCTGCTCTGCTCTGAAGAGAGCATTTGGCATATGCAAAGAATAGTATATTTGTAAATCACAATCACATGAATGTGAAGAAAAACAGTGTGTGCCAGCACTGTCCTTGGCCTCTGGGAAGGACAGACAAGCAAACTCATCGGTACCAGAGCTGGTGAGGAGTTCACTTTTGCAAATAAATCCAAGTCCACAATAATGAACTAAAAATAAAGAAAAAGTGACTTCCCAAAGGCTTCTCAACCATTAAGTGGCATACTTATCACTACTAGCTTCAGTCTGGTCATCCGTATATTGTTTCATGTATGGTTCCCATTCCCCTCACTTACAAAGGAGGAACAAGGATGTATCTCAGAATGGAGACATATAAAGTCTCAATGAAGTAACATCTGTGTGCATGCTTCAGTGAACGGTTGTCTCAGTGAACGGTGTCTGAGGCTACCAATCTAGCACTGGGTCCTAATCTCTGTCACTGTCCCATGCTTCCCGACTCAACACTAATATTTTCACTATTTCCCATGTGTGCAATATCTCAGGTGTTAACAAATGGTCATGCATGTCCATCATGGAGCTCAGCTCTGGACAGAGCAAAATATAAACTAGTCCACATTTAAAAAAGTCATCTTTCAGGAACATCTCAATATATACTTTCCCTTTTCTATAATAGAAATACCAGCAAAGACACCATGTAGCCTGTGCCTCTCAAGTTTATCAACATTCAGGGTCTGCTCCTGCTTTCTCTTCTCAGGACTGTGTTCTTGTCCATTCTCACATTAGAAGATGGGCTCATGAGCTCAAAAATTTTGTTTTAATATCCTAAAAGAGAAGTTATCAATCATTTTGCCATTAACAGAATCAACAAGAACATGGTCAAATATGTGTCATGTGTTTTTATTTTGTAATGTACCCCTCCTCTGTCTTTGAAAAAACAATGTTTCCTCATGACACCACTGTGCTCTGTGACCTCATAAGGGTATATGGCTATTTAAGTGAGTGGATGGAGAATGTATACATGTTCTTATCGTGTGGGGAATAAGATTCACTGGGACACAGTATAAGTTAAATGAAGTTAAATGAAACAGATGACCGCTAAGGGTTCCAAGGCTGCCACTCAGGATGCTCTCTGCAACCTAACCAGGAAGTAAGAGAGTGAGCTGGGGTCCAGGACCTCAGACCTAGCTTCCCCAACATGTCTCCACCTATGCGCATGCACCAATGGGACTGGTCAGTGCAACAGGTGCAGGTGGAATAGGTATCTCACGACAGTTTCCCTTTTAGTCTAAATATTTAGGCTTGATACAAGTCTACATGTTCCCCTGCATCTTTTAGCTTGGGTAGATGTTTGCCTAAAGATGTTTGGAATTTACTATAAAAGATAGCATTTTCTGCTGATTATATGACTACATTTAGCAAAATTAATGGAACTAACACAAAAATAAATAATACTTGACAATAATTCATGTCCTAAGGGTTTGTCTTTTATGTTAAAGTAACAACACTAGCAGCAACAAAATTATTGAAGAATTAAACTCCAGATCTAAATTTTCAACTGCCTTTCTTGGCCTTTCAATAGAAAGCAATGCTTATTAGAACTATTACAATACACTAATCAGAGGATAGATGTGGGTTGAGAAATTAATTTAAGTTTCATTATACAATTTATTTTTTGTTGTAAGCCTAGTCTTTAACGGCTAAGCCATCTGTCCAGCCCAAAATATTTCCCCTTTTAATTTTGTGTGTATTATCTCCATTTTGTATATTCACCACATTACTGCAGTGACCCAGAAGGCAGAAGAGGTATCAGTTCCCATGCAACTGTGGTTACAGTCAGTTGTGACCCACCATGTTGGTGCAGAGAATAGAACCTAGGTCCCTTGGAAGGGCAGCCAGTGCTCTTAAGCACTGAGCAATCTCTCGCCCCCCCCATCATACAATTTATATAAAGAAGAAATCTAATTCTTCCGAAAGAAACCTTGGTTAGAAAACAATTGGTTTTCCTGTTTGGTTGGTTGGTTGGTTTTGTTGAGTACATGCAGAACTTAAATGGAATGCTTGTAATCTCCCAATCCAGGAGGCTGGGACAGAAAGATCATGAATTAGAAGCCAGTCTGGACTCCATAGTGGGACACAGCCTCAAAATAAAATGAAAATGAAAACAAAAAATGAAAGAATGAAAATAAGAAAGGAAGGGAAGAAAAAAGATGAGGAAGGGAGGGCAGACAAGAGGAGGGGAGAGGAGGAGAGGGGACGAGAGAGGAGAGAAAGAGAATAAATACCCTTCTGTATGCTGAGTGAGGTTCAAGAAATCAAAGTTTCTGACAGGAAGGGAAAGGACCACCCAGAATTGTTTATGTGACGATCAAGTTCAAAACAAAACAATAAATATCTCAAGCTTTATAATGTAGGCAAAGATACCCTATTAGAAAAAAAAGCAAAAATCTCTAAAAATAAAATAAAACTCAATATCACATGGCGAAGAAGAGTTGTAATTATCAAGAACAATGGCAGATACACAGGGAGAAAGCTAAGAAATTCAAGTTATGAAAGAGAGAGAGAGAAAGAGAGAGAGAGAGAGAGAGAGAGAGAGAGAGAGAGAGAGAGAGAGAGAGAGAGAGAGAGAGATCCACTGAGTTTTGACCAATGCAAGTCACAGTACATCTCTAGATCTCCAAACATGGGAAGCCAGGGAAATAGGTCAGCAAAGGTACGTTATCCTCTAGTCTGACGACATGCATTTTGTTTGATCCTAGAGGCCAATCTCCTGTAAGCTGTCCACTAACATCCAAAAGTATATCATACACACAACATAAAAATAATAAACAAACAAGCACATGGCTAGAGAGATGGCTCAGTAGTTAAGAACAGTGGCTACTCTTCCATAGAACCTGTTTTCAGTTGCCAGCAACCACACAGCTGCTTACAATTGTCTATAACGCCAATTGCAGGGGGCCCAGGCCATCTTCAGGCTTCTTCGGCGACCAAGTATGCAGTGATGCACAAATATACATGTAGAAGATACTGATACATACTTATAAGCATAAAACAACTTATTAAATATTTATTTTTATTTAAATTTGAAACAATCGTGTTTCATATATCAATCCCAGTTCTCGAACCCTCCCATCCTCCCCTGTTCCTCATATATATGAACCTGCTTGCCATGTTTTCCTGATATAGTATCAATGCAGACATTTGATAATACAATGCATCTTAGAACTATATTTTACCAGGAGAAATTCTCAAGGCAATGCTACAGAGCAGGTATTCTTTTCTAATTCATACAGAAAAGAGAAATTAAGAAGAAACTACAACAAATGGATAAATTAACCATCAAGTGTATAACAAAAGGTAAGTGTAGTTAGTTAAATAAATTCAAAGGGGCATTAAGGAATATCCATTAAAAGAATGCCTTGATACAGGCAGCAGGGGCTTGGTCAAGTCTTGACTTGGTATGTTCTTTGTGGATTCCCCAAAAAAGGACCTAACCCCTCTGAGGAGTGGATGGGGTTGGGGAAGGGGCAAAGTTGTGGGGGGAAAGGAGAAGGGGAGGGAGAGGGAACTGGGGTTGGTACATAAAATGAAAAATATCCCACCTAAGAATCTAAACAATAGTGGAGAGGCTACCTTAAATGCCCTTCCCCTAAAATGAGAATGATGACTACCTTATATACCATCCTAGAGCCTTCATCCAGTAGCTGGTGGAAGCAGAAGCAAGATCCACAGCTAAGCACTGAGCAAACTCCTGGAATCCAGTTGTAGAGAGGGAGGAATGATGAGCAAAGGGGTCAAGACGAAGCTGGGGAAACTCACAGAAACAGCTGACCTGAGCAAGTGGGAGCTCATGGACCCCAATCTGATAGCTGGGGAACCAAACCAGGCCCCATAAATGTGGGTATCAGCTAGGAGAACTAGGCAGTCTATGGGACCTCTGATAGTGGAACTAGGATGTATCCCTAGTGCAGAAATGGACTCTGGGAGCACATTCCCCATGGAGGAATACTAGAGACCCAGAGGAGGGCCTAGGCCCTACCCACAAATAACTTGAGAGATTTTGATGATCCCTCATGGAAGGTTTCACCCTCCCTGGGGTGTGGATGAGGGGATTGGTCGGGGGCATTTGATGATGGGAAGGAAAGGGAACTGGGATTGATAGTAAAATAAGATTGTTTCTAATTTAAATAAAATTTATTAATTAAAATAGGAAAAAATAAATTTTTACTTTTCTGCAGCCTCCTTTTTTAAGTCAGTTTTTTAATTTCAAAAAATCTTTTCTCATTTTACATACAAATTCCAGTTCCTGCTCCCTTCCCTCCTCCTGTTCTCCCTCCTCCCCTCGGTCCATTCTTCAGAGGGGATAAGATTTCCCATGGGGAGTCAAGAAGTCTGCAGCCTTCTTTAAGGTTGATCAAATACTCTGTAAGCATTGAAGAAATAACAGTTTTTGAAACTCCAATATTTGCCAAGGAATTTAAAAAAATCAGTCTTTAATATCAGGAACTAGGAAAAAGAACTCTGAAAATATTGAGGATAAAAAGTGTGAGCTTCCAAAACTATAAGTACTCAACACACTAGAGAGGGGCAAGGAGGAAGAGGGAGTGAGAAGGAGGGGGATGAGGAGCAGGAGGGGAAGAGAAAAAGGAAAAGAGAAGAAACAAACATGAATCAAAAAGAAAACTTGGATACAGTTTGACATTTTTCTTTAATTTAACTTGTTTTATAATTTTATAATCTACCATGTTTTACCAATTTTAGACATGAGAATTTTGAAATATGTTTATTCACTTTTTACTAGATTTTCTGTCTCTCTTTAACATTTTCTGAATGATAAATGATAAAACATTTTGTTGCTTTAGGTTTTCTGTTCTCATGAAAGAAATGATCCTCAGGATATTATGTTTAATCCAAATCCCATTTGAAAATATTTAAATTACAAAATGTCAAAGGGTTATTCAGATGTGGGCATTGTGAGTTACAAAAATGCCATCTATGCAATAATGGCATGAACACTATAAGGGTAACCAACTGCTTTCTGGCTGAATTTAAGGCTTTCTTCACAGTTCAGAATTCGTATCTGGTACCGAAAATCTGGCCAAGAACTGTGTGTGGGAAGGTCATAAGCCCTATGGGAGAACTAACTACTATTATTTTGGTAAATGGGATGCCTGTACCAGCTCTTCCCCAAGGCTCAGTGATTATCAGGAAAGAGATCAAAAAAAAGATGATGAGATCCAGAGTCCAGGGATGTCTGCTACTGAACAGTCTATTCTGAACATGAGAGGCTGGTCCACAATGAGCTCACTGTAGATAAGACGAGCTGTATAGACATGCATAAGGTTGGGCCTGAGGATATATAACTAGAGCAGTGAAGGAGGTCATGAGGCTTCACTGGGGGAAGTAATTGGGGGAATAACTGGGGGAAGCTGTGTGATTTCTGAGTAATGCTCCCATAAATATTCTACCACCCATTCTTAGTCTGTTAAACCTATATAATGTAGGAGGGTGACTTGCTGAGAAGATTTTCAGCAAGAGATGAAGCAGGGTAATCGAGAATGGAATGTACCAAAATTTGATGCTTACATATTAGCACACTGGCAAAGAATTTTTAAAAATTATTCGATAATATGTTTGTAAAATTTGCATAATCTAATAAAACATCATGTCAATGTCAAATCATAATGGCATATCTTCTTTTGTGAAGAAATTCTGTCACAAATGAATATAAGTATAAATAAGTATAAAAATGAGATTTAGTGTCTCATTTACATAAGAAGCAGAGAAGTAGATATAACCGGGATGATTTTTGAGATCTGTTCAACATAGAACAATGGTATTTGTGGTTATTGTTCAGAAAATAAAAGTACAAGTAATATTTGTAGATAAAATATTGAAATAAATATAATTAAGTGTGAAAAAGAATATAAAATAAATGACAAGATGGTTTCAGGCTGCTTCCCATGAACCCAGACTGTAAGCCACACCCACTGGAGTTTATGGTTCATCAAGAAGCAAAAAGAGTTCACAAAAATACACTGTAATATTAAAACAAAACATGAGAAAAAAGCTCAGAAACTAGCTCCCCCCCAGTACTGTCATCACACTTGCAACAATGAGAAATGCACAATATCTAATGGATTCTTTATGAAAAGCAAATAAAGTTGATTGTTTTATAGCGAGAAATTACTCTGCTAAGAATAGAAGAGTAAAGAAAATAATAACTAACTATAAAACACACATAATGGAAACAAAGTATAGAAATAATAATATAATACTTGGCTCTTTGGAAATAACCCCAAAAGTAGAGAAACTTTTAGAAAATGAGGCAAATATGATCAAATTATAACAAAAATGACAAAATAAAGGCTACAAAAGACTTATTTTTTCTAATAAATATGAAATCTTGATGAAATGAAATAAAAACACTGCAGGAAACTCAACTTGTGATGGCAAACCTCAACAGAGAACAATCGAGGAAAAATGTAAACTACTCCAAAGACACAAACAAACCAAGTCTCAGCCTAAATGCTTTTATTAAAAAAGCATTTCCTGTATTTAGCTATAAAGATTAATTCTCATGCCCTAAATTATTCCAGTAGCACATAACAAGGGTTTTCTCCAAATGTGTGTACTTCCCCATTTCATTCCATTGTCCGAGAAGAGGTCCTTGAGATCTTCTCAAGCTCTGGGGACACATGGATGTCAGTGACAAAGTGAAGTCAGCATGTCTAGGACTCCAGAATGTCTCATCATTCCCAGTCAGATTTCAGAATGCCACGTAAGTCTTCCTGCCCATGCTTTCAATTTTGGATTGTCTTTGGAATATTTTCCCCTGTTAAATCTTATTTTCTCAAACAGCCCCTTCACATGGGGTTGAGTTTGTTTGTAGGAGCCCTATCCCTTTGACAGAAATAATGGAAGTTTCATCAGAGGTATCATTTTTTTAAAGACCTTGGATTCCAATTCAACATTTTTTAAATGAATTTGTTTCATATCAGTGGAGGTATGCAACTAGGCCATATCTCCAAATCTCCTGAGCCACAAAAACTGTATTGTTGCATGAAGCCTCTACCTTTTGTAGGAATTTGGACCCAACATTGAAAACTAATGGCAAACAACAAACTCTTCTGTTCATTTGTTCATAGAAATATTCTCTACAATATGTTAGTTTTTCTATATATGTGACTCTACCATTGTTTTAACTTAATCCTTCAATATTCATATATATCATTGTATGTTATAGAGATATCATACTCACAATGATCTCCAACACTACATCTTCTATGGTAGACACAGCTAACATCTCTGTTTTGTTTTAATTTTATGGAAATTTACAATATTTGATAAAATTTTATACTATAACCAAGTACAAATAACTATTATTTTGCTCATGTCCCCCGTTTTATTTCCATTTTCTGTTAAATATTAGGAATTAGTGATCTTAGATCTGAACAAACTACTCTTCTGTACCTATCTACATCATCACATTTTTCTCTTTTAGATGTTGACATAAGAGATCATGATAATTGATGCTTACTTTTTAAGGGCCATAAATTTTCAGAAAAATTGCCATTTGAAATGCTACAAAGTACTTAGATGAACAGTTATTTTTAACTACCCAGAAAGCATCAAGACACCAACTAACAATCTAAACAATAGTGGTGAGGCTACCTTAAATACCCTTCCCTGATTAATGATTACCTTATATGACATCCTTGAGCCTTCATCTAGAAGCTGTTGGAAGCAGATGCAAGCATCCACAGCTAATCACTGAGCCAAACTCTTGGAATCAGCTGCAGACAGGGAGAAGTGATGAGCAAAGGGGTCAAGACCTGGCTGGAGAAACCCACAGAGACAGCTGACCTGAACAAGAGGGAGCTCATGGACTCCAGTCTGATAATTAGGAAACCAGCATAGGACCGACCCAGATTCCCTGAATGTGATGTTAGTTGGTAGGAGTAGGCAATCTATGGGGCCTCTGGTAGTGGATCAGTATTTATCCCTAGTATATGAAGGGACTTTGGGAGCCCATTCCACATAAAGAGAAACTCCCTCAGCCTAGACACATTGGGGAGGGCCTGGGCCCTGCTCCAAATGATATGACAGACTTTGAAGACTTTCCATGGAAGGTCTCACACTCCCTGAGGAACAGAAAGGGATGAAATGGGAGTTAGTGGGGGAAACTGGGGAGGACAGAAGGGTATGGGAACTGATATCGACAAGTAAAACAAGGTTGTTTTAAATGTAAATTTTAAAAGTATATATATGAACACAACAGGGAAACAGGGAAGCATCTGATAATTCTACTCAGCAACAGCTCCTATAAAACACAGCAATGACCAATGACCAGCTGGCAAGATACCAGTAAAGATGCAGTAAATGGTACTCACATGCTGGTGGCAACCACCAACTGTTTAAATGAACTTAAAGCATATTCAACAGGAAGGAAATCATGCCTGGTACTAGAAACCTAGTTACCTTCTCAGGACTAGTGAGGTCCTGCATCTTAGAAAAGAATCTATACCACTGCTTGTTGAACCAGCACAATTCCTATGTTTAAATCTTACTTAGTGTACCTATCATCCCTCATTAAAGAAACTTCCCTTTATAGCAAATGGCATAACAGAAAACCACAACTAGACACAATTCAGAGCCCAGCCTTAATGAATACATCTACATCACAGCTCCTACACCTATGGCTCAGAGAACATACGAAATAGGAGATGGAATCAATTATAAGAGCCAGAATACCTTAAAGTCAATTGTGAAGCACTCTCTCCTAGAAATGGCTGGATAAACAGGATCCAGGCAGTGGAAAAAGCAAGAAATATACTGATTTAGAAAAAGAAAAATTTCATGAAGTCACAGTACTGGACAAGGCTCTACAGGCAAGTGCTGAGAGAAGGACAGTTTACCTCTACTGGGGATGAGCCCCCCCCAGTTGCTTACCCAATACAAAGTAGTAAATCCTGAAAATTGACACAAAATGCCAAAAGCAGACCTAGCAAATTGTCTTTATGTATTTGTACACATACATAATACATACATACATACATACTTACTTACACACACATACAAAGTAGGAATCAGGGAAGGGGGGCTGTAAGTTTGTAAGTGGGGGTGCATGGAACAAGTTTGAGGGAGAAGACTTGGGCATGGCTATAGGGAGAAAAAGGAGCACATAAAGTGATTATAATTATATCTGCAGGGAGAATTAAAATGATGGCAACTTGAGCCTTCTCCCAGTTGTTCAATTTCTGATTTTTCTCTCTCTTCTGGCATGTTCTTCTCTGAAGGGTAGACATGTTGACATTACCAGTGCTTCTTGAATGAGGGTAAGCAAAACCACTCCCATTTGCCTATGGGAAGACCATGTAGGGGAGAAAACAGCCATGGAAAAGCTTCAATTAGGTGACAAGCAAAAAGAATGGAATTGGCTGTTGAGGGCCCACAGCTGCTTCAGTAGAAAGGTCCATCATGCCTCCTGTCCTTTCTAGTCTCTTACAGACCTTTGAGCTTCAAAATTATAAAAAAAAAAAAAAAACCATAATCAAGTAAGTTAAGGATTCCTAAGGAGAAGGATTTCATAAATACCATGAAAGTAAATAATTTAGAGACAAGACCAGAAATGGTTTTCCAGAATTGGGGGGGGGGGGGAAATACTAAGTTTGAATGGAAAAGTTAAAAGGATATGGGCACATCTAGGCATCAGTTTCAATCTCTAAAATCCAATGGAAGAAACAAAGAACGAACACATGGAATGTGAAATGCTATCTTCAATATGCCAAGTCTCCCTGTTTCATTGTTTTCTGTAAAACTGTGACTAAAACTCACAACCCCTGTTACAGTTAAAAGAATTTCCAATACCAAGTAAGATTCTTGAGGCAAATTCCAACTTTAAATGACTAATGAGGTATTCACAAATAAAGACCTTAGTTCAATATGCGTATATGTATATGTACACACAAACACACACACACACACACACACACACACACACACCTCTTTAATGTTCTATCATGTTGCAAAAGGTTTAAAAATGATTCTTGAAATATGAACCAATATGTTGGTCATGATGGTAATGGTGATTGTAGCAGTAGTGTGTGTACGTGTTTGTGTTTAATGGTATGTATTTATTTCCTCTTGTTTTATATTTCTCCTATTTCAGAGAAATGGCAATTCTCTTTCCCAATGAGTGCTAAAGCACAAACAGAACTTTGGCCCCTTCTTTATTGTTTGGTAAACAAAACCATGTTGCTGAAATTGGATTGTTAAGGCAGAATTCCCTTTCAAATAAGAGAGAATGAATGGCTCTGTACTGCAAACAGGGTTAACCACTGTTTTCAAAAGCCCTGTTGAGGAGAAAATGAGTTCCTGGAGGTGTAATGAAAGGAATGATCCACAAAATGTTTGTGGCCAGCCTCACTGAGAAAGTTTTGGTGGGCAGGCCCCAGAGCTTTGGCAGAAGAGGCCACAGTGACAATGGAGGCCACCCTTCCTACTCCCATCTTGCAGGATCCCACCTCTCTCCAGAAAAGCTGCATTATAGCTTGGCAGGGTCACATGAGGACCGTGTAGAAAGAGCAGAGTAATTGAGACAGGCAACAGAGACTCACAAAAGAAGAAATAAAAAGGATCCAAGGCTATAGAGTACATTCAGCACTTGGAATTCTTAATCCCAAAGAAAATTAACCATGGTGAATTATTGGGATTTTATCATCCCTAACTCGGGAAAGCTACCCTAAATTTTCTTGGCATTTATCTGTGAGAATAAAGGTAGGTTACCAACATGCAGAATGACACTGAGGTATTTCTGATATCCTGGGATCACTGTCTTCAATGAGGTTTTTTTCATTGAGTTCTTAAACACAGTATGATTCACAGTGTCCCATTCCCTCTTTTGTTTGCCATAGTTTGAGGGCTATTGAAAGAGGAACATGTGAAGATGAAGTCAGAGATGAAGATGAGGCCACTGAGTCACCAGATGTTAGGTGAGAGGCATGGAAGGAAGAAGGAGCCAAGCCTGCAGACACCTCGACTTCAGTTCTTTCACTTGTTTTTGTAGCTATTAGGTGACAAGCGCCCAATGCTATGTGATTGCAACATGGGTGCCCTACAATGAACACGTTCAGGCTCAGGAATGCAGCAGATAAATTTCCTCTAGTAGTGACCTTTCCAACTAGAGGCCAAGTAATAGATTTTGAGATAATTAAGAGAGAATAAATACAGAAGAGACAATTCCCCAAATTTCTATGACTTGGAGCACATGCCCTGTGCCCAAATTCTACAGAAGTGATGTGTCTCTAAGAGGCTGCTCTCATGTTTCTCCAGTAAAAAGCTCACATGCTTTCTTTGGTCTTCTACTTTATATTGGTTTTCTTCATGACAAGACTCCAGAGACCAGAAATAACTGGTCCAAGACCAAATTAAATAAAACTTGAAATCTGTCACTTACCTGATCCCCAATTAGGAGAAGCTTTTTCCAGCTCAAGTCATTTTGCTCAATGGTCCCGGCAACTGTTTTTATGACTGGGATGAACTTGGGCCAGTATTTGCTTGGTGTCACATTTATGAGCACACTTAAGGATCTTTTGTGCACATTTTAGGAAGGCTTTCTCCTTGGATGGGCTCCAGGACTGGATTCTTAGGGCCCACTTCAGAGTATTTAAGGCCAAAAGGTAAGCAGTGTCACCTGGCTATCTTCTCCCATCTTTTTCCCTGGCAATCCTTCCTCTTCCCAGAGATGTTTCTCAACCTATCTAGAATACTAACAAGCAATAAGTCATTTTTCTACTTATAATAACCAGAGTTTCTTAAGTGGTGTCTCCCAGTGATTCCAGGGCAGAGATATGATTGCCAGGATATTAAATATTGTAGACTGCCTATGACAACTATGTGTTTGTGTAAGTGTATGTACAATGTATGTTTATGAGAGGTGTTTGTGATGTGTTTGTGTTTATTTGGAGTGTGTTTGTATGAGGTGTGTTGATGTGTCTTTGCAAGAGGTGTGTGTGTGTGTGTGTATGTGTGTGTGTGTGTTTGAGAGATACAAAGAGAGATCACGAGTGAGAATATTTTTCTCTAGTTACATATCTCTGGAGTGCAAATATTTCATCCTTGCAAGTAACTTTCTAAAATGTTTGACTTCATCTCTATTCCAACACCCACATGGTCAAAAGTGAAATTTTTCTCTATGTCTTTGCTAGCTGATCACATAACTTTGTCTGAATCCATCTGGTTTAAGAATAATCCCTTCTACTCACATGATTCCTAAAATACCACATTCCCATTGATGGACATTCTTGTTTATCTAGCTAAAACTTCCTTGGCTCCTTCCTACTTTGTGTTGTTTCTGGACACTCTTACATAATTGTCATGTACCTACAATAAAGCCAATGGAAAGTCAATGGTCTTTTCTCAGTAATTAATGCTCCTTATTCTCTTTTGATGATCTATATTCAAACACTGGTACAATCTATCATCTGAGAATTCTATCTCCTCTTGCAGCCTCCAGATTATGGAATTGCGATTCAGTGAATTTCCACAAAGGTGGTAGACGCCTTGGCTCAACTACCCAAGTCCCACCAAATTTCATGCAGGAGTTTAAAAAGACAAAAATGCATCGTCTTAGCGGTGCTAAATATAAACATTCTCTGTAGATCTTAGAAGCAGTAGAGACGGTACCCACATGTAAGGCTTTAGAAAACAGTCAGGATTGGCAGGAATGAAGACATGCCACACAGAGAGAAGAAATTCTAGCCAAGAAGACTTGCTCCCATGTCAGCCCTTACATAGGAAATAGAACCTTCAGAGACTGGCACTGCCATGCATACCAAGACAGGGGTGTTATTTCTGCTTCCACATGCAATTTTTATTGTACTCTGTTCTTTATTATTTAAACTCACATCCACATAAAATTATGAGAAAGTTTTTGCTAAGAGGTACGTGGTCTATAAAAGTGTCATATATGCCAAAGATAACTGAGATAGTAACTGTGGGTGGAGCTGGGACAAAAAAAAAAGATAGTGTTTGGTGATATCTCTGCAGGAAGGGTTGGCTAGTGCTGCTGACCAGGGTAAAGTTAAATAAATAATTGTTTGACTCAGAGATGCTCTGTAGAACTCTACTTAAGTTATTGTTTTACACAATCCCATCACTTTGTGGTGTTTTGCTGCAGCCTGACATCTTCTCAGGATTGATTTATTTGAACAACTCAAGAGGAAGCAATGGCAAAACTCCTAAGCTGGACAGTAAATGAAGTGGTTTATCCCTATGCACGGAGAAGGCTACTAGTAGAGAATGGCCTGTGACACCTGAACTCCTGATCTTGTTTGTTTCATGTGTATGGGTGAAGAAAGCAAGGAGGGTGAATGAACCTTCTGGATCGTACTGCTGATTGTCATTAACAGTTGTTCACTAGGATTCACATGCCTAGAGACCACATTCAGAAAGATGTGGCAACCTGTGTCTTATTAAAGGTGATAAGGGTATTCTATACCATCCCACCCAATTGAGAGCCTCAATTACAGTTCTACTTACTGATGTTTTTTTAAACTTCATACATGTATAATGGTCACCCCAATTCCCTCCTTCTAGCTCTTCTTCCCTTCTATCTTTGTGATTTTTTTTAAAGAAATGAGCCACCAAGTCTAATTAGTGCTGCCCATACTCACGGGAGTTTGGAGTGATCCACTGGAGCATGAGCAATGTACTAATAACCCCCAAAATAAAAGTGACTCTCCTTCTGAAGCCATAAACTGGCTGCCATTATCTTCTCAACTAGGGGAGGGGGTATGGATCACAAGCCTCTCCCTGCCAATAGTACAATTCTGAAATCTCTTGGTCTTGTGGCAATTTCATATAAGTAACTATAGTTATTATAAGTTTTGTGATACATGTAACAACCATGTTGTGCCTAGAGGCCAGCATTTTATATCCTCTAGCTCTTATAGTCTTTCTTTACCTCTTCTGCACTGTTCAGTAAACCTTGTGTGTGTTGGTGGAGGGGGTGAGATAGAGGTTCTGTCTATGGATGAGCATTCATAGTTATGTATTATCATAATTTTAAACCATTAATGAATCACTGCATTAATCACTGTTCTCTTTAACAACAAGCTTCTCTGACAAAAAGACGCATAATCTAAGGAAATAATATTTGGAAATGGCTTTGGAAACATGGTCATTTAGTAAAACACCATCAATAGACTTCCCCTAGGGCCTATGGCTTCTCTAGCCATGTAGTTTGACTATATTTACAATAGCAGACATTCATTTCCTCCTATGGAGCAGGACTCTTTTAAACCTAGTGAGGTCATCTAGTTCCCAAAAGGCAAACATCACACATATTTTCTCAAAAGTAGGGTGCTAGTTTCAAGTTGTATGCTTTGAATGTTTAGCTCAGAGTACATGGAAACTAGCAATAGGCCAGTGGATATGAGAATGAACTTAAAAAGTGGGGATCCTATATTATAATGGGTTTAAAGTACACATAGAGATGATATGACAAAAAGATTCATGTAGATAGTGGGATGATGCAGGGTAGGGAAATGAGAGGATAGGGAATGGTGAGTCAAAATGAAATAAACAAGAAGCTACAAAGTAGTTTGTGCCCTTATAATTAAAAGAAATATATAATAAAAAGAGGATAGAAAGGCGCATTTGATGTCAAAGTACAGTGGGGTAGCAGCATATTGTGACATAAAGGGTTAGTGGGTGTGAGGGCAGGGAATGGGGAAAATTAGGATATAAAAGAAGCCTTATGGAACCCTCCTGGTTTGGAAGCCAGCTGATGCATTACAGAAGAGTTTAAAGAGCAGCATCTCATGTGCACAAAAAATACTGCTCCCAGAAGATATGGCTTATCACATGAAAGTCACAGTGCCAGGCATGGGTTACCTCTTCATAATTTAATGGTAACAGAGCCCTTAGAGGCACCCACAGAGCAGAAGCCATCGCCATTGTTCTCGGTTGAACATCACAACTAAACAATAAGATCCTGTTGCTGGAGAAACTGCACACCTCCCTTACAGGACATAAAGGAGTCAATCTTGCTCTGATAATGAAGCTCTCTCCACACCGGCTAGCTTCCTTAATACTCAAAAGTGCTATAGGATGTCAAAGGGAAAAAGACTTCAATAGTCTTATCCAGATCTGGATCCTCATTGCTATAGTACTGACTTTCTGCACAAGATTTTCTCACTGGTTCACAGGGACAAGACTGCTTATGGCAGTAACCAAGCACTCTTTCAGTTGAATCCTTCAATTAGGATATTTTTATATTATTGCTTCATAAGACTGAAAATAGACTCCTTGAGAAAACAAAGTTGAATGCTCAGGCAAGGTCAAAGGCAGAGTCTAGAGTAAGATTAGTGGCCTCTACTTTCCACTTATATGTGTGAATTCTTAAACCACATGTGTTACATTGCCAGTTGGGAATGCCTCCACCTGTCTAAATACATATTACCGCACATTGGCATCAATCTCCATTAACATAATATTCGCCATTATGGGACCATTACAACATCATCCCACTCACAAATGTGCCACAGAGCAGAGTGTCACAGACACCTCAGCACACTGAATGCTGAATTCAAATGGAAAGTTGAAAACACCTTCTGCAGGCAGCCACTGGCGTTACTTCATATTTATATTAGTTTGGCTAATCTGGCCCAGTGAACTTTTTCCCTAAGAAAATGTAATGGTAATATTTAACTTGAAAGTTTTATGTAGTAAGCAGCTGTCTAAAGTCTTAATTCCTGTTTGCAGTAGGGTAAGTGGCAAATGCAACCAGGAAGAAAAAGACCAGTTTCCTGTGTGCTGGGGAGAGTAGCAGGCTGTGGAAAACCCACATAAAGTCTTTCCAGGAGAGTGTCCCTACAGATCTCAGTGGAACTACCTAACTGTTGGAATAGAAAAAACATAGCATTGAACATGGGTCTTAGCTAGAAGGCCTGAGCAGTCTAAGAGACCTCTGACAGTGGAACCAGGATGTATTCCTGCCCAAAGGATCTTATGGGCACATCCCCCATGGAGGGAGACTCCCTTAACCTAGAGGCAGGAGACAAGTCCAGTCCCTACTTCAAATGACTTGACAGATTTAGATGACTCCCTCCTAGATGGCATCACCCTACATGTGGAGTGGGGGGGGGATTGGAGGGGAGGGTGCATGTGAGGGGAGGCAGAGAGGGTAAGAGGGAGGGAGGGAGGAACAAAGGGAGGGAGAGAGAACTGGGATCACTATGTAAATAAATAAATATGTTTAAAAAAAGAAAAAAGAAAAAATATAGCCCTGTATTGTATTTCTTAATGCAATTGCCTATATGAGATAGAAAAGTTCTTACAATCAACAGACAGAGGTAAAGAATGAATGTAACATCAAAAAGTCACATATCAGGAGAAGCTATGACTAAGGACTGGTTCTAAGGTCAACACATACACAATGTGCACTTCACATTCTTACCTAAGGAACTTGGAAAGAATGAAGGCAAGTGGATGGGGCTATGAAATATCAGTATAACCTACTTACTCCTCCAACCACTGAGGTTATGCATGTGCTGCCTATGTTCTTTTATCAATAGCAGGCTGAACAATTAGGATGGCTAACTGAATGCCAGGTCTCAACTTCTGAGCTTTACTGTCATAGAAATTTAGCCAGGAATGTTGAGCATAGTTTGCATTTGCAGAGATATTTTGTTTGTGCTTTAACAAATAAAGCTTCTCTGAAGATCAGAGGATATAGCTAGCCATACTAGTTAGCCATAGAGGCCAGGGGTGACACTTTAATCCCAGTACTCTGGAGACAGAGACAGACAAATCTCTGTAAATTCAAGGCCACACTGGGCTACACTGGATTGACCTAATTTTTCAGTACTTAGTTGTCACATGCCTTAAATCCCAGCACTAGGTTGGTAGAAACAAGAGTGATACGTCTGGGTGGAGAGAAGAATATAAGGCGGGAAAACACAGGAGCCCATGGTGTTCAGTCTTAGGATTCATAGAAACAGGATCTTGCCCTCTTCTGTCTGAGGGTTCCATAGAGGGAAAAAGTCTCTCTAGTGACTGGCTCCTTACTCTGATGTTCAGGCAAGATTTATTTGTTAATGCACAAAATATCACCACATGCATTTATCTACATTCTTGTATTATTTAAATGAGGTAATTGGCTAGAAAGAAAAGCCAATGGGAATCAGTGAGCCTTGAGTATTTGTCTTTCTTTGAGCATCTTTTTAACAAATACGAGACAATCCTGGAGTCCCTTTAAAGGATGGACAATAATTTTCTCATAATTTTTCATGAAAATTAAAAGCTATAATTGGAATCAATTAACAATTATATATTAGCATCATTTCTTAAATAATATAATATAGCAACTGTCTCAGAGTACATTTTTGTATTAGACATTAAACCTAATAGAGAGTATATTGGAAGATGTACACAGGGTATATGTACATACTATACTGTTTCCTTCAAAAGATATAAGGACCAATAGATTTGGGCATCTATGGTGTCCTGCAGTCAATCTCTATCTAAACCACAAAACAACTCTATCTTTGCACTTTAGTACTTGTGATGTGCAATGTACTTAAAAATATAGGGATGAATATGGGAGTCACTTTTTCCAAGTTTAAGAGAAACTTTTAGACCACTTCTACTAGTTTTCAAATGCCATTTATTCTGGGAATAAATTGTCTTGGGTATGTTCTTCAAAAAAACTTTTGCTACAATATAATTCTGAATGACAGACTAACGTTACCAATTCTCCCACTTGTCTTTGTGACTTTTATTGTACATTCTAGTATTTTGATGAATACTTTGATTTCAGCAGAGCAAATTTCTTGGTATTTTCATAAATTAGAAGCTGGCAATTTCTTATCAGCTTTAAATAGAAACATTGCAGGTTAAGTGTTGTGTTTGCATTACAATAATTTTTCCTTATTTTTCATTTTTGAGATTATAATATAATGAATTTTTGAGTAAGTTTTTATTCCATTGGAAAACACAACATGGGGAGACAGTACAGAGCCTTATCAGAACAATAAAAACAATGTGTGATTATCACAGGAGCTGTCTTTCTCTCAGGTGGCACACACTTGGAAATGGAAGACACTGCCAGCCCCAAGAACAGAGTCTCAAACTAACAAGAAGCAGATGTGAAAAACACCTTCTTGAGAATTATCGCAGGAGTCCAGAGCTGTAAATTCCCAGGATTTCTTCCACAGTGACTGGGAAGGCCCTTGGCAGCAGCCAGAATTTAGAGAATCTATCCTTTATTAGACAAGGATCTACCTTGAACACCAATTTTCTCATTATGGCTTTTGAGGTGGGAGGATACCCAAGATTAAAACCCAAAGTATGATACAAAGGTTTCCCCATTGATGGTTGCTAGACATGTATGAAGTATATGGTCAAAGTGAAGAGCTTGAAAAAAAACTTTGCAAGATAACATTCCAACATTTTTGTATGCTCTTTCAGTTGACACTGACCCTTTGGACTGCTGTGTTTCCTCTAACTACTTTGTTGAGGCTCTCTAGAGTTGTCACTTATTGTCAAAGATTATACTTTCAAGGGGATTTTGTAGGAGGTGCAGGATACCATTGGTAAGATGCTCAAGACAGTATACTTTCAGGTTTTCATTGATTAGTGAGATTTTAATAGTTTCATAAGAAAGAAAAGAATGTTTTATAACAAAGGGAATTATTCTCTTCTATATTTTATTTTCCTTTTGGGTGTGATTGTTTTTAATTTGAGAAGATTGTGTAGAAATTGAGCTATGAAGTGAAAAGATACTCTTTCTAACATCATGGTCCCAAGATTAATGAATACATCTAGAGAGACCAAGCTCTCTATCGTAGCATAATCTTGCATGTGGTGTACTGGGCAGTCAAATATTGGTTATTGTTAAAACTTTATTATAGTTATCTCTGCACTTGCACTGCATATGCTGTTGTTTTGCTTTGCTTTGTTGTGGGTGTTGTTGTATGCAGATATGCTTACATGTATTTGATGGCATTTATGGAGGCAAGAGGACAGAAGAGAAGAGGGAGACAGGAAAAGTCCTGACTGCCCCAGGGGAACAATGGGAAAGAGAGAGGGAAAGAAATTGAAGGAGCTATCAAAAATTAGAAAGATCTTTTATGGTCATGAATAAACAGTGTAAGGATACAGAAATCATGCTGGCCTGCATACTCAGGTAATAACCTTGTCAGCTCAAGGTTCAATGGTTGCATAGTATGCACGCAAATGAAAAGGACCCTTTTAAAAGATAAACCCCTGCCCACTTATGCACCCTCTCTCTCTTCCTGCTTTCTATCATTGCTTGTCACAAGGGCTACACCCACTCATCATCATTCCCAGATTTTTTTTAATGTGAATTCTAGGGATTGAGTTCAGATCCTCACATTTGAACAGCAAGCACTTTATATCATCTCCTCAGCCTCCAGCAGTTCTCTTTTACAGATAGTTTATGCAAAATCTCAGCAACAAACAAGAATCCACTTATGTAAACCATGCCTACCTCCCATCCTTCAGAAAAAGAATAATGCCAGAATGTGCTACAAATTAGCACATGAGGTTTTTAACGTCCCCTAGTGCAAAAATGGCCTGACTATCACTCTAGCCTACATAATTTCTTGGCTACCTGTAGCTGCATGCTTTGAATATTTGCTACTTTAACAAAATGAAAATGAAGCCAAGTCATGGCACAAGCCAGTAAGCCCAATATTTGGGGCCTGAAACAGGAACATATTTATGAGTTTGCGGCCAGCCTTCAGTATGTTGTGAGTTCTAGGCAAGCCCGGTATACAGTGAGACACATTTCACAAAGCAAGCAGATAACAAAAATAGATCTATATTCATCTTAAATTCTTCTTGACAGTGGTTATCCAAAATAAAGAGAAGAAGACAAAACCTCTAAACAGTATGGATTGTTTGCTGTTCTTTCTTCAAGGAGGAAACAGACATGCAAAAACACATGATCCCTGGTTGATACGGTAAACAGTACACAGAGGTATGTACAATGGCCTGGGAAAGAGGACAAAGAGTCAATATCACCCATCAGGCCATGGGACTCAAGATGCAAAATGCCTGGGGTTTCTGCCCTGAATATTATATTCTCAAAAGAAGAAAGAATCAGATAATGAGAAAGAAGAAAGGGGGAGTAAGAGAGAGGAAAATAGGAGGAAAAGGAAAAGACAGAGATAGGAGGGAGGGAGGGAGAAGAGAGGAAGAAGGGAAAAAGAGGTAGCTGGAAAGAAAGGGAGGAAAAGGGGGAGAGGGAAAGACTCTTCCATAATTTACATGCAAAAATGCCCAGAAATCTGCCTCGGGAGCCATAAAATGTTGAATGTGGTTTTAGATGAGTTATATCCTTTATATCCTTGTGACACAATTTGACCATCTGTTAAATACAATAAAATAGCCCACTCCAGCTCTTTCCATAATTCTTTGAAATGTTGAGAACCTCAGGCAGACGCTCTGGGGAAAATATTGACTGGGGAAAATCTGAGGACAGCCACTAAGCTTCAAAATAAGGTCCTTTCTAACCATATATATCACACAGACTGGCCTGTGTGTGAGCTAGGATAACCTCTCTATGTAGAAATACTTCAATGAGACCAATTAGAATGTCACCATTATCAAAATAAAGGAACATCTCATCCAGCATACGACCTTTCTCTGAAAAAGTACTTCACTGAGACAAATAAGAAACAGCATGCTGTTAATACAAAGTCTACCACTGTAGGTCAGAAGACCTGGGTGTCAGTTCAGTTTGCAACATCCTAGATATTATCATTTTACTTTTAGTCAATCTTGTAAATCCAGTAGACTGAATACTATGTGAAATAAAATGGGGGAATGCATATACATGTTTTTGTGATATTTGAGACTCTATGTGAATAGATGATGGATGATTTTAGTGTGCAATAGAAGATCGACACTTATACCATTAATATTCTTTAACTCACTATAAATCCTTGAAGATAATTAGTTCAACATGACCTTTGTGGTTGAATATTTACCTTAAGTTAAACATTGTTCAGCAAAGGAATAGACACTATGAAATCCTTTTATGTATATGAGCACATGTACCTACATGCATGAAGATTCAATATTTGGCTATCAATGATGTGGGTGGTAATGTTAGTGCAACTTTACTAAAAATATAAAATCTTTCTTGTTGCCTGTTTCATTTTAATTTCTTTTTAACCAACCAATTCATCTGTGCCAAAAGGAAGGCAAGAATTTTCCACCTTGCTGCTTAACTGGCAGTCTGACATTTGGCCCTTTGCACCTCTCCAAAGTTTGGCCACAATGACTAGCCTTATTCACGCCAGGCAGCATTAGCGCTTTGTTAACACTAAACGGTGGCACACAGCATAAAGTTTCTCTGTGGTTACCATGTGACTTCATGCAGCTGACATCTGAGCAAAGAAAGTGCCAAAGAAGGTCTGGGCAGTTCTTTATGAGCAAATGGGTGAGGGGAACAAGAAGACCCTGGCTTCCTGTGGTTTAGGGAGAGATTAGTGGGTTGCTATGGATGCCTCTACGGTAGAATATGAAAGGACAACGGAGCTATATACTAGTTTAAATATCAGCATAATAAGTGTGGAAGGGGGGATATATTGTTGATGGATGAGGAAAGCAAGATTTCAAAATAATGGAATCACCTTTCAACACCTCTACCTGACTGTCCCCCAGTCTTTCCACAGCTCTCTCTAAAATCTTTCACAGTCTAACAAACAAAAGCCATGTCAAGATGTGCTTCAAAAAAAAAAAATAGCTGAATTGCATGACTGGGAGAATTTGCTTGGGGCAAATAGCTGTTCTTCTTCATGTCTTACACACTGTTCCTCTTAAGACAGTCTTGTGGGTATCTAATAATTTTGCACCTGCTATCCACAAACCAGGAAAGAAAGCCACGTGCTCTCTTCAAGTTTGGAATTTTGTGTGCAACTGAGTGAATAATGCTGATAATTTGTATTTGCTAAAAGAAAGAAAACCCAACTAGTTTCAGAGAAACAGTTTATTATGTCCAGATTTCTCCATGGAATTTTCCAGAACTCCACAGCAATTACCATAGGCTATTCATGTGCCTCTTGAGTTCTGCATTTTGTCTAGTGAACCCTATTTCATGCATTTCATGCTGGACCCTACTGCCACTGAGAAGAGCCCAGGGGCATGCTGCTTCTCTCTGTGTGTCTCTCTCCCTCTGCCTCTCCCTCTCCCTCCCCCTCTCCCTGTGCCTCTCCCTCCCTCCCTCCCTCCCTTGCTCCCTCCCTCTCTCTCTCTCTCTCTCTCTCTCTCTCTCTCTCTCTCTCACACACACACACACACACACACACACACACACGAAAAAAAATTAATCCTGAAAACTATGTTTTTTCAAAACAGAAGACCTTGATGAAATTTGGAAAAGATGATTCTGTCTTGTGATGCTGGCTTGATGTCCTATAAGAGGGATAGGAATCTTGATAACGCTTCCCTATATTTTCTCAAATAAGCTTCTTAAATTCTTTGAAGACCACATCACAACTATGAACAGGTTAGGATGTGTAATGCCTCCTTGTGGAGGGCTATTCTGTTCATTGCAGGCTGCTTAACAGAATCTCATTTCTATTACTCTGAGCTACTTACTACTGCCCACTTTTTACAGCTGTCACAACTGAAAATTTTCCTAGACTGTGCTAGATTGTCTACTAGAGGACACCACCACTCCATCTCAATAACCACCAAACTAAACTAAAAAAAAAATTTTACTAACAGTCTGTTCTCAGGAACTTGGTAACAAGCTGTTCAGCCTATCTTATAATGATAGAATGTCAGATGTGTATCTGCTTCATGACCTTGGAGAGCCTGAAGCCACTTGACAAAAAGTACACCTTCATCAGAAGCAATACAGTCATCAACTGGCTTATCAGACTTATGTAGAGAGGTCTATCATAACCCCAAGTCCCAAGTCCTTGGTTCAAATCAGTAGCAGTATCAGGTGTAAAACCTCCTATTCATTGGAATTGTGGACCAGCATACTCCCTTGGGGTGACAGAATAGTTGTCTGAGAGGCAGAAGGGTTAGTTATTCTCCATTCCTCATATGATGAATTTTCAAGCTCAAAATATTTGGCTATAAACTCTGGCACCTTAGGAGCCAGTATCTATATGCTTAAACTCACAGTTTGAGGTCCTAACCCAAAGGTGATTTCATGAGCCAAGGTACATATTCAACACATCGCTTCCTGTGGTAGGATTTACACTTTCTTGGAGAATGTTGAGTTGGCAAAGAATACTGAAATGGAGCAACAGAGACCCAGGGCAGGCACAAACTCTTCTTTAAGAGTAAAACCCCATTCCTGTGTGGTTTGCCATCAGCCAAAACGAGAATGCTTCAGCACTTCTTGTGCAGTGTAAAATCATTCAATACAGTATGAGTGAGGGATCCTTTAACTAGAATGAGAGAAAATGATTATTAAGAAGGGGTTAAACGAGCTTCAGCTCATAGCAGAGCAGGAATCTGGTAAACTCAGACTGCTGAAGGAAACTCAG
The DNA here is from genome assembly GCA_030556225.1 of Cricetiscus sungorus. Lineage (NCBI taxonomy): Eukaryota > Metazoa > Chordata > Mammalia > Rodentia > Cricetidae > Cricetiscus > Cricetiscus sungorus. The sequence goes on along the minus strand of JANBXA010000651.1, from coordinate 78,486,042 downwards.
TATTAAGTAAACTGATTGGCTGGGATGGCCCAATATTAGCAAACAAGAGATGTAAGTGTAGATCTCTGACTGTGGAATTCCTTTAAAAACCCAAAATAAATAAAGATTCTATTATTTGTTTTTCTTCCTGGGTGAAAAAAATAGGTCAAAAGATCTTTTCTATGGAAAAAAAAAAACAAGTATACTCAAAAAACAACAACAACAAAAAAGAAAAAAAAAAGGAAAATCAAATTTGTATATGCAGACAATTATTTGTATTATTTTGCTGTGTCAAATTTATGACATATTCACTTATTTACAATATAAGTTTACTTGTAGTCACAGTAATCCCCACTGTTTTTGCAGAAATTGAAAATGTGAGCTAATGGAACCTAAATCTTTAGAAGTTATTAAGTTCCACCAAAGATTTACCCTCTTAAGTGCATCCCCAGGAACACATTTCAATTAAATCAATATTTGTGATTACTTCATTATTTTCTCCAGTTTAAGAACAGCCCATAGTATCATAAACACACAAGCAAGCATGCACGCACACACACTCACACACACACAAAGCTTTAACCTGAACTTGACAAAAACCAAGGCATTCCATTTCTGTGACAGTGTGAGATTCCCACTCCCCAAAATTAAAAAAAAAAAAAAAAAAGAAAAACATCATAGTAGAGTATGTCTTTTGCAAATCGATGTCTTTGGTTTTAGCATCTATGCAACTGGGTTGAAGGAAACAGTCTTTCTTGGTCATGTAAACTAGGCATAAATCCCACAGAAGGGAGCTGTAACGTGTATGTTTCCGCCAGCCCACCAGTCTGGGCCCACAGCCACGCCAGCCCCAAATAACACTCAGAGACTCTGTATTTGATACAATCCTGTTGGCCAATTGCCATTACTGTTTATGGGCTAGCTCTGTCTTATTATTAACCCATTTCTACTTATCTAAGTATTTCCACGTGGTCGTCTTATTGGGGAGCCGCAGCAAGCATCCTGCTTCTTCCCTGGGCTACATCTCGACTCCACCTTCTACTTCCTCTTTCCTCCTCCTAGTCTCCTAGCCCCGCCTATCTAGTTTTCTATTGGCCACAGTGCTTTATTAACCAGTATGAGAAACTTATATACAGAATAACATCTCCCATCAGGGAGCTATGCAAAACCATGCATCTAAGACTTAACCCTCCTCTGTGTAGTACATCATAGGAGCTGTAACATCACCTGCTGGTGTTTTAATCCTAATAAAAACAAAAATGCTATATCCAAGAGGAATGGTCTACAGTATAGCAGATAGATCTGCATGTACCCAGCACATGACTGTGTAATTACAGTACCTTCTCTCTCCCATCAATACATTAACAGAGAAAAATGAACACAAATCAGAAAAATTCTTTTCAATTTAAATTAGCAGCACTAGCTTTGGCAGCACAACACAGAGAATATTAGCATTGCTCCTATGCAAAGATAACACACAAATTTATGAATTTCATATTGAAAAATGTATTTAGTCAAATATTAATTTTTAATTTTAAAATATAATGCCTGGGCTGAATTCTTGATTGTGTCATGAATGATATAGTTCAATGTTGAGTGTTACTGGCAAAGTTTTACTGAGTAACATCTTTGAAAACCTCAGAATATGCCCAAAGCATATTCTCCATTATTGTCCTATGCTATGTAATTAGTATGGTTTTCTATTAACAATCTCCTTCTATTTTTTCAACTTCTTTGAAGAATTTGTGTCAAGACTTTCTCCAAAATAATGATGGTTCTTTACTACCCCTCACCACCACATTAGGAATGCCTATGTCACAATGATCACTAAGCTGTCCTGGGATAATATCTGCACATCTCAGCCTTCTGTTTTGATCTATATATTCCATGGTAACACTCTGTCATCTATCAATCATCTATTTATTGATCATCTATCTAGCTTCACAAGCATTATATTTTAAAATGAGATAAAGGAAACTGGGTTTTCCATGTTTCCGGGTACAATAAACGAACCAATTAAGAAATGCAACATATATGATAGAAATTTCTATACCTATGGAGAGCAGATGTATAACATCAAAATGTCACCAAAATACTAAATGTCCTGGAGAACCAAGTCTGGAAAGCTAGGTACCTTAGTTCAAGAAACCCCTGAAAATAAGCCTTTGAACTCATTGTTAATCTGTTCCATAAAGATTAAGGGACATGGCAGATGAATTACCGTGTTTCTATTTAAATGAACCTGGGAAGATAATTCTGTATCTACTATGCTTTTGGTTTATGGTTCTCATGAAGACAGTGCATTCTATACTCAGCCAGCTTTTCTTCTTCATTGGATCCTAGCAGGTGTGGAACTTAATAACTCATTCTTCTCTAGAAATGTCTCAGACTTAAGATTTATACATTTTATGTTGGATTTTTTCCTACCCAAATTGGTACCTAGTTTTATTGCTTTTTCTAATAGATATTATCTTGCTATTTGATCCTATAAGTTGACACAATAATGATTTGTGTAGAACAGTAAAATAATAGAAAACTTCTGTAAGAAAACACCAACAACAACCAAAATACTTTATAACTGCTGTGGCATGGACACTGACCATGAAGCACCCATTAACAATAAAATGTAAGACTGGACCATACAAGCTAAATGGTATCCCGGCTTATAATAAGCTCAATAGTAAAAGATAGACCAAGAATAATAGCAAAAGACTTGAATTCAGAAGACCCAGGAAGGCAAAATTACAGAGAACAAAATTAGAGAACCAAAGTCAATGGACCAAGTTAACAATCTTGGCTTTTTCTCCCATGAACTTTCTGATTTCAGTTTTCTCATGTGCAAGAAATAAAATGATGTTTGCTAGCCTCACAAAGTGGTACAGAAGACTGATGAGTTTTCTGGAACAAAAAATAATATATTACTGTGCTGATGAAGAAAGTCACACCCTGGTGATTATTTGCTCCTTTCAGTGAAATTTCTCAATGAGTCACCATTTTCTTTCAGTTATATTCATGAAAGGGGAAATAAGGCCATTACATAAATATACCTTAGACTTTTTGGATGATCTTGTAGATTGCTACTGAAATTGGTGAGTTCCTCCTCTTTGGAGAAGAATGGATGTAGCAGTCATCTGCCAGAAGCTACCTCCTTGGGCACAGAAGGCCACTCTGTATATAAGCCTTGGGATTGGGCCACATGGCCACAGGAGCAGCCAGGGAGGAGGGAAGAGTGGAGTGAAGCCAAAATCTAAGCCAGGCACTGCAGCTTCAATCCTTCACTAGTCAGTGAGGTCATTTTCCATACAGTCTCTCTTTCCACTAGAGTCAATGTTTCTTAAAACTTGAGCATAACCCAGCCCATGGGTTGAAGCCTCCAGGTCAATAAAATAGTATTTGCCATTCTGGCATTGCTGGCTTGAACGGGAATGCTTGTCAGTCTAAGAATGAATTCTGTGTCCAAGATTACCATTTGCCCTCCATATTTATGATTTTCTTGTGCACAGAGAGGGCAATCCCAGGATCCAGAGAAACTATCCCATAAAATCTGAGATGTAGAAGGCATGTATGTTGAGAATTTGCTTTGGTAGAAAGCCAGCTCTACCATGGACACACTACATGGCTTTGCTTACATATCCTCTGGGAATAAATCAAGAATCTAACATAAAATGGTAGCAAAGATTTAACAAGACCATTCACATGAAACATTGAGAGTAGATGTTGCCCACAGAAGCATCCCATGTATAAATTATAATTATTCTCCATTCTTGTACTTGAAATTGCTCACATATGAAAGAACTTTAAACTCACTGACATTTGGAGGATACTGGTAACTCTTCAAGGACATTTTCTATCTTCTTTTTTGTTTTTGTCCTAACTATTCTTAACATTTGACTTTTCACCTCTGATATCTAATTCTGTTCATGCTGCCTGAATGAATCCAATATTTTGATTTTATCCCACATGACAAGGATTTAGCCAAAAGTCATACATCCATAGTCTTCCTGTACATATATCACAGGTAAACTAAGCTTCTATTTCTTTCCATGTTGCTTCCTTGGTTTAGCCAGACCATGATTCTTCTTGAGGATATGTCTGAGTCTTTCCATGTCTTTATCTCATGTACCACAAGATTTGGTGCTCAGCAGATGTGAAACAAATCATAAAATATTTACTTATTCCCAGTTTTCCATGCACAGGCTTCTAAGGCACCTGCCGATTTCATGTTTTCACAGCTAGATGGAAAAATAGCTGATATTCCCCACATTCTTTGCTGCATCTAATTTGTCTCCTAAAAATTTAACTCCATTTTATTTGCAATTTGCAAATAATGCTGAAATATATTTATAAGACACAAAGTAACATTTCATCATATGCATATCCCTGACCAAAACACAGTGAATAGCATCTATGTCACCTCAGACATATATTATTTCCATGTAGTAAGAACATTTAAAGACTCTTCTGGCTGTTGAGAAATCTCTGGCCTAGTGCTAACTCACCGCCATAAAACACTGGGATGGATTCTCAATATCCAACTACAGCTCTGCATCCATTAGCCACATACTTTTTCTATCAACTCATCATGAAAAAAAGCAATTAAAAACAGATTAAAGACTTAGAAATACAACCTGACACTAGGAATTAGAACACTAATGGGGAGAGGATTCACTAATTTTGAAAGAGATTTAGTTATCACATGAAAGTTTAAAGAACAAAATCTCCCAAAATAGGCAAATGAGGTCGCACTGAACTGTAACAACCCTTGAATAATAAAGGGATAGATCAGTAGACTGAAAAAAGTAGCACATGAATCTGGGGAAAATATCTTCGAATTGTGTAGGCTGCTTTCTTACAGCCCTCCTCCTCATTCTTTCATTTGAAGGTCCAATGCTATCTGGGTTATAGATTATAGAATTTATTCAGACATAAGCCCTGCCTTGGGTGGTTTTCAGCTAATGGTTATTCATCTCCCATGAGTTTAAGGGATGTTTACTAGGAGATGTGCCATACTTGGAAGTGTGTGTCTCTAAAAACCTCATGCTAAATTAATAAACCCAAAGGTGATATTATGAGGATATGTACCTTCTGGAAGGTGGTTACTCTCGAGGACCGGTTCACAAGACTGAGAAGACCCTTATATCAGAGGCTCTGGGTGGGGGCACATTTGGACCTTCTAGCACATGAGCACACATCTCAAGGGAATCATCTATAAACATGAAAGTCGGTCCTGAAAAGACACAAGATGCCTTTGACTTGGACTTCCTAGCCTCTAAATCACTGAAAAACATTCTTGTTTTTAAGCCTCCAAGGTTGTGGCATTTTGTTATGGCACTCCAAGTGGAAGAAAGTTAATGTCCATAATCTGTACATAAAGAGCTTACAAGTCTGCAATGCACTTGGCTGAGGGAGAAATGTGGAGACGCCAGTAATTCTGAATTCCTGAGGAGATAAGAAGAAGTACAAACATCACCAACAGGGAAAGCACACAGCCAGAGGATGCAAAATTAAAAATTAATCCTCCCAAGATGCACTATTCACAGATCTTACAGACTGAGAGTACAGTACACTGGTTTAAAAATAAGCATGATTTAAAAGAAATAGCCCTTGCTGGAATTAAATAGAGGTGCATCTGAATCTCTGTTGTGAATTTCATCTTTCTGCTCACTAACTCTAACTTAAACTTTTCCAGTTTTCTCTTCTGTTCAATACAGATAGCTGCATAGGATTATCAAAACTTTCAATTATACAATATGTATTGATTTTAAAAATATTGTTCATATTTTCATTTCTTACTGAGGTAAAAAGCCATCCCTGTGTTTGGATGCATTTCTAATCCATGTAGCCCTGGAAAATCCAGATGTATTTAGAAACTTGGTCACATATAAATGAGGTGAATAGGAATGTGAAACACACACTGTTCCCTAAGGAAGAACTAGGACCTGTTGGGATCTATATGGCACAGAACAAATGCTTGCTGTTATACCCGTTCTATAGCCAGGACCCACAAGCAACATGAATGTGTTCTTTAAAAGGTTGAGCTAAGTCTCTCTGTACAGACGTGGCTTTGGGAAATACTGTCATTAGCAGCCTCAGCCACAGGGCATGTTGGATCATGAGCTATCACCATGCTCTAGACTCCAGGTCCTATCAGTTTCCAGCCAGAAGCCTCCTTACCAAAGCAGCCCACTGTCCTTCCAAGAGTCTGAGCTGACACATGGGTAGGCATGTGGAGTCAGAGGTGTGGGTGGGTTGCACTTCCTTCAAACATGCAACTTCAAAGCCTCCAAGGCTGTCATCTGGCATGGAAACAAGTCAGGGACAAGGGGAACTATGCTGGAATTTCCAGTTATAAAAGGTCCCATTCAGAGCTCCGTGCTCCATTACACAATAAAGGAACAAGGAGATGTTTTATACCATTAAAAGGCCTTGAGCACAAAATAAAGGGTCACTACTTTCTCTGCTTTGTCTTTTGAGTTTTCAGGCCTGTTCTGAGCGATGCTAGGTTATAAAAATAAACATCAATTCATTCTCCCCCACCTAGGTAGAAGGCTTGCTTCTGAAAGATATGGGGTTGCCACATTCTGGGCTGGGTTTTCTCAAAGGCTAAGGCATACCTTTAACTCAGACATTGAGGGATCTAGATATTAAGTTATACAAACTGAAGACTCTGGTAGTCCTTATGCTATAGACTCTAGAAGGCTGAAGAGATGGCCTCAGTGGTTAAGAGTGTGAACTGATCTTACAGAGGACCAGCATTCAGATCTTAATACCCATGTTGGGTGGCCCAAAGCAACCTTTAACTCTAGCTCAGGATGGTGACATTCAACACCTCTGTCCTATTTGTGTACCTGCAGTCATATGCATATGCTCATACACAGACACACAGATACATACATACATCATTAATTAAAAAATAGATGTTTAAAAACTTATGAAGTCTGACACTCATTTCCTACACCCAGTGGCTATGGTTACTTCTAAACCATTAGCTGAATTCCTATTTAGCCCTAAACCATCCCTACCTATTTGCTGCTTCACTAACATTATCAATTTAGCCCAGTGATCTGAAGTAGCTTGAGAGGCCACCAGTTTTTGAGGTGACGTTAAAAACAGTTTCATAGTTGGTCAAACACAAAATATCATCTTCCACCAGACAGACTGCCAGCATGAAGCTAGAGATGGATGAAGAAGAGTAATTCATATACAATTTTGCATGTAGTATTCTCCAGAAAAGTCTTAAGTGCATGGGCAGAGGGGAGCAGAAACACAGACAAGGTGTCTAAGGTTCAAGGTCAGTCACTGCTGACACTCACCCATCACACTTCTTTCCATCCCTCTGTTCAGTCTCTGACAGTTCTACTTATGCATTCTACTTATGCAACATTGGTTCCAGGACAATTCTCTTCCTCCACAACCATCAGGTGGAGGACGGGACCCTCATGTATACATGCAAGTCACCCAGACTATTCCAAGAGATCCAGAATTTGTACAAATACTACCTTTAAGATGATTGAGAATATACACGAAGTGCTTCCAAAGATGATGATGTCCCAAGAACACATTGCCCACTATTCTGTTTCTGATATTAAAGTTCACAGTGTGTACTTTTGGAAATTTAAGTGTAAGTATCTTATTGTAAAACATTTTATTGGAGAGGGGGGAGAGGAAGTGATAGGTACATGCATGTTGTGGTATATGTGTGAGTGTTGGAGCATAATTTTCAGGACTCAGTTCTTTCCTTCTACAGTGTGGGTTTCATACATCAGGCTTGGAACCAAATACCTCTACCTACTGGGAAACACTACCAGATCAAACTGCATAATTTTGAAGTGTAGAAAACATTCAAGTTTTCATAAGATAGTTTCCCTAGACGAAAAAAAGAGGTTCCCTGCTCACAAGCCAACTCACACTGGGAATACAAGGCACAATGAAAGCTTGCGTTTGGTGGGGTTTGTATGTGCTAAACCAATGCAAACCTTAGTCTAAAAGCATCTCCATCCACAGGAAAGATTCCAACTCCCACTCCTGTACATCCTCTGGGTGGATTAATCACAGGCTCCCAGTAACCACAACGTGGCCACTATGTGAGGGGCCTTTTCTCTGAAACAATGCAGTTCTGTCTGATTGTCTTTGGGAGGCATTTACAGCTCGAGGACATGGCTCTGTTTTATTGAAAATGCTCAGAACTGACTTCTTAGAGCATGGCTAAGCTCAGTTGGGCAATCACAGATGTCACAGGGGCAGGAGGGGGCTCACATTCCTGCTGTGGGGCACCCAGTGGGGATGCACTCTGGAAGGTGAGGAGGTATAAAGCTAGTGCACAAGGCTCTGCACAGATCAGCTGACTTATTACTCAAACAAAGTGTCACTTTCATGGGTCTTTGGTGGGATCATCCCCCTTAAAAGCTACACTAGGTACATAATTACTGGAGTCTCCACTCTCTGTCAATAATTGATGAGATGAAATCATGTCTATTCATCTAGTTGGGTAGAGTTCTGGAATGTAGTAGCACTGCTCCAGGAGCCACAGTGCTGTGTACAGAAGAAGGCTGTTATTTCTACAAGAATGTGGCTGTCTCCCAGAGCCCTAGGCTTGCTCCATCCATGCCACCATATCTAAGGATAGCAAGAAAGAGTTCTTAAAATAATAAAAGACTAGCTATAAGCTCTGATCAGACCTTAGAATTACAGCTCTTTTCTACTTGACTGAACAAATCTTGGGCCACAGTATAGGATAGCCCTCCAACCACTATGCCCTGGCATCCTTTAGAATAACTGTCTGTCCCAAAACTTTGCTTCTGGGAGATTATCTTCTATAAAGTAGTGGAACTAAGGGTGATCCTAAGATCCAGAGTTGAGCAATCTCACCTTGCCCTCTTCAGTGAGTATCAAATGTAGGAGTGACAGGGCCTCACATCTCCTGTGGACATGATTTTGCTTCCCAGACTCTTTCCATTTAGAAAGTAACTGGCTAGTCTCCGTTCCCTTCCTTGCAGCTGCAAGCAGTGTGAGTATAGGGGGCAAAGTTAGGAGAGGAACATTGGCATCCCTATCCTGGACTTCTAAAATGATATTAACAGAAGATGGCATCTAGTGGACCTAGAAAGGGAGAGACAACCAAAATTTTGGGGGAAAGAAATTAGAATCTGGTTATTTCTCTGCCATCAATAGTTAGTGACTGGATTACTGGAACCTACCCACCCCAAAGTTCCTCTGAGGGTGTTTTGAGATTGTATCAGTGACACTTACTTCATGAGTGGTAAATGTTCACCACTTAAAAAGCATGACTATAGATCCTTGACAATGACTTTTAAAAAAATGTGGAGTTTAGCAAAATTCAAAAGACAGGATTCTGATGATATGGTATATGAAAAAGTATTCTAGAAGTAAAAATCTTCAGGGGGTGTACTTAAATTCTGAGTTAAGTTTCTTGGTTGGGTTTCTATTTTTGACAGACGTCTAAGGTACATAATTACAAATTTCTGAAAAAGACAAGATACAACAGTTTCTAAGCCCATTGGATCATTGCATCATGTAAAGGCAGGAATATTAAAAAATGTAGCACATAGTTGGGAAAAATAATGGCTCATAGGAAAAAGCAGTCCCATGATCCTCACCATACTGCTTTGGGGACTGTGTGTGTGTGTGTGTGTGTGTGTGTGTGTGTGTGTGTGTGTGTGTGTGTGTGTGTGTGTGTGTGTGTGTGTTTCCTTCTCCTGAAGCCCTCAACATTTACTTTAATCATTAATATACATTTTCAGCTGTTACCTTACATCTGTAATATGGAACTATATATTGATAAAGAAGAACCAGCCAGATCTTAGAAGCCTTCTCCCATCAATATCTAAAGTGTTTGTGCAGTGATGATATGTGAGCTATGTACAGCTTTACATTTATGAATCAAATCACAAATGCTAAAAAAAGAATCCAGAGAGGAAAACTCTCCCACAGCAAAAGAGGGTAAATGATCCTTGTTATGTTTCCAGGGACTTAGACATCTGGGTATCCATCCAAAGTCCATGCAGGCACCATAGTATTGCTTATTGGAGAAGCAGGAAAAAAATAGAGAAAGCAAAAGCAAAAAGAAACAAATATACCTTAGGAACATCTCTAAAATAACCCATGGTCTAACAGCTGTTGGAAGAAGATTGGTGAACAATATCCCTTCATGATTATTTTCATAAGCAAGAGCAGGTGTTTGTGACTAGCCCTTGCTAAAACTTTGGAGTACCTTCTCAAGTGCTACATGATGTCTAGCAATGGTATTTCCCCAGCATCCTAGAGGAAGAGCTTTCCTGTTTAGATAGTACTTTGGCTTGTCTGGGCATTGGATGTTATCAGCAAACTTGCTGTCCCCATCAGAGAAGACATTTTTTTGTCTGTGATGCCACAATAGCTCATTAGGTAAGCCGCCAGTTCAAGGAGGGCTCTACTAGAGTGGGCTCTACCAGCACTTCGATCAGGACATATCCATGACCTTGTCCCTCCATAGGAACCTGTCTGGGTCCACAGGTCCTTGGGTCATTTCTACAACTGTCCATGCATAAGGACCAGAGGAAAAGACAGTAATGATGTAATGATCCTCTGGAGGAGATACACGTGTTTTGCCTCAGTGCTGACTAGAAAACTTCAAAACGGTGAACATCTAAAAAAGAGCTGGCACATCTCTTTGTTGTATTCATTCAAAAGTAATGACTCCTATTCAAGATGAATAGGAACCTGTTCATGCCCATGAGGAGTTTCCAGAATGTGGGAGAGGTGATTTGGGACACTCACACAATGAACTCATAGAAGATGCCGGGGTGGGTGGCAGGAGCCCCAAGGAACAGTCTGAATTAAGTCAAAGGGGAGGCTTCACCAGGAGGCATTCATGGAAGATAAAACAGTTGGCCAAGCAAAGAAAGAGAGAAGAGTTTTAGGACAAGTAGAAGATTAATATCATTTCTCCAGGTTTGTCCCCTTTCTCCTTCCTCATATAACCAAATCTGCCATAGCTCTGGTGTCTTAAATTAATGATACCAAAACTCTAGAGCTCTCCAGAATGAAGTGAGTCTCATGAGGCTATGGAAAAAGAGTTGTCACACTGCATATCCTTGGCTTTTTTAGGTCCTATAGGTGACTTGGAATTGTGGTCAGAAACTGTGCCTATCTAATCCCTGCTCCCATTGTCATATCCTCTTGGATTCTCACCTGCCTGCCTATTGCACTTAAGAAGACCTCTGTGGGTTCCACTGGACTTCCTGGAGAATCTTCTTACCTGAAGGTCTTTAACTGATTTGCACCTTCAGAGGTGAACACACAGAAACTCGGTATTATATGTGCATCGTTGCAGAGTCGGTGAGGAGAAACCATCAGGCTGCCACACCATCTATGGTCCTAAATTTATCTACCTATAATACCAGTTGGATAGGAGAAGGCCTCAAAGAATGTGTCTAGCTCTGACCACGACTAAAAATAGATAGATAGATAGATAGATAGATAGATAGATAGATAGATAGATAGATCTGGTAATCCAGATCTGGGGCTCTCAGTATGACTATCCACTTGGAAGTTACTTAACAATTCAAGTGGCTTTGTCTTGATGCCCAACCATTCGTGCTCCAACAGGTGGTTCTGTATAGTGCTAACCTGTACAGACTCCAGAGATGTGGCCATCATCACCTGGAAAAGAGAAGTCAGGTGATCTTCTCTGAAACATTGTCAGCTGTGTTCTAGAAGCCTCTGTGTATCCAACCAAAAGACCAGTCGCCATCACAATATAATTAATTTTTAACTTTTTCCTAATAAAACACATTTAAGGGTCCATTAAAATACTATCCAAACCATTTTAATAACTACAAGGATAAATTGCAAGCTTGCATCACAAAATGCAACTGAGTTAACAATTGTTTTCACTGGAAAGATGCCTAATTTCTAAGGGTTATGGGGGAAGATAAAGTGAGTAGAGGGGAACAGCATGGTATGTTGGGAAAAGTTAAATAAGAAGAAATTCTACCAAGAGTCTGAGACCAGAAGTAAAGTTTTTGCTCTGACTGTAATTTCACCATTATAATTCCCTCTTATTTTATCTTTTTACATTTTGTGTTTTCTTTTTTTAAAATAAAAGTGGGGGAAATATTGGGGTGAGGTCCTTAAAGGTAAGCATTTTTTAACTAGGGTAGGGAGAGAATTTCTCCTAACTTACAACCTCCTCTCTCTCTCTCTCTATCCCTCCCTCCCTCCCTCTCTCCCTCCCTCCCTCTGTGTTCTCTCTCTCTCTCTCTCTCTCTCTCTCTCTCTCTCTCTCTCTCTCTCTCTCTCTCTCTCTCTCTCTCTGTTTCTGTAGGTCATAACTCAGCAGCAAAACTCCTGAGACACTCCCCACTCCATCCACACAGGTAAGATGCTATCAGTCTGGAACATTCCACCTTTGCTAACAGTTTTTATCACCTGTCATCTGCACAGTGACTGTGAAAAATGTTTCTAGTGGGTGTTTCTGATTCATTTCTGTGATGGTCCCATGATGTCTGCTGAAAGTTAAAGTTTAAACTCCCTGCCTCTTCATTGGTTTTTATAGTACTGTGCACTCTGCCAGCAACTGGGCTGATTCCTAAAGCCAGAGTTTTCTAAAAAGGGGACAATCCAACTATCCTCAGGCTTTGATTGGGGCTCTTATATGGTAACAATGATTGTGACCCTCTCTGGCGATGTCTGCCATTTTAGCTTGTGTTATGAAGATCTCTATCTAGATATAAACTTCCTTAAAATAAAGCAACAGTTTACAGATTTGGAGACAATAGCAAGATTGTCTTGGGCATTTGAGACTACTCCTAAAGGTACTTCAAAAACAGTATAATCTTCTCACCAATCCCACACAAGTTATGTATTGTTCAGCAACAAGCCCCAAGCAAAATTAGAAAAGAGTCAGGATTTGGGGTCCATCATAACACCCTTGTCAGCTTCAGGAAATAAGATTTTTTTCCATTGTGATGTGTTTACAGTGTTGTGACTGCCATGGGCAGAGATTCAGGCACATCCCCAAATTGGTCTAACTTGAAATACATCTTGAGTATGTGTGGGTTTCTGTGTGTCTACAGACCATGCATGCAAGTGTTGACTTGATTTTGTTTGTATATGTCTATGCTGATCTCTCTTCCGCTACTACATACTAGTTGTGAACAACAATTTAGTGGTGGGTGGAGGGATGCTTGAGTTTAGAGCAGGTGAATATTAGCATTTGAGTAGCCTAGGTTATGAATATCTCACTAATGTGAGGACTCAGACATGTATATGTATACAGATAGCTTTTGACTATGGATGAAAACAGGGTTTATGAAATTGATGACTAAGGCAACCTTATAGGATTACTAGTCTACTAACTGACTGGGACTCAGTCAAATTTCAGGTGCCTAAAGCTACAGCCACTTACTGGATACCTAAGTCTTGTTCAAGCTTTGGAAAAGGGTAAAGAAAGAAGGTGCTAAGGCTGACTTCCAATTGTAAAAGACCAGTGGTATGTACTTGAGACACCATACTCTATAGTAGAAAGGAGCTTAGGTCCAGGAACATTTTATATTCAGGTTGCTCAGACCCATCACTTTACTTTAAAAATATCTTTAACTATTATAAATGTTGTGGAAGTAACACATTTTCAACACACTGAGTAGATTCTCTGAAATATAATTGACATTCTTTTTCATGAATGGTTAATATCTACTTTATTATCTGAAGCAACCTATAAGAACATATTTACTAGTGTGAGTTTTTCTCAATAAGGAAGTAACTTGTAAAGGCCGAATAATCATAGTGATTATTACATTGAAGAGGAACAGTACCCCATAATTTCCCATCTTTCTACCCCACTCCTCTATAAACTTTCTTCCCCCTAGCATTTCTCCTTCTACTATCATGTTAGACATCCTTTTCTATCCCCTTCCTCCACTCCACACACATACTTCAGGCTTCCCCCTTTCTTAACAGATCTCTTCCTCATCCTTCTGGTCTTCTACTGACACTCAGTCCAACTTATGAAATCTGTCTTACAGTAAGAGCCTAAGTTTAACTTATGAGAGAGAACATATGGTCTCTGTCTTTCTGAGTCTGCATTACCTCATTCAATATGCTATTTTCCAGTTCCATCTATTTTATTGCAGATTTCATAATTATGATTTCAGTTTGTGTTTTTCTAGCATTAGCATGTACATGTGCCCCAGTTTCATTAGCCACATGGTGGACATCTAGGCTGATTCCATTCCCAAGCTACTGCAAATTGGGCAGCATGTGGTATAAACATGGTTCTTGTGTCAAAGAAGGGACAAGGGAGTTTGCAGAAACTCCACTACGGATCAATTAGCATCCAATGAAGAGACCTCAACAAGAGTCTCTGTGTCTTGGAGTCTTTCTTGTGAAAGCAGATCAGGCAACCCTGCCCAAAGTGAGAAGAGACACCATTGGGTCTATTGTTACAGAGAGTGAAGTCTGTTCTCTATTCTAGTCTTCCCCAAGTCCATTACTGAAACAAGACCATATACCTATAACTTTTTAAGAAAAGCTTTGACATAATAAACAATTCACTAACTGAAAGGGATACACCACACATATGACACTTGGGACACTGGAAAATGTTAACATAAATCATTCCCTTACTTTGTAAAGGTTTAAATATCCTTAAGCAAAAGGATTTTGTCATCCCAGGGAAGCACCGCTGGGGCTAATTCAGGGCACAGGAATGAGGAGCGATACCTCATATCATTCGATGATTTATAGTGCTAACTCGAACATTTCCAATGATAGTTTTCTTTTTAAGGAATGTTGCCAGCACATTTCTTTAAATTTCCCTCTTGGTAGCAACTGTGACTACGACTTCAGTGAATACATGTTAGACAATGTTTACTTGGACTTTCTAAAATAAACTGATCATCTTGGGTGTAACAGAAATGCTCTCTCTCTATTACAGTTCCCATGTCTCTCTGTAGAGGCTTGCCAACACAAACACACACTTACAGGGCTGCACTTTACCACTGCACAGTCTTTGGTGACTCTGCCATTGCATTTCAGTCGATAAATTTGCATTTAGCGCTTAATTTGTTCAGTATGCCTTACTAATTCGGCAATATTTATGTTGGCCCAGAAAGCAGAAGACAGCTAAGTTCTCTGGTGTGTGAGTGAGTGAGTGTGAGTGTGTGTGAGTGTGTGTGTGTGTGTGTGTGTGTTTCATTTTTCACAAAAGGATTTGAAGTATGAAAATGTCACAATGTCATAGACAAGACCAGTTTCCTGTTTATAAGTCACCATAAATATGAAAGGTGCTAGTGACATTTCTCAGCTGAAAGTCCATGTAGCTCTGGGTGGTGAGCAAATACTCAAGCAGGGTGGTCTTAAGGTGACTTACTGACCTTGTATAATGTCCAGAAGAATTATTGTTAAAGTACAGTAGCCAGACACTTCCCACCCAACCCCCCCCACACACACACAGCTTTAATGATTTTTCTCATCATTCTCAGTATTGATACAAGAGTTTACTTCATGTTTTAAAATCAACATTTATCTTTGTGGATGAAGAGTCAGGAATATATTCCTGTCTGCCATGTTTCTTGTCTGTTCATTCTGTGTGTCCTTGCACAAGGCTCTTCCACAGCAACAAATCTTCCTATGCAGAACTACACACCCAAAAAATTCTTTGCTCTGGGGCTGTAGCTCAAGCCACTTCTTCTTTCTCAGAGGAATGTCACAGTTCATTGGTCCCTACACGGGCTATAAAGCATTGGTATTGAAACAATTTCTGAGAAGACAGTAGTTACCAGATGAGACACTCCAGAGACTACTGTGTTCAGGCAATACAGAATCCACTGTCTTTGTGTAATCATTGTTTCCTGGGATATAATATGCAAACAGAAAGCCCCCTGGAGCAAACTGTGTTCTCACTCAAAAACAAATAAATTTTATGAATAAAATTATGTGAAAAGATCAGAACTGTACTTAAGACACCATCAGTCACATCAATTTGTCTCAACTCCCAGCTAACCAGAACCCAGCAGCTAGTATGAGATGTTAACTGTACTCATTGCAAAAGAAATCATGTATGACACTACTACTAAAGCCATTGTCTTCCTCTACAAATAACATGCTATCCATGAAGTATTTCTAGTTATGTTCTTCTTGTTTGTATTTCTAATCTGAGTCCCACATTTACAAAAGAAGAAGAAGGAGGAGGAGGAGGAGGAAGAGGAGGAGGAGGAGGAGGAGGAGGAGGAGGAGGAGAAGGAGAAGAAGAAGAAGAAGAAGAAGAAGAAGAAGAAGAAGAAGAAGAAGAAGAAGAAGAAGAAGAAGACTGTGATGATGGAGAGTCAAACTTCAAACTTTTGGAGATGGAAGTAATCTCAAAAAAATTTGCTTTTGCATAAGAATTCAAAGAGAGGAAATAATATATACAAGATCACAAAAATCAATCAATGACTTAATTTGGATTTGGATGCTGGGGTTTCAACTTAAATCATCAGTACATCTTTGTCAAGCCACCCTGAGTCATATGGTCTTATGAAAATAAATTATTATTACAAAGAAAAGAAACCAGTGCCACAGAGTCAACCAGAAAACTCTTGTTTAATTTTCCACTTTGATTTTTACTGTCTTTCCAAGAGCAGCCACACAAGTTTTCTATGGGCAGCCTGAACCAATAATCCCCATTCGCCCTTGAGGGTGTGGATGCTTTGTTTCATAATGCAGCTGGGATGCACTTCTCATCTCTGAGTAAACTTGCACCAAAGTCAGCGACATCTGATATTATGAAAGTATTATGCATCATTACATCCTATATGAGGGGGAGAAATGGCCAGCTTAGTGTTCCAAAGCAAGAGCAACTTGAGTTATGGATATCAATACAGGAGCCATCACATCACACTTAGATCAAATACTGTCTATAAAATTCTGAATAATATTTCTAAACCATTGAACTTGTTTATCATTCCCCCACCTGCCAGTGATTCTGCTTCTAGTACAGCTACATGTAACCCAAGATGTTCTATCTGCTAAACTTTCTCCAACCTTGTTTGCCATTTGTAACTGCCCCTCAGTTACCAGTTTCACTAACACTTTTATGATGACTTTCCCAACTCATCAGGCAGAAAATTTTTCCCTCTATGCTTCCCTTGATACTTAAACTTTCATTTGTTCCTTTTCTCATGTATTTCTTGTTTCATTTATTTAAATAGTACACTATATATATATACACATATGTACTATATATACATATGTATTATATATACTAGTTGAACAAATATGTACATATATATGTATACACACACACACATATATATATACATATATATATATATATATATATATATATATACAGACACACATAATTCTAAGCATGAGACCAGCACGTCCTACAACATAGCCATGTTCTATGAATAGGGCAAATTTTCTACAAAAGCTATCTCTTTGATTAAAGTTTTATGGTATCAAAAGATCCATGACTTTTTAAAGTGGCATGATATAATGAAGGTATACTTCATTATATGCTTTCTTTCCTAAAGCCTATTACCATATAATTGAATTTATAGTGCAAACTCTGCATCCAATTCATTGGGGGTCATTTAATTAATGCTAATACCATAGCAAAAATCTTATTTCTCCTACTCAGTACAACATTGGTTGTTTTGCATATGCTTGATCCTGATGTGTTCTGATTAGTGCCAATGTAGATGCTGTCTTAGGAAAGGAGGGCTTATATTGCTGTAATCTTGTTCAGAAACTTTATTTAAAATAAGAAAATTAATGTCTCTTACTCTATAGACTTGAGGCAATGTGATTATTACCTATATTGTAGTACTTAACTGCCATATTAAGCATCAAATTATATCTTAAGATTAACCTTTATCACAAAAAAACACTGGGTGTATCACATTGTAGACCTGGAGAAAAGTGTGTCTACACTTCTTTGTAGGAACACTATAAAATGAAAAAAATAAAAAACAAATTTTAGGGGCATAGTGAAATTTACATTGAGTTGCACACATATGGTGAATGTCATACATGACATTTCACCCTCAGTGGCAATGAGAACTACTCTGGAGTCATCAGAAAGTATGAGGCCATTTTTATTATTTACCTGTTCCCATTCAGCGATGAGGTTGAAAAGCCAATTAAAAATACTAAAAACTATTCTAGGACATGGCATCTGTACAGAATAACTTGTTGTCACTTTAACACAAGATGTGGTCCTTTTTGGAAAAGGAAACATCAATTGAGAAATCACCCCATAGAAGATTTGCTTGTGGGCAAGCCTGTGGTACATTTTCTGGACTGATGATTGAAGTGGGAAGGCCCAGCTCACTGGGGCTATTCTACCTGTAGGTAGGTGATCTAAAACTCAAGTCAGTGAGCAATGTTCCTCCCCGGATTAGCTTCAGTTCCTGCCTCATTTCCTGCCCTGAGTTCTTGCACTGGTTTCCTTTATGATGCACTGTGATGTGAAAATATAAGATAAAACAAGCCCTTTCCTCCCAAATTACTTTTGGTTCACAGCAATATAAGCCCTCCTTTCCTAAGACAGCATCTACATTGGCACTAATCAGAACACATCAGGATCAAGCATATGCAAAACAACCAATGTTGTACTGAGTAGGAGAAATAAGATTTTTGCTATGGTAATAGCATTAATTAAATGACCCCCAATGAATTGGATGCAGAGTTTGCACTATAAATTCAATTATATGGTAATAGGCTTTAGGAAAGAAAGCATCCAAGACTCATGGTGGAGTGATGGGGTTTATTTTTCTAGGATCTCACTCTGACTAATGTGTGAAGAAAGGACTAGAAGTCTAGAAACTAGTATGTATATAAAGTGCTATCAATGATGACATAGAGCTGGTGAGACAATTGAGTAAGAGGGTGCTTGTCTCCCATGTGGAACAACCAAGGTTGGACTCATAGAACAGAAGAAGATGGTATGGGGGAGGATTTATGATGAGATTGAGAATATTACTATGAGATGGAAAATCCTGAAGACCATGAGGAAGACAGACTCTTGGGGTATAACTGAGCATGAATAGATTGACGAGGAATGTTTTGCTGTTTGCTGTCTAGATGAAGACTGTCAGCAGGCTTAGAATACAGATGACTTCTAGAAACTGAATCAGATCCATAGCTGGTATGAGACAGAAAGTGGATTTTACCAAGAATGAGGTTGGAGGAGTTCCTACTCAGAATTTCCAGGTAGAGTTGGTTCTGCTAACACTGTGGTTTCAGGCCAATGAGCCAGAAAAAAACCAGCTTGGAATCTCAAATTTCTGATGTTCAGGTCTGTGCACTAGTTAAATGGTTCCAATCTTAACCCACGATGTTCACAATGTGGGTGCTCACTGTATGGAAGCAGAAAATACATATATAACTATAAATGAGGAGATCTCAGTGAATTGAAAACACAAATGTTAAAATGTATTTGAAACACATACGATGAAGACCTACTAAAGAAACTCATAAAGCAATAATCTAAGTTCAAAACAAGATAGAAAGCAAAGTAAAAGGTGTGAGTATGGAGTTTATACAAAAAGAAATTCAAATGATTAAATATTTAAAAGATATTCAGTATCTTTTTAAATTATATTGTATGTGTATGTGTGTGTAATTGCAAGAATATGCATATCATGTGTGCACGAGCCTGCAGAGGTCAGATTCCATCACTGGATTTATGTGTGGTCATCAGCTACTAAATAGGTTCTGAGAACCAAACCCATGTCCTCTGGAAGAGCAGTAAGTATTCTTAGACAATGGAGATTTTTATAACCTCTCCAATTTCTTCTACAATTAATGGAAATTCAAATAACCATTTAGTCAACACTAAGTAATTCTAGATACGTCCCAACATACTTTGTTGGGATTACAGAGATGGTTCAGGATTTAAGAGAGCTTGCTGTTCCTTCTGAGGAGTTCAATTCCCAACACCTCCACAGAGTGGGTCACTGCCACCTGCAACTGCAGTTCTGAGATATAGAACACCCTCTTCTGGAATCCAAGAGCATCTGCACATCCAAGGGTATACACATCAATAAAAATACAATCGATCTTGAAAACCATACCTAGCTGGCAAATATACAAAGGGACAGATTCCATTTAAAGTTTTAAGAATTAGTTTCAATAGCTTATGATTTAAAATTGAATGACTATTCAGGCAGAATGACCATTTATAGAAGTGAATAGTAACTTGGTAAACCATATTTTTTCTCTTCCTTATGTTTTTTACATTTTATTAATTTTTTCACCATTGAAATATTTCTAATTTTCTTAAATGTAATGTTTTAAGTCTTCATTTTACCCTTATAAATAAAGAAAAATAAAATAGTTCTGGCTGCCTTGAAACTTACTATGTAGACCAGGCTGGCTTTGAATCCAGAGATCTGCCTGCTTCAGTCTCGCAAGTTCTTGGATGGAAGGCTTGTGCCATTCCATATAGCTTCTACTTTTACTTTTAATACACATAAATAATATGCTTTTCTCATACTTTCTTCCTTTTATACTCTCTGCTCTTCATTTTTTGAAGTATCATAACTACTTGGTACTTTCCTTAAAGTGTTGCTTTTAAATTAACATTTCTGCATGTGTTTTTCAAGGACAAGCCAGAAAGCCTAATATCTCCGAGAGTCTCAGAGTGAAGAACTGACCATAGAAATGAATGTTTACATAATTATTTAAAGAGCTAGAAAAATATCTGGAGAGGCCAGCTTTCCTAAGGTGCTGTCTCAGAAAAAAAAAAAAAAAAAAAGACCAAGAATGCTACATCCAGAGACCAGACTGAAGTTGTAGTGACAGCTGCTGGGAAAGTAAATAGAAAACTATAGCTTTGTTGTTAGGACTGCCACCAGCATAAACATGCTGACCTTCAGACTGATGGAGAAATTCTGCTTTGCATATATCATGTGCATTGCTCTTCTTCTATAAATCTCACCTGGAGGAGTAGAGAGAATAGAGTTCTGAGAAACCATGAGGAGTAACCAGGTTGACACATCAGCTGTCCACTTGGCATATTTTTATTATGTGCACCATTTACTACAATAGTCTTTTTCCATTTTACCACTTTAATGTCTTCTGTGTCATATTGTTCCAAGATTGACCCTTATACAGTGGAATTGTTTCATAAATGTCATTTTTGTTGTCCAAAGGGAATTGCCTTCTTTAAAGTTATTAAAAATTTGCTCTTATTTTAAAAACTAATCTGTATTATTGGCCTGTCACCCTGTGTGTGTGTGTGTGTGTGTGTGTGTGTGTGTGTGTGTGTGTGTTGTATTGGTTAAGTATATTTTATATTTCTTTTTAATTTTGAGATCTTTGCTTTTATACTTTCCCAAACTTTAATAGGTAGACATCTGTCTTTAATTTTCTTCAATGATGACTTTTAAGATTTTCAAAAAATAATCTTAAACATATATCTATCAGTCTAACAGCAAGATAAAACATGGAGCTGTAATTGAAAAAGAATTAACTGCAAGCATAATCAAAGCTCAGTTTAAACCCGTGCTGCTCATAGCTATGTAATTATTGCATCTATTTTTTCTACTTTTATATATTTTTATATTTATGATGCAGGGACAGAGCCTCAAATTATTGCCACCAGTTTGAATACCAGCCACATGCTGGGCTATGGATCCTCCCTGTATTATCTCATCTAATTTTTGCAGGACCCCATCAAGAGTCAGTATTGCCTTTCTTATTTTAAAGTTCAGTAAACTGTGCTTCATGAAAGACAAATGGCTTCTCAAGGTCACAGAGCTACTAGGGGTCAGGATGACATTCATTTTCCTCTGACCTCAAATCCTCATCTTGACCACCACAAAGAAAGTTTCTAAAGGGCACTCTTGAATCAAGAGTCCTAAGTTTTGAGTTGGACAAATTTTCATTCGTAGCTTCAGAAAAGAATCCCTGTGTATGCAAGTTCAGTACTCCGCAATTATTTCTATTGCTGCTATTTTTGATTCTCGAATCTTAACACATATTTAATGTCACTAAAATGTGTTCCTCATTCCTATCCGTGTCATAACCATGCCATATTCCCAACCCTTGTTAACTTGATTAACCTTAAGTACCAGTCCTTGTAAAACAGCAAGGACATGAGTCATGGTGAGGACTTGATTGTTCTGAACTGATAGACCGAGAGTGGGGGGAGGTGAGAGTAGAGATTCTCTGTTCCTAACAATACTGCACACTACCGAAGCTTAGAACTTGCAAGTCCCCAATAGCGCATGCGCTATGGCTTGTTTTCAGACGAGTGCAGCAAGATAGTAGAGCCTTTAGCAAGCCTGGCGTAACAGAAGGAACTTTGACATAGTTCATGCCCTCTGGGGGCATATTGTAATCCCAGTCTATTTCTACTTGTTTTGTTTGTTTGTTGTTGTTGTTGTTGTTGCTGCTGCTGCTGCTGCTGCTGTTGTTATTTTTAACTTCATGGCTAGTGTGACATAATCAGCCTTCCTCCAACACACAGTCCTGTCTTCATGTGTTGTGTTGCCACAGGGCCACATAACCATACATAGAGACCTCTAAGCTGAAGAAGAAAAAAAAAGAAAGAAAGAAAAAGAAAAAGGAAATACTTCCAGCCTGAGTGGATTGTCTAGTGTTTAGGCATGGTGACAGAAAGCTAGCACAAGAGAGCAAGCCACATGTGACAGTTTCCTGTACAGAACTGATTCTCAGCTTTTGATAAGCTTTATACATCAATACTTAATGTTGGTGGAATTGTGAGTTTTCATTGGCGGTATCTCCAGAAGAATTGAAGAATTTTAGAGGAAGTTCGAAAATCCAATTTGGTCTTGATCCCAAGAAGTTTGGTATTAAAAACAAAACAAAACAAAAAAAAAATGCCCAGCCAAGTTTAATGTATTAAGTCAAGAATCTTCAAACCAATGGGGTTAAAATTTCTTTGGTCACTTTTCAAGGGGAAGGCTGGTAATGTAATGAACAAAGAAAGAAACTGATACCACATGTACTTGGATTTGGATACTGGTCTCACTAATGGGGAGACTTTGGATACATGGCTCATCTTTCTGAACCTCCTTTCAGCTGTTTAGTGGGAACAAATCCTACACAGTCAGGCATAATGAGTAAAATGAAAAGCCACCAGCATATTGCAAGTGAAAGATAAATGGGAGTTATCACCGAGGTGAGGTGTCCCTTGTGTCATTAATCTCTCATGAGATACTTTACCTTCCTGGTAACAACCATTATTGCCCAACAGAGAAAAACTAACCTCAAGGGCCACTACCCTGACCAGCAAGACTTCTTTAATGGGGATACATAAATTGCACACTACTTAGTTGATTTACACTTTTTTCCAGCTAAAGAAAAAAATATTTACTGGGAAGATTAAATTGAATTAAAACAATCAGATTAAGAGGAGCCTGGAGACCAGCCCTCAGCTCAGTAAGGGACAAGGTCCTCGCTCTGAAGAGCAAATGCATGCCAGCAGCTTTATTAATTTAGTAGTAATATGAGGAAGTGTGAGTGGGACCCTGCTCAGGGGACCAAAATGCTGAAGAAATAGTTTTCTCTTCACATGGAGTTCATGGCACAGCTCTGGAGACAGGTTCCCCTCACTCTCACACACACATATCATCGTAGACAAGGAATGTGAAGCTTGAGGGAAGACAATATGTGCTTACACATCCACTACTTGTAGGGAGTTTGAGCTTCCATAATAGGCAGTGACATCTTATAAATAAATAAGACATTTTCCAAGGTGAAATTTTAAGCCAGTCATTTCTAACTCCAAGCAGATTTTCTTATAAGTGAAATTGTACATTCATTGATCAGTCTCACAGATTGGCCACACAAGTATTTCTAACCTAAAGAAGATAGCATGAAGTGCCATACACAAACAATATTGAGTTCAAGAAAGTGTCACTCTGCAGCCATATTGCTTGTTTCACTGCTTGAGTTTTAGGCAGCACATATAAAGTCACATTACATCTCCTTCTGAATTATTAAGTGTTCTACTTACATTCTCTACAGAAAATTACTACAATGATGCAGATTTCCACTATTGAGTTCCCACAACTTTCTGAGAGAACATACTCTGGCTTCAATTCCTTAACTATGGGCAGAAAAAAAATCTATTTGTCTCAAAATTTACTGAATGCATTTTAAAACTCAATAGTTTATTTATTTATTTTGGTCTCTCAAGACAGGGTTTCTCTGTGTAGCTTTGTAGATTAGGCTGCCTTTGAACTCATAAAATCCACCTGCCTCTACCTCCTGAGTGGTAGAACTCAGTATTTTAAATACTGCTAATAGTTCTGGGGGGGGGGAGTTACTGTATAGAATAAATTGGGAAGGAGTAGCAAGGCCCAACAGAGACTTGAACTTGGAGATTTGAACTTGGGGTGCTTTGGAAAATGGCAACTTAAAGTTGCCTTCTGAATGTGCTATCATCAACTGTTCCCAACATCTCAAATACCTAACAAGTATTTGAGTCTTATCATCCTAATTAGAATCCTGAGATAAATCCAGTGTGGAAAACATTACTTTGGAAACTGTCAATTTACTCAATTCCCTGTAACAGCATAGAAGTCAATCATGTCCAGCCTGAACAGGTCACATAATGCTGAAGAATAGATGTGCATATGGCCCAACACAAAATGGTCAAGTTTCATGAAACATGATGGGTTCTTTGCATTTTAATAACTTTATTGTACAGTTTTTGAGCATGAATATTTAAAGTGAAGATGTCGTGTGTCAATGTCAAGGAATTGGATTGCCTTGTAGACATTGCCTACTATGCACAAAAGAATAGCAGCCTAATGCATAAAAATTCTGGTTTATTCTGAATTTTTATTTACTGCTAGAGTTAGATAGTAGGCTTGCACTGACTGTTCTCAAATTTTAATCATTTTATCTACTTATCTACTATGGAGGAAAATGAAAATTAAGCTTAGTTTTCTGTAAGGAGAAACCATACCTTCTCAAACGGTAACCAGGATGCAAGGGACTATAGTTTCACAGTGGCAAGACTCCCTAAGGAACGTGTATATGGCACAGCTTGTCCTGTTTTACCATCCTCAGTGTTTTCTCCCTCTCCCAAACCCCAGAGGCAGCTTGTTTAAACCCCTACAGTCTTTTATGATTCTAGAAAAAAAAATGTTAGCTCCATTTTCCACAGAATTCAAGTAAATTTGAATTAGGGCCCCCAACTCTTAGGTAAATGGTTCTGAATTAATGAGACTGAACTGTTTATTAATGGTATCTTGGTGCCTTTAGATTATGTCTTCTCATACTGCAAATGTGCATTCTGTGTTGGGAAGACCAGTAACATATCTGTGGAATTCATTGTCCAACATGGGTTCCCAGCATGCACTATTGATCTGACCCAGTAAGCTCTGGTCCTGACCTCATCTGCTGAGCTGGAAGGCTTGTCAGAGACCATTGGCTTGCTTTGGTTTATTTATTTAATGACTATCCTTATTGATGAAACCCATGCTGCTTTCTGAGGCACTGAGAACCATGGACACCAAAGGGTGTGCTTCCATGTGCTTGAACTTGAATGACACAAATATTTCAGTGGTGAATCAGTCCTGGAAAGAGAAGGAGGGTAGGTAGGGAGTGTTTATAGAAGACATTTCATCATTGCTAGTCAAACATGTCTCATTGTTGGTTCAGGAGGCACTGGTATTTTCCTCTTTGAAGGGGATGCTGAGGAAGCCAAGAGCTTCCAGCCTGGAGCTCTACTCTGAAAAAGGGCAATGGCCATTTGCACGCAGAGAACCCCCATAACTAGTTGCTTTGGAATGTTGACAATGCTGGGGAAATGACTGTGTGTCTTTCCTCGGGTGGAGATTAGATGCTGTTAGATAGATGTAAAGCAAGACTAAAGCTGCTTCTGGGAATTGAAACTGTAAAAGGGAACCGGTCCCTCTGCCTCAGATCTTTACAAGTCTCCCTATCTGTAAAACTCAAAATTAAATGTGAATAACATGGTGATTTCTAGCAATCAATACTCCAGTAGCAATAGACGGAAAGTTGAAAGATGAGAAAACGGATTCCTTTGGCATGGGCTCAAGACTTGGACCACAACTGAAGTACTTGTAGATCTGATAGAGCATTGTCCTTCATGAGCTCTCACCCCTCAGGGATGGCCCAAGTTCCCAAGTCTCAGAAAGCAGAAGGATGCTGAAAATATACTGTTCTTCTGAGGATGTGGCATTATGAATGACAAGGAGGTCCCTAGAAGGCTGTGCTCAGGAAAAACCTAGCCAAACTATACTAGGAAATGCCAAGAAAATGAAATATTTAAGAAAATAAACAACGATACCAAGTCAAACATGCATAGGGAAAAAATGGAGAAAGATTGTTTGAGGCCTGAGGTTTGAACAACATGAAGCAACCCATGAGATGAGCCAGCTCAAAGCATGAGACTCCTACAGCTGTGTGTACCCTGAGGCAGGTTGTTCCCTTCAGGGAGCCCTAGGAAAGGAGATTTGAACTCAACAGAATTTAAACTCTGTAAAATAAAATATAAAGTGGACCCATATGAGGGTGGAGAACCAACTGTAATGAGAATAAGAGTCCAGTGTACAACAGCTCCCGTCAGTGAAGAGAGTCTTGGCAGAACCAAGTTCTGGATCTGGTTATAGCTGTTTCATCTAACCACATGTTTTTTTGAACCAATTACCCATGCCACAACAGAATGTCCTTCACAAAAAATGATATAATGCCATGACTTTGGCATGTATGAGATGGTCAATAGGTACATGTTATATGAAATCTGATCAACTTTGTTTCAAAATATTTGCTAAGAGTATTACCATATCTCATTTCAAATTACTGTTGTGACCAAATATCACAAACTGTAATGTTAAGAATAAATGTTTTTACAGTCTATGGATAAAGCTCACCAGATTTTGTTTCTTCCTTTCCTCCCCCTTTAAAAAAATGATCTAACCTTAATTTTTATTGGTCTTTAACAGTTTCATATGGATACATTACACACGGGCCACTCTTACCTTCCATCGTCCTGACACCACTTCACCTCTACCTTTCCACAAATTTCATTCTCATATTTATGTCTATTGGTTTTGATTTGTGACCTACCAAGATTAGCTAGACCCATCTGTGTGGCCACAGGTTTGCTGTTGGAGTCTGTTGGGCTCAGGAGACTGGGTAAACTGAAAGACAATGATTTTCCTCCTCCTAATATCTCTCAGTAGCCAATAGTTCAGTGGTGAAACTTAGGACCTTGTGAATTCCCTCCCCTCTCATTGATGACTATTAGTAGGGCTGGTATTGTATACACCCAGGGCAAGTAACTACAGTCTATGTGAGTAAATAACCTCAGTAGTTCTATCTAGTCTAGGGGATGGCCTTTTGTTGCTCTTTGCCCTTTTATACACTTTCCTCTTTTTCTCCCACAATGTTCCTTAATACTCTGTAGGGATGGTATAAGTGAATTGTGTAGGGCTAGACACACATCTGTCACTTGTTTTGGCATCTCAGGCAGCCACATGCTATTCACCACTGCCCATTGTAAGAGGGCTTTTTTGGATTAAGGCTGGTTTTAGCTTTAGTCTACAAGTAAAAGCATGGGTATTTAGAAGGCAGTTGCTGGTCTCAGTAACTTACTACTTCTCCAAACACATGGCAGTTGGTTACCTTCAGCACAGTAAAGTTTCTATTGCACAGATGGGAATATCTTACTTACAGTTTCTTTACATTCTATGTTTTTAAATTTTGTACCCCATTTCTCCAATCCCCTTGTCTCACTCCCTATCTAAACATTTCTACACACAGTGTTTCCCTTTTTACTTTCTTTATATGTATGTCCCACTCTTCTCCCCTCCTAAAAGGCCACATCCACCCCTTCCAATCCTCGTTTCCTCTCTTGCATAGGCACTCCATTTAAGAGACATTGTAGTAAAGAGTGGCAGCTAGGATACTCATATCACATAGATCGTGTGGCTAATGTTAATCCTCATATGAGACTTGGATGACCTTGATCAGAATAAGTTTCCACGTCCCTGAATATATCATAAGTTAAATTACCTTTATAGCTGGATAACATTCCATCATGGAAATATATATCTTTGCCATTCATCCATCAGTTGTTGGACATCTAGGCTGACTTGAGTTCCTATCTATTACAAATAGAGTAGCAATGAACATGGATGTACAGGTACCTTCTCATAGGGTATAGAGTCCTTGGAATATATGTTCAAGAGCAAAATACCTATATCACATTGCAGATTTTTAAAATAAAATATTTTATACTTTTTTGAGAAATTTACAAAATTCATTTTGATCATATTCATTCCCTACTCCCTGTCTCCTTGAACTCTCCAAGATCCTCCTCCAAGTCTCTAGTCCCTCCAAACTGCATGGCTTCTTTTTAATAAATGAGTTATAGATTTTCATTTTCACTGTCTATATAGTTAAAGGTATTGAGTATCCTTGCTTCTAATATTTAAAGAAAACAACAGTGTGATTACACCAGTTTACATGCTTACCAATAGTGAGTGTATAAGGCTTTCCTTCTCCTCAAATGTGTACCTGCCTTTGTTGTTAGCATTCTCAATGATAACCACATGAACTGTGGAGTGATGGAATATTAAACATCATTGATTTGTCTTTAATGTTGTGGCTGGAATGTTATTCATATCTAAACAAATCTTAAGTTGACAACTTGTGATGACCAGTGCTCTTTATCATCATTCTTTTGTCCCACTTTTCTCTCCTTTGTATATGGAAGCTAAGGCTTTAGAAATACACATCTGCTGGATTAAGATCTTCAAATTAAAATGTACCACTAGAGTAAGTAAAGCAAGACTTCTAGTAAATATGTGTTTCTATATATCTGCAGAGTCTATTCCAGAAGGGGGACCCTCTAAGTACCCATATCTCCTAGTCTTGAAGCAATAGTGAGTTTTAAAGAAGGAAATGTGAGATAATTATTTCATGGAAACAATGGCCTTCTTCCTTAACTTTGGATGAGATTAATTAGGAAAGGAGAGAAGGCACAATAATTACTAGCACTTAGTTGAGTACACTAGTGTAACTATAGTTTCAGAAAACAATAATTTTAGATAGATAGATAGATAGATAGATAGATAGATATAGAGAATGCAGATGCTTCATGCCAGCCATGTTATCAAACAGATAACAGAGACTCAAAAAATCAGCATTGAATGAATCATTGACCTAAATTGGAGCCCAATTAGACAAGGTTATGCAAACCACAGAGGTGCCAGAAAATCTTCTCATGATATTTGATTGGAACCATTGCATGAACACATTTTAAAAGGTCTCTGCCAAGTCAGTAACTGGCAGCTCTAGAGCTAACATTCTCACCCAGCATGACCAACTCTGAGAACCTAGAGCAAGTATCAGAAAACTAGGCCCTTTGCCCTATTCCAGGAGTACCTCTAGCTACAGGTAAGAAAACTCAGGGTCGTAGCCACACAGGGGTGGAAATCTGAGCAGAGTCAAACGTCTGGGATCTTAGTCACTTGCTGGTTTGTATAATAAAATACCCTGACAAAATCAACCTAAGGGAGAAAAGGATGTTTGGTGTCACTGTCAGAAAAGGATACACTCTGTGGTGGTGAGGAAGACATGGATACAAGTGGGAAAGGCACTGTGGCCAAAGTAGGTAGCTGCCTAACCATATTGTATACTCTGGAAGCAGAACATGAACGGGAAAGGGGTCGGGCTAGGCTTCAAAACTTCACCCCCACACAGTGACTCATTTCCTTTAATGAAATTCTGCATCCTAAAGGTTCCTCAGTCTTCCTAAAGACCACCACTAAACTGCATAACAAGTGTTTAAACATTTGCAATGACAAGAGAGATTTTTACATTCAAACCACAGCACCCTGCAGAGGGAAGTGTAAATGCTCAATCAGGAAGCCAAAGAGGAACATGAAAGAAAAATTTAATACAAAAACAGAAAATCAAGTTGAAATTGGGAAATTACGTCAAATAAACAACAATGATAGAAAGTATCATCAATAGAACAAATAAAGTTGGAAACAAGACTATAAGGGCTCAAAGGAAGATTGATGTTAGAAACATCCAGCCAGAAGTAAAGATAAAATAACAAGAAGGTATGGATAGAATATGAAACTTCCATGGCAAGCAACCAAGAACAACTGTGTGAATCATGAGCACAAAAATACAAAGTAAAGGTATCAGAACTATATTCAATAAAATTATAGTACACCATTTCTGAGATAAGGAATGAGAAAACCTTTTAGATACAGAAGACATGTAAAACACAGATCAGGGAAGGCCAGGGAGGAGCCTTCCATGTCATAAACCTAAAACACTAAGCATACAGGTGTGTGTGTGTGTGTGTGTGTGTGTGTGTGTGTGTGTGTGTGTGTATGTGTATGTGTATGTGTGTGTAATGTTATAAACATAATATTATATATTGTATATATAATAAAAATACACATCTCTGTGTGTGTATATATATATGAGAAATGATGTATTTTAACCTCTGAAAAATAATAACTGCAAACCCACCCCCCAAAAAACTATTTTTCTTTGAAGGAGCAATACAATTATTCATTGAGAAACACAAAATAAAGCAAATCATGATCATTAGCCAACATTACAGAACATATATGGACTCCTATGTTTAGAAAGAAAGATTAACATGAGTTACACAAAAATAATCAATGAGCAAATGAGTTTTAGGAAATAACCAAACACTGACATATAACCAATAACTGACAGTGATTAATACTCTTAATTCTAATGGAATTAAATCTCTAATAAAAATATATGGACTTGTAGGGTGGGTTTACAAACAAAACAGCATTCACCTATATGTCACTGAGTAATATGACAGACCTCCCAAGAAAATATGAGCACACCCTTAGGGTACAAGGACAGGAAAATGTATTCCAAGAAAATGGAACTAGCAAGAGAGCTGATATAGCTATACCATGGTCTGAAAATGCAGACTTCAAACCAAAATTTTCAAAAGAGATAAAGGAAGCCATTTCATACTGATTAAGAGAACAATCAATCAAGAGGACTTAACAATACCGAGCATATGCATAATATTCATTTTATACACATGCACACAATCAATTACACAAAGCAAACAATACTAAACATAAAGTCACAAACTGACCTTATCAAAATAATGGAAGGTGACTCGAATACCCCACTCACACCAATAAGTGGATCATCTAGACAAAAACAAACATCTGAGTTAAATGTCATTATAGATCAAATGGCTTTAACAGACATCTACAGCACATGCCATGCAAACACTTTAGAATTCACATTCTTCTCAAGATTTTGAGAAGATTTCTTAAAATATGACATATATGAGAGAAAAAGCAAGCTTTTAAATTTTTAAGAAAATTGAATTGATCTCTTACCTAGTCACAATGGAGTACAACTAGAAATCAGTAGTGAGACATAGTGTAGAAAACATACAAACACATAGAGACTAAACAGTGTACTATAAGAGATGAATGTATCAAAGAAATCAGTAAGAAAAATTTTAATTTCTATAATCAAGTGAAATGAAAGCAGGGGACACCAGAACCCATAGCATATACTTAAAGTGATTCTAATAAGGGCTTTTACAATTGCAAAATGTTTAAATTAAAAAAGAAAACAGATATCCAAAGTAAAGCAGCCTGAACTTAATGGTAAATCCTGGGGTCCTAGAAAAACAAATTCACATTGAATTCAAGATCAAGTCAGAAATCACTAGGATGGAGATAAGAAGAAAAATGCAAAGAATCAATGAAACCAAGAGTTGGCTCTTTGACAAAAAATCATATTGACAAACTCTTAGTCAAACTTACTATAACAAAGAGAAATATGACTTAATTTAACAATATTAATGATGAGAACAGAGATAACAACAGACATTACAACTTCGGGGGGAGTGGGAATAAACATTCCAAGAAATTGAAAAATCTGGAAGAAATACAGAAACTTCTAAATATGCACAATCTTTCAAAATTAAAACTTAAACATGAAAACATGTTAAATAGATCTATAAAATTCAATGAGACTAAAACAGTAATAAAAAGTCTCGCAGTAATAACAATGAAAAGTCTAGGCTCAGAGAGATTTGGTGCTGAATCCTACACTAACCAAAGAAAAATAAGACCTATGTTCTACCAAAGTCATTTTAGGACACCAGCATTACCCTAACACCAAAACTAGATAAAGACACAATGGTTGTCAGGGAGAAAATGCCATATTACAGACATATCCATGGACTTTCTGAAAAGGCTCCAGTAATTCATGAATTGAAATCAAGAGTTGACAAATGGGCTTGTATAAAATCCAAAAGACGTTCAGCAGTGAAAGAAAGAATTGTATGAAGAAACAGACTACAGAATGGAAGAAAGCATTTACAAGATATACATTTGAAAAAGGACTAATATCAAAACTATATATAGAATTTGAAATACTAAATACTAAAAATCTCACAGATAATCCACTCACTAAATAGGATAATGAAACAAACATGCAGTTCTCAAAAGATGAAGTAGAAATGTCCAATAACTGTGCCAAAATGTTGAATATCCTTATCCATCAGCAAAATACAAATACATTGAGAATCTTGCTTACCCTATAATAAAGATGATTTCAGGCTATAAGTAGGAAAACAACTAACAAATGCTGTAAGATTTAGGAAAAGAACTTTTTGTTCATTGCTAATGAGTAGGTAAGATGCTCTTGCCACTATGAATGTCTAGACACTCTATACACTAAAAAGGGAACTACCATAACTCAATTATACTACTGCTGGCCATATACCCAAAGGACTTTATAACCTACTGTAGAAAATACTGCATGTCCACATGTACTAAAGTTCTAATCAAAAGAGCCAACCTATGTGTAATTCAATAGATGAATTGATTAAAATGTGGTATATACACACTATGGGTTTTATTCAGTCATAAAAAGAATGAAATTATGTCATTGGCAAGAAAATTAAATACAACTGGATACCATCATATTTAATTTAATCAACCCAGACTGAGAGACAAATGGCACATATTTTCCCTCATTTTTGAATAGCAAATTTTATAAAAATACATACAATCATTTACACATGTATATGATATTAAAGAAAGCAGAAACAAGACTAGCAGGAAAGGAGGAAAAGATGAAATATAGGATGGATATTATCAGTGAATGATATACTTAAATATCTTTAGGGGCTCCATCATTATACATAATGAATATGCATCCACCTGTTGAGTTTTAAAGGAAAATAAAACAGAAAATGTCATGCAAAAAAGAATTATAGCTATACAAACAAATCAAGTTAGAGGCCACTGATGAATATCCTAAACTTTGAGACGTTTCAAATCATTTATCAGAAATCAGTGATCTCCCATTGTCTCGAATTAGTATATATGCAATATTCATCAGATTGGTGTCCAAATGGATAATAATGAAATTGTTAGTTTGTACATTCAAATATCAGCATCTTACTTTTCATCAAGGAGATGTAAGCCTAAAATTTTGTGACCTTACCCTTCACAGATCTAGAAAGACAATAGCCCATGAGCTTAGGCTTAGAAGTTTCCTCAGAGTACAAGTGAAGACAGGACAAGTGTGCCCAGTACCCTGGGTAATAATTAAGGAGTTCACATAGCTTCATGTGAGATATAGTCCAACAGCCTAAAAGGGTAACAGCTTATATGTATGATTTATTTGTGTCATTGTTAAGAAAAAATACTTTTGTATTTTGTACTGCTATATGGAAAATTTAACATCTAGGATGCACAAGAATTATAGTGATACATCTGAGTCTATAAAATATTTCTAAGCAACATAAAGGACTAGTTAATTATTGCAACTTACATCAATTAACATTGATGGGAGTGTAGATTTAAGAAGTTTTATTATTAAACTTAGGGTCATTAAGTAAAGATACCTATCTCTTAGAAGTTGACTCCACTACCTAATGTCTAAGGATGAGCTCTACATTCCTTTATTCTGTGAATGCATATTTCTTTATTAATAATAAAGATGATGAAAGAAGACAAACACCAGAAAGTATGTAGCAGTACTGATGTGGCAGTGTCCATAAAAAAAATGGGACCTTGCCGCATTGCATAGATAAAGGGGCTAAGATTGAAAACTTACAGACCTTACAGATGGCCTTCATGCAAATTCTTTATTCCCTCCACCACAATGCATAAGCATTCACCCTTTGATGTCACATAATTTAGCATTTAATGTGTTTAGCACATGTTCAAAACATAATAATTTTGTTAGACTGTAAAAGTCTACAGAACTTATATAGCACACTAACAAATTGACAAGGGAAATTAATACTTGGTGAGGTGTGTGTGTGTGTGTGTGTGTGTGTGTGTGTGTGTGTGTGTGTGTGTGTGATTAAATTACATCCAATTATATATGACTGCAAACTCTGGGTAACTAGAAATTTTTATAAGCTGTGTTCTAATAAATGCTACTGCATTTACACCCATCTTCCCTGACCTCCTTTTACCCTCATACGATGAGCAACAATGGCAATGCCATTCTCAATTCCCAAATGAAGAAACGGAAAGGAAGCAGCCACTTAATTCTGATTTACAATGATCATTAAGAAGTTATAGATGAACATTCCTGGCTGTAAATTCACGTACTGCTCTACTGCCTTGGACATACCATAGTTTCCAGAAACTTTGGTAGTTCTGCACTGTTTCTCCAATCTTGGTACAAAAGAAAAATCAACCATTATAAACTCTAAGAAGTAGATTAGTACTCAACCTCAGCTACATAGTTGGCTGACCAAGAGACCCCAGATCCTTTTGTCATAATTAACACACTATTAAGAGAAACATATTTAAACATACAAGGTGAGCTCATAAAAATAGAAATGTCTAGCAACCAAAAATTGATACAAAATGGAAAAAGAGCCTCAAATTATCATACACAAAATTTGTGGGTGGCAATAAAAGGAATGCTTATAGGAACATATACATTAACAAACATTTGTGAGTATATATGTGTGTGTGTATATTAAGAGAGACAGAAAGACAAACTATTTGTGTGTGTATATATACATACACAAATGTGCACATATATTTCTTATTTTTGTATACCAACTGCCTTTCTCTGACTTCTTTAAGAGAAAAAGAGAAAAGTAATGATTCAAAGCTTACTCTTGCTAATAACATGATCAAAATGCATTAGAAAATTAGTCAAGAACTACAACTACAGTTAAATAAGATGAGATAATAAATGTTTTAGGGAAAACAATAAATTTTCAGTAACAAAGTCACAACAGACAAATGGTCTAGTAGAGAAATTAAACTGAGGACTGAAGATGTCGAATGTTCACCATGCATATAAGATTTCTAGGGTTCCACCCTCAACGAAACTAGGTGTAGTGTTGCAGCCCCGTAATTAAGGTATTCTAGAGGTGAGGCAGAAGGAGCAGAGGGTTAGTAAGTCACCTTAAGCTACATAGCAATGTTGAATCTAGCCTGAGATATATATGTACCTGTCTCAAAGAGCAAGAATGTAGGAAAAAGAGAGAAGGGAGAGAGGATTAAATTGAGAGTTAAGGCCACTGTATTACTCTCTCTCCCCTTCCCATGAACAGAAACATCAATATTAACAGGCTTAGTTTTATGAATAACTTTTACCAAGACTTCAAGGAAAACAAAAACTGTCCTAAACTGTTGACACAGTCATCATGGGAAACAGCTGGTGGCTCATCAAAAATCAAGATTAAGAACTATGATCTGCCCAAGCAATCTCACTGGGTACACATCTAAAGAGACTGAAATTAATGCCCTGAAGAACCATCTACAGCTGCATATTTATTGTTTTGTTGTCAAAATAGCCAGCTATAACACTAACTCCCAACCTTTGTCATCACCATATTATTTGCTTAGAAGGAGGAGCCCAAATTATTACATATGTATTTCTCATAAGTTTCAAAGTGGCAATCTGGGTTATAGAGAGCAAACCTAACTGGGTCACAGAAAGATACGTCAATATGGTTCAGAGTTTTCAGGCCGCTGGTAGTTGCCAGTATGGGTTCCTGAGTTCAAAACAAACCCATGAGTGTCACACTGATATGTGTTTCTGTGCAGTATGAATTTTTGCCAGGTGGCTCACTTGTTTGTTCCTAAATCAGTATAGCAACATCAGTGCCCAGTGTTTCATAGTTTGGGATATTTCAAGATGTCTTCCCATCTTTAATTGATTCCCTGTCCCTTAAAAGTTAAGAATATCACCAGTCATAATTCATGAAGCAGACTTCTGTCAATTCATGTTTTATAGTTGCTAATTTAAGATTGTCTAAAACCATACAAGTCCTAAATGACAAAATAATAAGAGTCCAAGTCTCCTGAAATATAAGTGGTGCTAGATGCTTTCCATGCTAGATGCTTAAGGAACTGTGACCAAACTTAATCTTCTGTGTGAACATAACTGGGCTAGGATTGCAAGGCTAAATGGATAGAGAGGCTGCACATGGAGCTGTCTCAGGGCTTCCTGAGAATATGTGATCACTCAAAAATGGGTATGTAGGAACTATGAGTCATGGTATACAAACCTGAAACAAGCATGGTATCATAGAATCAGTACAGCCTGGGAGTTAAACTCCTAGTTCACTCACCAACATGAGTAACATCTGCTGAGGTTGATAGATGTTTGTTTTCCACCTGAGTTGATTGCTTCCCCAAAGTAATTCATATAAAAAGTCTCTACTTTAGACATTTATTTCTTAACCACTGATAATCATTTTTCTGCTAATAATAGGAACTAAAGTTTTGAGCACCTGTGTCAGAAGCTATAGTAACCACTTGAGCTCCTGCTTTGAATGCTCAAGCTATTCCCCATGAAATCTCATCCTAAATTAACAAAAAGCTACATAGGTTTAGGGATTCTAACTTCTCTGAACCCATAATTGTGATGTGAGTTAAATTAAAGGCTGTCTCCCCCAAACCAATGTCCTCTGTGCCTAATCTATATTTTCTTTCATCTTTAAAATGCATTAATCCTTGATGTATAAAGTTACTTTGCAATTTTTAAACAATCTACATTAAAACAAACCTTGAATACTTGCTATTATCCATTTTCTTTCCTTTCTTAATATACAAGAAGATTAAACTTCTAAGCTTGACTTGGCATTGGATGGAGACTAGTTCTTTCCCAAAAGGTTGTGGACAAAACAGATGTGAACCTCTTTGGGGCTTAACAGTCAATTGCCCATGGCATATCCAGGACCACCCAGCACTCTGCCTTCCTGCCTGGACATTATGGCAGTGTGTGATGATGAAGAGATGCTAAGTTTCAGAGTATCTGAATCTGAGCATAGTGGACCATGCCTATTATCCTCATTGAGGTAAGCCCTCATTGAGGGCTACAGCAGAAGTTCTAGGCCATCCTGAGACAAAAATAAAACTCCCTCAAAAATTAATTAAATAAATAAATAATACTAATAAATGTTCTAATAATTTGAATTATTAAGTCAACATATGGAGAATTGCTGCTGTTAGCCACTGTAGGTAGGAGTTACAAGTTACCATAGTAAATACGAATGTGCCCTCCCTGCACAACATAACCCTTGGATTACTGGTAATTAATGACCAGATTTCACTGATAATCAATCCTGATATTATCCATCAATTCATTTCCTGAAAGTAACTTTTAATTGTTTCTTCCTATGGTAGACAAAATACTATTTTATAATCAATACAGCAAAAGGTGATGCATATGTGAGACATTGTTTGATGTCTTAGGAAAGAGCTGAGCATATTTTCCAGACTGTTCAGTTGATGCCTATACAGCAGATTAAGAACCCTTTCCCCATGAGCTCATTCTGAAGGCTCTCAATTGACTTACAAGTAATTACAAAAGCATTATGTTCACTAGCATGAGTGGATTACAAACCATCTCACCACTAAGTAAATTTAAGCTGCCTTCTTGATCTCTATCAGCAAGGCCTTCGTCCTTAACAAGTTCCACATTGCTGACAAACCTTTCTGCCATCTGCTTGAATGGAAACATGTGGTATAATCCCACACTGGAATACTTTGCCCTTGGTAAGGAAAGAGACCTTGGGGGATTCATTTTTTTTCTCTTATAGAAAGCCATTCTTTGTCACACAGTTTGTGGCTTGACCTTGCCTTTGCTCTGGTGTGAAATGACAAACTTTTATGAGAGTGTTAGTTTGAATGAATGCATGAGTTTCTACTTAGATATGCTAATTGCCAGCCAGTGTGGTTTCCTGGTGATGGTGGCACTGGAGGGACTATTATCCTGAAATACCTAGGATATTAACTTGGTGATAATATCTAAATCTTCCAACCAACCACCCAAATATATAGGCATCTATTAACTCTCAGTAAACCTTCTCCATTATAGCAAGCTACATAATGCAAATGTAGAAAATCCATCTCCTCTAAGACACTCTCACTGACTATTCATGCTAGTTAGGAAACTGTCTCCATTTGCCCCATATGTCCACACCTCTCAGCATAAAACAGATATATTCAGCTGTGATGTGGTTCCTTGTACCATGATTATTCCGAGCTATGGAAAAGGTACAGCTATGCTATCACATGCATTGTTTCTATACTGTGAATGAAAACTACTCTGCTTTGAATGAATTGAATTATTCTCTTTCTTCTAGGGACACAACCTGACACAAAGGCCCTACTGCTGGAGACACCATGCACATCAATATGGAGAAAATTACCTGGTTCTCAACAGGAGGGTTCACCCCGACTGATTAGCATTCTCGATGCTAGGGTGTACTATACACACCACTGGAGGAGAAACATAATCATCAATCCTTGCATAGTTATGAACCCGGGAACCCACAACAGCAACAGAATCCTGCCTACAAGACAGACTGATACAATAATAGCATTAAGTGTTATAGGAGTGACCAACCACCTTTTGATTGGATACAATGTCCACTCCATGTGATGTAACCCCCATCCGACACTGTTTAAGAAGCCAAGAACCTGAGACAAGGTAGGTCATGGGTTCTAGAGGGAAGCTTACTACTATTATCCTGCTAAATGTGCATAGCAATAAAAGGACTCCTAACAAAGTGTTGCTATACTGTAGATCAGTTCATTGCTCAATCTTATGAGAACAGATTGTTCTTGCAGGAGATAATTAACAGAGAACCACAACTGGACAATGTGCAAAGAATGAGTGACACTGGATTAGTCCATCTTCAATGGGAGAGCTTTAAACACCCCTTCCCTAGAGGTTCATGGATTTATTCAGAAAAAAAAAAAACAAACACTGTAAGAGCCAGAGTTGATGAAGGACTCCAAGGAAATAGCATCTTCAAGGACAATGTACATTATGAACCTGCAGAGACAGCACACACAATACCTGCATAAGTTCAAGTCACACAAAATTACAGCATGTAGATGGGGAAAGTGACAAAAAGTCCAATCTCTAACCAAGAAACTGTTTGCAATTGCTATCTGTTGGGGAAAAGAAAATCAGTTTTCTCCAACTGAATGACACTCAGTATATCACTCACACTATAGGGACTGCAGAGGAGCATTACGTCACCAGTCTTCTAAAACCTAATATACACAATTCTACCCAGCATTCCATGCCTTGGTATGTAAATGTGCATTTGAGTGTGAGAGAGGCTCAAATTTTGGCACAGAACATATTTAAAAATGTTTATTAATAGTCTCCTGTTATTGACTGTCTCCTATTTATAATGTTCTATGGGAAAGAGTAGCATAGTCTGCTCAGTCCCTTTCTGCATTGATATGTGTTTTACTCAAATGCCAAGTATTCAGGGGGCATAAGCACATACTAATAGCCATGGGGGCACTCAATACTGCAGTTTCATTGATTTATAGTGTCAAATTGCCCTCTAAATATTTTTGTTTATAATCCTAAACAAATGCTACTTTTTAGTCTTGATCAAAGAACTCTACAGCAGTAGCAGTGAATGCAGAAACTCATTGCTGGTCAAAGGGGTAGGAATAAATGACTAGTGCTCCAGCTTCATGTAGTGTCTGCAGAGCCAAAAGAAAGTATTGGATGCTCTAAGACTGGGGTTATAAATGGTTGTGAGTAACTATGTTGTCACTAGGAACTGAATCCT
Source organism: Cricetiscus sungorus (assembly GCA_030556225.1). Taxonomy (NCBI): domain Eukaryota; kingdom Metazoa; phylum Chordata; class Mammalia; order Rodentia; family Cricetidae; genus Cricetiscus; species Cricetiscus sungorus. Next base: position 78,446,003 of record JANBXA010000651.1, on the reverse strand, counting down.
GGTCTCATGTAACAGCATCAAATACTCTTAGCTGTTGGGTCATCTCTTGAGCCACAACCCCCTCCTCACCTCCAGAATGCTATCTTAAGATTAAGACAGCCATTGTAATTGTGTACTCAAAATAGTTGCATCTGTTCAGCAATCACCAATGGCTCTACCACTGCCTGGAAAACTATTGGCTCTTGATGTAGGGACAAGTTACTGTCTTCATTCATTATACCCACTAATGATTCCACCATAAGCTAATAGATTGCCCAAACACATGGTTTGATGAATAGATTAATATGTTTATGTATACTTTCTTCATGTAAACCAGGCATCATGTTGTAAATATTAAACATGGGATATTTTTAAAGGTATAACTAGATAAGCATTAAAGACTATTATTTATATGAGAGAAAAGGGATAGGATGTGAGTTCTCATAGCTTGTTTTTGTCAAACACATAGGTTTTTATGTGGCATGTGAGGGCATGAGTGGGAAAAATAATTCTTCTTGAACTATTAAAAATTTTCTTCAAATTCAGCCATATTATGGAATCCTAAATTTATGAGACCTATATATTTTCCTTAACCTGAAAAGATCTGCTTTTGAACTCATAAATGTATATAACAATGTATCTATTTTTCCAGTGTGCATACTTTATCAAAGACAAGGGCACAATGAACCAAAATCTAAATTTCTGTTTAAAGAACAAATTATAGCCATCCCCGTAAGTATGATATAATTTTGCTTTTTGTTGTTCAGTTGAATCCCCCCCCAAAGTTTAATGATACTGAGCAGACTCTTAGATGTTAATTTGGTCTAATAAATAGTACAAAGAAATGTTCATTCAAATATTTTGCCAATTTTCAAATTAATATACATATTTATTGTTGAGGTTTAAGAGTATTTACACATCCCTAACACAATATCTTAGGAGATTTGTGAGTTACAAATATTTTCTGATGTTCTATATAGTTTTCTTCTAATTTCTAACTGGTAATTTTTGAAGAATACTTATTAATTTCAGAAGCCAAATTGATCTAAAAACAACAATTCCAAAAGTTTGATAAGTAACTTCTCAAAAATCAACACAATTGGACAATGTTTTTAATTTCACTAGTATAGAGTGAGATAAATTGGTATCAGTTACTGATTTCAGAAAGGTTTTGTCAGTTATCCTTACTTTTTTTAAAAAACAATGAAGAGGAAGTTGAGTATATTTAATTAAAATTACCTATGTATCTAAATTAGAAAATGTTGTAAGGATCCATGCTACCTTTTAATAATGATTATCTCAAGAAAATTCTTCAGGTTTGAGGTGAATGAATTCATTGTTTATTTCTATATTTGAATGTTTTCATTTATTGTACATTTTAAATTACTTTTGTACATATATGCAAAATTTAGTGCAATCTAGAAGGTAAAGAATTGTGGCTATCTCCTCCCTGCACTCATATAAAATTCAGACTTCCATTTACAAACTGACTTCCTTGTACATGGCACCACAAGTATCTCAGTCATTGGTCTGCCTTCACTTATATTAGTACTATTTAAATAGGGGCATATATATGCAAATCTATAAGCACATATAATCAACATCATGAACTTAAGATCATTGCTTATGGTCAAGAGTGTCACAGAGAACATGCTTTTCCTAAAGCTTCAAGTCCTCTGTGAATTACATCTGCCTTGCTAGTACACCCACTTCTATCATTCTTAGGAGGAACCAACTGACATGCAAACATCTTGTACACAGAATATTTGACTCATTCCGTGTCAGGGGGGGTCAAAGTTACTTTTCCACAAACCTCAATGAGCAAGAAATTAGACAGAAGAGAACAGTTAAGCTGCTACTTTCATACAAGGAAACTGAAGTAGGTTTCTCTTGAGTACAAGATTGTAGGAGGATGTCATGCTATCAAACAGCATCGCTTGAGTACTTACTTTACTCAATGTATTGATGAACTGTCCCTCAAAAATCTTTTGTATTGATACAGTTGAAGAGCAAGAACCACTTCATAGAAGTTCTTTCTTAATGGTACACTGCTTATGTAGGTGAACATCGAAGGTCAAGGTCCTAAAAGAGAACTTTATCTCTAAATTATAGGCCAATGAGCCTCAGTACTAGTGATGAGAACAAGGTGGGAGTAGAAAATTCAACTAGTATTTCTTGTATGTAAATATATTCTTCTAAATTTTATTTTAGAACAAACCTAGAAAATAATAGTCTCTAATTATTAAATCCTGATATAGATTTTATCTTTAGAGTCTTAGTGGCCATCAAAATGCATTCCTTAAGTCCCATGTTTTAGAGACAAGGAAACTTAGCTATTCAATGACACATGTGAGGCTGGTGTAATTAAAACCTTCTTCCTCTGAAAGATGTGTTCGTTTCTTGTTAGCAGACTATATGAAATAAAGTTAGGAAGAATCTGGATAATGTGAAAAGTCACAATGCTTTGCAACTAAACTAGTGCAAAGTAGATTCAGGGTTAATTCAAAAGCCAATGAACATCATCTTTCTTGAACGTTTGGAAACTATCAAAGGTCAAGCCAAGCCCCCTTCATGAGTATTCTTATTTTATCAATGTATCATAAATACAGTCCATAGCCAGTGGTGCTTTATTTATTGGGCTTATTCATTTTTACCATATTCTCCCTTTTCCCCAAGCAACTCAACTAAGTTGGAGAGAATAGACTCAGCTCTGGTCTTTCTGCTTATGAAACATTGACCAGGCAACAGCTCATCAAAACTAGGTAAAGACCTCTGAAAATGGCCATCTGTTAAATCAGAACTGTGGTTTGAGCTATGTGTGCAACTTTAAGCTAATACAATCTGAAATGTTGTATCTTATAACTTTTAGGAAATTAGGAACCACTTTCTGGTTTTACTTAAGGTCCAATCTGCAAGATAAAATTTATACCTGTCGTCATTATTGGGGTCAAGAAACTTCACTTAAACACAGATTTATATTTAGCATTTCATATTACCCAAGCTTTACATTGTATTGTTTTTCATTTGGATTCCTAGCTGTTAGTTGCTAGTATAAAGAAATGCAATTAATCTTTCTCCAGCAAATTTATCAAACTCAATAACTAGTTACCTTTGATTAATACATGATTGTATTTCCTTTTCTATTTAAATAATAATGCCCTCTAAGAATAAAGGCAAAGATGCCCTTTATCCTTATCAATTTGAGTAACTTTTTTCTATTCTTATTACATTGACTAAAATTATCTGGTATAGAGGTCAGTGGATGAAACTAAAATAGTTATTATTTTCATCTTGGTTTTACCCTACTATCACACACCGGCACATGGCCCTGTCAGTATGATATCAGCCATGGTTTCATTATTGTCATTTATCAAACTGAGAAAATGTCCATCTGGTCCTGGTTGACAGACATTTCTTCTAGAATGAATATAGAATTCTTAATACACATGTTCTATCTTATTGACAATATTATTATCTTATTTTTAGAACATCAATACAAGGAAAACACATGGTTTCTGAATATTATAATGACCCATTAGAGTTTAAATAAGTTCACTTAGTCATGATGCATTCAACTTATGAAATTGTTGCTAAAAGTTTTGCCTATATTGCCTGTCTCTAACAGCCATCTATGGCACCCAAATTATCTATTTTTCTATCAGAAACAAACCACCATTTCTCAAAAAAATATTAGGCTGTGGTTCTTTTCTAGTAATTTATTTTGATCAGATATCAAGGCAGGGCCCAGGCATGATTCTCCTTTCTATACAGTTATTCAGAAGAGTGTTCACATAATTAGTATCATTCATTTCCTCAATATTTGGTAGAATTTAGTGATGAAACATTGCAATGATTGTGTTTTCTCTAAAGGAAAGTTTTTCACTATCAATTCGATGTATTTAATTGATATAGGCATTCCTGTCAATCAATTTACCTTGAGTGAATTATAAAAATGTGCATCTATTGGAATTTTTATTTCATTAAACATTTTGAGCTTACTGTCATCAAAGTCATTGTAACCTTGTTTTTTTCCTAACAGCTGTAGAATTAGAATTGAGTATAACTGTCCTCATCTTGAACTTTACATTTGTATGGCTTCTGGCTAGAGCTCATTGCTTTCCTTAACTTTGAAACCCATTGTCTCACTGCATTCTCCATTGTTTATCTGGTATTAGTTTCCCTAACTTGTACTCTAGTCTTTAGTATTTATTTCTAGATTGGGTTTAATTTTTTCTTCTTGTTTCTGAGGGTGGAAACTCAGGCCATTTATTTGAGTTTTTCTCCCTCAATCAGCAAACATCTAACATCTAATCATTTAAATTGCCTGTTTACATGCTGCTAAAGCATTCTCCCAAAAATTTTTGTGTGTTGCTTTTAATTTTGATTCAACTCAAAGTAATTTTATTATTTTTATTACATTTATCCATTTATTTGTGTGCGTGTGTGTGTGTGTGTGTGTGTGTGTGTGTGTGTGTGTGTGTGTGTTATGTATGATCAGGCAGGTATGATCAAAGGACATTGGGAATCAAGTACTGCTTTCATCATTTGGTTCCTGGGGATTGAACTCAGGTCATAAAACTTGAATAAAACTTGGCAGCAAGTACCTTTACCTGATGAGCCATTTTACTGGCATGGTACTTAACATTTTTATCATTTGATTCACAAATTATTTAGAAATACTTATTTAATTTCCAAATATTTAATTTTTTCTGATGTCTTTCAGTCATTGATATTTGATTCTTGTGTATCAAATGGTGTCTACCGTTCTGAAAAGTGGGAGTGGCTCAGTGGGCAAAATCCTTGCTATGTTAGCATAGGATGTGGAGTTCAGATCCTCATCATCCACATAAAAGATGGGCATGATATCATGCACCTATAACTATTGTTTTGGGGTCCTGAAGATGGGTCAATCCCCAGGGCTCACTGACAAACCAGTACTTCCAAAGTGGTAAGCTGAGGTTCAATAGCAGATCCAGACTCAAAAAACTAAAGTTGCAAATGATCCTGACATCCAATTCTGGTCTCCATACACACATTGACAGGTGAATATATGCCTATGCACACACACACACACACACACACACACACACACACACACACACACACACACACACATTCACACATATGCAAGCACACATCCACACACACATATACACACTTCTTTTAAATTTCTGATTATGCTTCTGAAGATGCACATTCCTGTGTATTCCTTAACATCCAATTTGGATATTAGAATCACAGTAGAAAAAAATCTTAAATTCTGAGAGATGAAATTTTGAACCTTTTAAAGATGCCTACAAAAGCACTTCCTTTCCATGTGTTCATTTGAGCCTTTATCTCCTGGGGCTGTGGGCTACAGTTAGGAAGGTCCAAGTTTATCGCTCCCACTGGACTCTGAGGTCTAGGTCAGGTTTGGCATTCTGTATGGGTGGTCTCAAAAGAACCTGACTAGGGCAGTTTCCTAGAGGAGTGAATGAATCCATGGCACAGCCCCTTAGACTTCTGCCAGCTCATCCCCAGCCCCCAGCATGACTTAACCTGTATAAGCACAAACAGAAGATATGACTATGTGAAGGGGGTGTGAATAGGTTTCTTTGTGTGAGCAGGAACCACAGACATGAAGCAGGCCCCTCAGGTATGGCAGGATGCCTGGTTTATGTCTAGGTTGACTTTGGACCTGTAGGAGCTGGGTTTGTGGTTACAGGGGCCAGGCTGGAGCCTTACCTGTGCAGATGGTAACCAGGTTCCCTGTGAATGAGTGAGGCAGACACAAAGCAGGGCCACACAGGTGCTTCCCACCCCAGCTGTGGGAGCCTCTTCCTGGACACAGGAAATAGGGCTGCACCAGGCTGAGGCCAGTGAGTGCATGGCAGTGTGTGCACATGTGTGTGCTCAAGGCAATGGAGGATGGAGACGGATGGCTGAATGATAACTTGATCTGGATTCAATAGCAAAAAGAGAAATAGCAGATTCCTCATTTCCATCCCTGGTTAATCTTATGCCATGTGCTTTCTGTCTGATCTATAATTTTTCACCTTCCTTGAGGTCAACCTGGGCCCATATGTGACTAATACCATAGTAGAAAAGTATACTTCACTGAATCCCTTAGAAGGAAAAGTAACAAAGTAACTCTCTCTCTCTCTCTCTCTCTCTCTCTCTCTCTCTCTCTCTCTCTCTCTCTCTCTCTCTGTGTGTGTGTGTGTGTGTGTGTGTGTGTCTGTGTCTGTGTCTGTGTCTGTGTCTCTGTGTGTGTCTGTGTCTCTGTGTGTGTCTGTGTGTGTCCGTGTGTGTGTCCATGTGTGCCCATGTGTGTGTTTGTGTCTGTGTCCGTGTCTGTGTTCTGTGTGTTTGTCTGTGTGTGTGGCTTGTATGTGTATGTGGCACACACATATGGTGTATGTTATGTGCATGGTGTGTGTATGTGTGTATGTGTGGCATGTACAAGCTAGTGCAGGTACACATATATTTGCCTTCACATGGAGTTAGGGAGCATTGTGTGTCCTTCCAATCACCATCAGCCTTTTTGCCTGGAGATCAGGCCTTTCACTAAACTAGAAACTTGCCATTAAATGTGGTTGGCTGTGCAGCAAATATTCAGGATCCACTTCCCCCCACTCCCCAATACAGACATACACAGCATGTATGGATTTTTATGTGAATGCTATGGATTTGAATTCATATCCTCATCCCAAGCACTCTTACCCACTAAGCTACCTCTTCAACCCTCAGAAAGTAACTTCTGAAGAAGAGATAAGTATCAAAGTACAAACATCACCATAAGGTTTAGACATCAGCTAGAACCTGGGGTAGAAATTTGATAGCTTCCCTAGGTCCACGCAGTGTGCTCCAGCATGACTCAGTGTTAAGTATTATAACAAGTAACTTCAATTACTCAATATCATATACATGAATCTGAATGTAGATGCTACTGGGTCATAAATGAAGGGGGGGATCACCTGCTTAACCATTAGGTATTTATCTGTGAAGTATGTGGTCTAGGTGCGCACAGGAATGACTGACCTGGCTGAGACAGGTTAGACTTCTGTGGGCCTCTTGATGGTCCTTCTCTGATTATTCCTACATATAACTCTCTAATCCTAAAACACCATTCTGTACACACTGGAAAAATACCTCAAGGTCTTGTAGGCCCCAGTCCCCAGTTTTGAATCAGTGTTTGAATTGATTCAAAAGCCTCCCTCAGAAAGGTCTGCCCATTGGCTTCTGCTACTTCACTGAATAGAGACTCCTTCAATCAGGCTGAGAAACTTTGAGTTCTCCACCTCTAGAATAAATTCAGAGTAATTAAACACACACTTTTCATAAGAACCTGGCAATGTTTACCCTGATTTCTAAGTGTAACACAAAATAAATAGATAGATAAATAAATAAAAAATGGCCCAGAGCGATTCAACCTGAAGATCAGCAAAGCAAAGCAGTCAAGCTACCAGAGAGCTCTTACCTCTAACAGAGCTGGGGTGTTCTTATTCTCAACATGGATGGAGAATGAATGCCTCATACTGAGACCTTGCTCTTGTCTTATAAACCTCCCTAATGCTGGAATTAAAAAGTATATGATCCCAGGTGCTGAGATCATCTTCATGTGAGCTGTTTCTCTTTAGAACTGGATAAATCTTGTGTAGATCTGGGTGGCTTTGGACTCACAGAGATCCTTCTATCTCTTAATCCTGAGTACTAGGATGAAAGGTTGTGTCACCACCTCCTAGCTTCTGAGTTCTGGGATTGCATGTGCCTGGCCTCTGTGGCTTGTGGCTGACTTTGCTTTCTGAATCCTCAGGCAAGCCTTAAAAAAAAATCACAAATAATACACACCTTAGAGATATAAAGAACAAAGGACATACTGTTGGCCTACATCATCTATGTCCTTCTTCCAGAAGCTAGCGAGACCCTTTAACCAATATAGCTAGGGATCTATATTTGGATCAACACTTTGGTGTGCTGCGCATGCTGGGGACCCACGCTCATTAATCAGGGGATTGTTAATTCCTTCCTTAGAGGTCACAGACTGCATCTGATGATGATTATTTGGGGCCACAACTCTTCTCCATCATGCTCTACAGTGTCTTATAAAAGCACACAGAGACGATACCTGGTGTCCAATTAGCTCTAAAGTGAGCCTTACATTTGGAAATGACCCCAAACCAAGAGTGAGGAGCTGTCGTGTACCTGAGTGACACAGCTGTTCATCTGCATGGAAACAGCTCATTCTGAGTTCTGAAGTGTTAGGGAAGCAAGTGGGTTTCATTTGGCATTAGGAACTGACTTCCTGCTCCTTCCAGATGCTAATCCCAAACTTGGTGCCTTTTGTGTCACTTATTCCTGAAGGAACCAGTGACTCCCTCAGGCTGGTGTCTGGGTTTTACTGCTTTATCAAGAAAACCGTTGTCTATATGTCAAATGATTTCCCAAACAAAAGGTATCACCTGGAAAACAACTAATAAAGAGCCTTCACAAAGCAACTCCTTCCAGATGTGGGTTTAATTTACCTATTCATTCATCAAATATCCTTTCTGTTTTCACCCTGCACCCAACAGTGCTAAACACTGGGGATATTTCTCTGTAGATTTGTGTATTAAATGGCCAGATGAGCCTTTCTGAAAGTTTATGGAGGTTATAATGGATTCTTAGACATCTGGGAGGGAATGAAAACTGTGGGGGACAGATGCCATCATCAGAACAACTTAGTCTCAAGTCACCACCTTTGCTAGCTGTGAAATGCTAGAAAAATTGCTTAATGTCCCTAACCAATGTTTTCTGGACTCAAAGTCACTGTAGTGAGCTATTTCAGATGATTAAATTAGATCATCTGTATAAAGCAGAGAACAGTCACTAACACCTGATCATTCCTCAATAAATGTGACCTGCCCACTGATTTTATTCTTACTACTTTTCCGCAGAGAGGCTTAGTCAACAGCAGACACATTAGAAGATTGGTGTTAAAGACAGCATAGCAGGGCAGACAGCAGCTTCCTACTGACATTATAGGAATGGCTAAAGTTCTATGTTCTGGGAGATGTCAGCCTGATGTGATGTGTTATAAAACCCACTTCACTACAGCCGCTGGTAGGGAAATTCTATCCAAGTTATCACTTTATGAGGTGTATGGCAGAAGCAGGGCTGGGAACAGTCAAGACCCTTATCTGGTTGTCAGCCTTGGCAGTACCTGTTTCTCTGGCTCCTTCTCACTCTGCACTTCAGGCTTAGAACAGGAGAGATCCCTTGTCCTCGCGTCACTGGAATCACTATGTCTTTTTTCTGGGCAAGTGCCAGCTGTAAATTGACTCTTGCTGCTCTCCTGTTAATGCAGCATCTATTGGCATGTGCAAGCATCTGGACTTTCATTTGAATATGGAAGAATGTGTCCAAATAATATGCCAACAAAGTGAAGAAAATAATTGCTGCTATTACAAAGGAGAGTGGTGAAAATACCAGGAAGTTGTAGAGATTGGCTACATTATCATGCACATATGTATTCGAGACAATTTGGGAGGGAGATAAGAAATCCTGAAGTGCAGAGCTACTGGGAGATGGTTTTTACTGGTATCCCTTGTTATCAGTTTATTTATTATTCAAATTCCCCGTGGTCCTTTCTCTTCCTTCACAGAGCTAAGCAAGAACAATAAAGTGGCAGAGAAGTTTCCTCAGAGGCTTTATCAAGCAGCACAGGATGCTGGGAATCCTATATACAAGAATCCTGTAAGTCCACATCTCAACCTCATAAAAACTGCTCACAAGTCTATCAGTATATATTCTTTCATTCAACTTGAATGAACTGGGTTTTTTTTTAATATAAATCATATGTCTCATGATTTAGGAAATGCAGGAATAAATAGAACCATCTTCATGATCCAAATATGCTAAAATAATGCACCAAAAACAAAATCCATAAAGTATGATCTCATTCTGCTTTTATATTAATTCTCCATACCAAAAATAAGATAGTGTTGCTGTTTTTTGTTTGTTTGTGTGTTTGTTTTATCTATATAAGAAGTCTGCCCTAGGCCTCTTAACCTACACTTCCATGTTTTAACCAAGCCATCACCACTCCAGGCTTCCTCTCATCTACATGACTATTTCTCTCATTTAGTTTTGAGTTTTCACTAATTATGTGTAAATCTGTTCACTAATGATCATCTGAGGGGAAATGGATGAGCCCAGAAGTAAGGTCTATCCATGTGGGCCTGGAAGGATGAAAGTGAAGGGGAAGGGTGTAAAGACCTTTGTGCATCAGATGGGTCTGAAATATGTCAATATGAATTTTCTCTGAAAGAGGCAGTAACCAATACAAACATCCATTCAGTTCTGAATTTGTTCCTAAGTAGGCACTCCAAGGGGCTGGTTGGGGGAAAGAATTAGATTGAGACTGAAGACCTGAGTGTAACACTGTCCTTCCCATACTGGTTACACTTAATGTTGCTGAGAGCCTAACACCTGATTGAAACAACATAAAGGAGGAAGATTTTGTTTCTGCTCATGCTTGTAGACGGTTCAGTCCATCTTAGAGGAGAAGGCATGACAGACCATCTCAGTTCACAACAATCTTTATGCTTTTCTCCTCTTTCCTTTTTATCCTATTCAGGCCCGCAGCCCTTAGAATGGTGCCACCCACATTCAGAATGTATCTTCTTCCTCGGTGAATGCCACAGAAATGCCCAGACATGTGCCTGAATCTCTTAAGTGTTTCTACATCCAGCCAAGTTTGTAATAGATATCTGCTATTATACATCCCAACATAGAATTGACAGATTGTCTCTTAGTTGATTAAAATTTCTTTTGGTTCCATCTCTATAATGTGCCATTATATAAGCTAGAACATATTGGCCTTCCATAAAATGTGTTTGAAACTTCAAGCCCCCTGGGAGCACAAGGTTGAATGGAACACTACTTTTCGTGATAATATGATTGTTCTTTGATCACTTATAGGCCCTGCTTCTAAATTCTAGACTGTTCTATGCCTAGTAGCCTTTCCATCTTCATTTCATACCTACCCCATTGTGATGGGTATCTCAGCTGTAACAAAGTCTCTCTATTTTGAGAATAAGAGATGAGCCTCTCTGATTAGAACAGGATCTGGACTACATGCCAAACTTACTAGCCATAAACACTTTATGAAGAAGAAGGCAGTGAGAATCTGGAGCAAAGCTGGATTAAAGTCTGTATTTCAGAATTTCTTGCAGGTGTGTTGGAACACTTTGTGAAACATAGCTACTAATTTGGTTCCAATCTGTTTATCTGTGTCTAATGGCATCACAACACTCTGTTGGTTTAGCACAAAGATATTAGCTGGTTCATTGAAAAAACTCATCTACTGTTAGACTGACTGCAGAGACAAAAACAAACAAAGCTGGCCTGCCCACTCTCCTCCTGGTCTCCCTACAGCCAACTCCAGTGCATCTGTTGTTTTCTGCTACTTGGTTTCCAGGAGGCAGAGAAATCTTGAAGCCTGGGGACCAAGCAGAGGGGTTTTGCTGCCCTTGGGGATGTGGTTTGAGTTATTGCTCAATGTACGTAAGAATAGCACAGGGTACTCCGAAACTCCATGAACTTTAATGTTTCTATTATGGGTCTCTGGTTGGATATGGGTAGTTATTTCAGTAATTATTAGATCATTTGCAATAATAGGTATTTGCACATTATCTTCATCTTTGTCTTCAAAGCACCGCAGAAGCCCTGACTTGATCCTCCAAACACCCCCAACTAAGCCCACTCACTTCAGTCAATCATTGTATGTGTTAATCTTGCAGCACAGTGAAGAATTACCCACTTCCTGAGCTAAACTCTATAATCACAACTTGCCAAGGCCATGACTACCTTTCCCGGACAGATACCTTCCTTCCGGCAATCAGTTGACTGAGAATCTTCCCTTGCCACTGCTGATGGTGAAAGATACTAAAAGAAGGTGCCCACAGCTTAGCAAAGTATCCTCCAACAAATGTTTTTTCACACATTAAAGCAATTTCCTGAGTGTGGATGCTTTCATTTTGAATTTCTTCTTCAGTTGGAGTCAGGACATGAACACATGCAATAAACCATGGTGATGCAGAAGTGCTTTAGGGCAGCCTTGGTGCATTAAGACCATGGAGCTCTGTCTGCATGGAAAAATATGACATCATTTCCAGTCTGCAGACTCATGGCTGTCAAGACCAAAAGCAATTTCAGCTAACTATTTAAATAATCAAAGAGAAGAAAAATATCTACTTCTGCTTTCTTTGTTTTTGCCAACAATTGGTTGACAATTTTAATTTTACAGACTTCTTAAGTAATAACATACTCTAGTGAGTCTGACAGTCCCTAATTGAATAGCTGTAGGATAGTATGAGGATTGAATCTGTTCAGGTGACATTAGCCAGGAACCATGTTTTAAAAGAACTGGATTCAATAACAGGTTCTTTTCTAGGGCTATGGCTAATGAAGCCATGGGCTTTTGACCAGGATTATAGTACTGGGCATGAAATACCTGCTTCAAATCCACCCATTCAGTTTATTACTCCTATAATTGCCACTACTGCACCCATTGGTCTATCTTGCCTGACAAGTCAGAATTGCAGCATTCTGAGTCCAGATTTACATAGGACAATTGATAGCATTTCTCTCCTTCAGGCACCATGAAAACCAGCCAGAATCTGCCATCATTTTGAGATTGACTTCTCTAGGTCAACATGTATAATGTCTCTAGCAACAGGGTGTTATCAGGTAGTTACTGTGGATAACCAAAGGAAGTATAATATACTTTGCTGTTTTAGAGAGCTCTTAGGTATGACACTGACCAATAATTCATAGAAGGGTATTCATTCTTTGCTCTGGGACTTTTATCTAATAATCATACATCTTGTAGTGACATGGTCTACATATATATATATATATATATATATATATATATATATATATGAAATTTTATTTTAAAAGTAGCTTACTAACTAGTGGGTTTCCATAAGACTTTCCCACAAATCTTTTGTTTTGGTTAACTCACCCACTTTTCCCCCATTACCCTGCCTCCATTCTCTTTTAACCACCATTATTTTCTCTTCTTCATTCACTTCACTTGTGCATATTCTTCTATTTATTTTTTCTCATTTTTAGAAATTATTTTCTATTATATTATATAATATACTTATACATTTCTCTCTTAACCTTTACTACCCCCAAACTTTCCCATTATCCCTTCCTTCTCTCCTTAATATTATGGTGTCTTTTTTGGTGATTGTATTATACATATACATTACACAAAAACATATATTGTACATTTTGCAAATATATTATATATTACACAAAAATATACATGTATTTTTGCATGTATTTTAAATTTGGTTGTGAGAAAATAGGCTTCCATATGACTTGCCACACCCCCTTTCTTTGAGTTAAACCCTAACAAATATCCTGCTGTTGTTATTTTGCTAAATGACCATGACAACAAATTGCCTTCAAACATTTATACTTGTGGTCATAAACCCATGCTGTTCTCAGTCTTTATCACGGAAGTCTCTTTTGCAGTGGACAGCAGTCAACAGAGAGATGAATAACTTGTCAAAGTTTGGAAAGTACAATTTTGAATGTTCATTCCCTAAATGGGACATTTGTATTAACACTGCCACCAGCAAAGTTCAGGGAACATCATGAAAGAATGGTAAGAAAGAATGTAAGGGTCTACAGGATGAGGAGAAACACTGTGAAATGCTATTTTCCAGACATGGCATGGCTACTGCAATCATTAACTCATAGCAGCTATAGTCATCTACACAAGACCTGTACAAGAGCAAGCTAGCCACAATCCCAATATATATGGGGGTAGATGATTTCCAATCCTGACCACTTATTAAGGAGTTAGGTAGTTGCTAAATGGTGGGGAAGAATTCTTTATTGACTTGAGAATGCGATAACTGGTAGATTTTTAATGTTCTGGGGAATAATCCTAGCCGTGTGCATGTATGGATAGTGCTAAGTGGATATAGTAGAATTATAAAAAAGAGAGAGAGTGAAAGAGAGAGGGAGGGCTAGAAAGGAGGGAGGGAGGGAGAGGGGTGGGAGAAGAGGAAAGGAAGGGAGGGAGAGAGATAAGAGGGTAGGGAGGGAGGGAGGGAAAAAGGGAGGAAAGGAGGAAGGGACAATCACAATGGACACAAAGTTGGATGTTCAGGGGATATGGGTGCATCTAGTAATGTATTTTATGAAATCCCCTAAGAACTACAAAAAATTATGTTTAAAATTATAGATGAACCCATGCACAATTTGGGGGGAGGGAAATGACATAAGCAACAACAATAGGTAATATTTTGTCCTCCTAATTATTCACAAAAAGGAGAAAGGGTCATGTGTCCAAGTTTTTGGACTGTTCACTGCACTCAACAGCATTGTCTGCTAGTCCAGACTGATACCTGACTTTATGAGGCTGTAAAGTAAACTGCTTCAATTTCATTACCCAGAGTCTCCAGTCCTCTTTTTTTTTTAATCATTTTTTTTTTTTTATTTTAAAACAATCGTTTCTCTTCATAGGTCACAATCCCAGTTCCTACTCCTTCCCATCTTTCAGTTCCCCACCATTCCACCCCCATTCACTCCCCAGAGCAGGTAAAGCTTCCCATGGGGAGTCAATGAAGTCTAGCATATCTCTTTGAGGCAGGACCAAGCCCCCCTTATATCTAGGTTGACCAAGCCCTCCAAAGAAAATGGACTTCAAAAAGCAAGTTCAAGCATTAGACAGGAATCCTGGTCCGACTGCCAGTAGCACCACAAACTGCCCAAGCCACACAACTGTCACCCACATTGACTAGTCCTAGTTTGGTCTTATGCAGGTTCTTCTGCTGTCAGTCCAGAGTCAGTGAGCTCCCGCTAGCTCTGGTCAGCTGTCTCGGTGGGCATTTCCAAAATGGTCTTGACCCCTTTTCTCATATTATCACTCCTCTCTCTCTTCAACTGGACTCTGGGAGTTTGGTCCAGTGCTTAGCTGTGGATCTCTGTATCTGCTTCCCTCTGTTTCTGGATGAAGATTCAATGACAACAAAGTAGCCATCCTCTTCTTATGAAGTGTTGTTTCCCATCATAATCATAATCATAATCATAATCATAGAAAAGAATGTTCATTCAACTTTTAGATCCAGGAACATGGAATTGAGTCCCCACTACAAACACCAAAATGAAATCCCCTTCAGCTTCTACAAAATGATGTTAGGTGGAGACATTTGGAAATATTGTCAAAGATCTTGCCCTGGGATAAATGAATTAACTAGAAGCTAATATGTTAGGATTTGGCCAGAGACTAACAAACTTATAAGAATAGA
The DNA here is from genome assembly GCA_030556225.1 of Cricetiscus sungorus. Lineage (NCBI taxonomy): Eukaryota > Metazoa > Chordata > Mammalia > Rodentia > Cricetidae > Cricetiscus > Cricetiscus sungorus. The sequence goes on along the minus strand of JANBXA010000651.1, from coordinate 78,430,731 downwards.
AATGCCAACCCTAGCTCACTCTGGCTATCCTACTCCACATGTAAGTAGAGGGAACTCTGAAACATTGTGTATTCACAATCTGAAGACACAGGCTCACAAGATTGAGATTTAATCATAGACCCTACTAAGTTTCCCTGCTCCCAACATCTCACTACCACATTACTCAAACATATTTACTAAGTTCATGTTACCAAACACATTATGTCTAGCTACCAATAAACAGTTATAAAACATAAGAAATGGCAAAACTCACCTTTTAAGAGACAAACCAAATATCACAAGACCTGAACACAATACTGAAATTATCTAAATAGAAATTTAAAGTAATAATCATTAATGGATCAGGGGCTTTCAAAAAATAAACAGCATATAAAAGCAAATGACCAATGGAAAAAATTTTAAGAACTATAAATGTTAAAAGTTAAAAGTACTGTAACAGTAGTAAAGAAATGTCTTTGTAGGATTGTTTATTTAGAAGGCAGCTAAAAGAGGAAAAAGGCACTGAGCTTGAAAGCATCTCAGTAAAAATCTCAAAAACTTGAAAAGTAAAAATTGGAAACATGTAAAGGAAAGAAGAAAAATATTCAAGGACTATAGCACAACAACCAAATGTGGGAGATGTGTAGATATGTGTACAAAGCCAGCAAAATCAATATTTCAGTCAATAATAACTAAGGAAGTTATCAAATAAGTGAATGACACCAATAAACCAAAACAAAAGAGGAAGAAGGGGTGGGGAGATGGAGGAGGGAGATATGGGACAAGGAGAAAGAAAAGGGGAGGAAGGAAAAGGAGGAAGTGCCTAGATATCGTCTAAAATAGCAGAAAATTAGGGGGGAAAGTCAAACATAAAACCAAAATCCAGGACTCAACATGGAAAAGCCAAATTCATGGAGAGAGAGAGAGAGAGAGAGAGAGAGAGAGAGAGAGAGAGAGAGAGAGAGAGAGAGAGAGAGAGAAGGGAGGGAATATTTAAAGTATACCACCAACCTAGAATTCCACAGTCTAAGAAATTAAAGAAAGCTGAAAACTTTCCATGACCAACATAATGAAGAAAAATTTTGCCAGAAAATGTCTGCCAAAAAATGGTTAAATTCTTTAGATACAAAGCTAGTCAGTCACAAAGTCATAGTCAAATCTTCATTTTTAAAAGGAAAAAAAAGAAAAGAACACTAAATAAGAAATAGTAGATTGTTTTTAAAGCTTTATTAGTTTATTATTGATCTAATATATTTGGTTCAAAATAATAAGAACATGACATAAAATTATATATGCTTAGGCATTATTAAGTATGTGTACTTTTATATAAATATTATGAATTACCAGAATTATAAGGGATGAAAAGGAAGAATAACATTATTTTGTTGTCATTAGATGCTTATCTCCTGTAAAGTGTTATATTATTGCACTATTTTATTGTTATAGTAAATACATACTATAAACTATAGGGAAACACTGAGGTATGTGTTTTGCTGTCATTATTATTTCTAAGTGATATAATGAAACTGGAGAGATGGCTCTGTGGTTAAGAGCACTGTTTGCTCCTCCAGAATCCAGAGTTCAATTCCCAGCACACAACTGTTTGTAACACCACTCTAAGGGAACCCTATGCCTTCTTCTGACTTCTCTGGGCACCAGAAATCAAGTAGTGCACAAACAAACATTCAGGCATAACACCTATACATATAAAATAAAAGTAGACAATTTTTTAAACAGAAAAATTATTTTTATCTACTGAAAATGGATATATTATTAATGGAGAATGAATATAATTATTTAAAAGTCTTAAATCCACAAAAGGCAAGAAAAGGGTGAACAACAGGAGATATAAATAAATAAATTGATGAACTAATTAATTAAAGCAACATATATAAAGTAGTAAAGTAGCAATAATTATCTATTAAATGAAATCAATAGTCACTTTGAACACCAGTGTTCCATATATACCTATAAAAATACAGATCAAGGGACAAAATACATAGCCTATAAAAAAAGGCCCTCACCTTAAATACAAAGATCCACATGGAATTCAAGTAAATGAGGGGAGAAAAATACATTGCCAACATAAAATAAAGTAGAAAATTATATTAAATTCAGATGGACATCAAAGTATAAAAGGCACTAGGGGTAAAACAAAGAACCTTACATTTTGATAACAGAATCAGTTCTCCAGAAAGGCAAAACAGCCCTTAAAATGAATACACAAAAAGGCAGGGTATGAGAGTATGTCAAACTGACAGAACTGAGAGGATAGATGGAACTACCTGTTACCATGCTTCATGAATTCAGCATCACTCACTTAGTGATGAGATGGGCAGATCCAGCAGGCAGAATGTGAGAAAAGATAGAGGAGAACTCATCTTCATATAACATCTTCATTCAACAAAAGAGAACCAACATTTTTTTCCCAAGCTGACATGGGACACTCACCAAGAAAGAGACCACATAAAACATACCATGACAAACTCAAAAGATGAGAAATAATAAAGTGCCTACTCTTGGGCCACAATGAACTTAAACCAGAAATAAATAGCAGAAAGACAGCTGGAAAACCCATAAATATGTGCAGATTAAAAGATATGCTTCCAGCACATGGGTCAAATAAAAAAATCTTTAAAGAAATTTAGAACTATGTTTTTAAATATTTGTCTTCACTTTATTTGTGGGAAGGTCTCAGTGCTTTTGCATGCCAGAAAGAGGATGTCAGAGACCAGGGATATGCGATTACAGGCAGTTGTAACCCACAGAACATAGGTGCTAGCAACCAAACTTGGGTCCTCTAAGAAACACAAGGGTTCTTAACAACTGAACCATATCCCCATCAACAATTGATTTTAATGAAAGGAAAATAAAAATAAACTTGCCTAAAATGATACACCAAACATGATGCTTATAAGAAAACCAAATAAAAATATAAAAACCACTTCGGGAAACTAGAGAAAGAACAACAAGGTAAGATTAAAGGAAACAAAAAAAAAAAGAAATAACAAAATTGGAGAAATTCTACTTTTTAACATAAGATACACAAACTTTTGTAAAATCAGAAATGAAATAGGAGCTGTCACTACAGAGCTTACAATCATTAGAGTAAATAATAAAAAATAGCATAAGCCATTCTTTGTTCCCTTAATTTACAGCTGAGAAGAGGACAGTTTCTCAAAACAAAGAGATGTAAAAATTCATACATACCAAAGTAAATAATCTGACTACACCAGTATCTATTAAAGACATTGATTTCAAAAATTCCAAAACAAAGAGAACCTGATCCAACAGTATTGACTGAGGAGTTACATTAAAAATGATTAAGGGAGAAATTACACTAGTTCTCTTCAACCTCTCATAGAATCTAGAAGTAGAAGGACCACTTTTTTCTATGAAGAAACCATTACTCCAATACCAAAATCTGACAAGATACTATAAGGGGAGAAAATGTGGAATAATAGCCCTTCTATAAACAGATGTGAATATCCTAAATAAAATACTACTTGAAAATGTATGTACCATGACCAAGTGTGATTTGTCCAAGTTATGTAATATCGGCCCCATGTTCAAAATTTAATTATTGCACACCAGGTACAGTATATGTGTTATAAGTCTGTAACCCCATCTACAAGGGGGGTTGAAGCAGAAGGATTACAAATCCAAAGCCAAACTGCAACTAAGCAAGAACTCATCTCAACAAAGCACTTTAATAGATAAAAATGAATAATCACATAACAGATGCAAAAATACATTTGGAAAAACCCAATATTCATTCATCATTTAAAAACAAACTTTTAGTAGACTAGGCTTGTTTTTAAATGATAATTAATAACCAAGATTATCTACAAAACAGCAGAAAACTATAACAACATATTCATGGTAAACAAAAAGACACTGTTCCTCAAAGATTAGAAAAGATCAGGAAGGAGGTTTCCCAGCCTTCAGTAAAGTTCTTTTTGTTCAACAATAATAAAACAACCTGTGAAGAAATGCAAAAAAAATAGTTTTATGCATGAAATTTGTTAATATCAAGGCTTTTGAATACAAAGTTAATACACAAAAGTAAACAACTTTCCTATATGTCATCAATATCTATGTGTGATGTGAAGTTAAAAAATACAATACTGCTTAACTATTACCCAAAATAAAATACTCATGCACAAATCTGAAAGAAAAAATATAAGATTTACAAGAGGAGAAAACCACATTCTGAAAAATTAAATTTAAAAAATAAGGAACAAGATGCAGAGGTATCTGTGTTCATGGATGAGACACTTGGTTAGCAATTGCAAAAAAGACAGGATGAAATTTAAATACATAGTGCTTCATGGAAGAAACCAATGTTAAATGATGACATGCTTTACATTCTGACTACCTCACAAATGAGAAAAGGTGGGATAATACAGACACCATAAGGAACAGGAGCTGTTAGGAGCCCCAGAGATGGCAGCAAAGGAGAGTAGGGCAACGCTCTGTGTGCTGCTTTAACAGTGACTTATAGGCCATTATTAATTTATTTGAAAGTACAGAACACACAAAACCAACACAACACACCCTAATGTAAACCTTGAATGGTTATGTGTTATATCAATATATGTTTAGATATTATAACAAATATACTGTACTTTAGGAAAAGTAACTTTAAATAATATAGATGGTAGTTCATGTGTGGGGAGAGAAAATATATGGAAAACCGCTGTTTCTTCATCCCAACTTTGTAATAAACCTGAAATTGTTCTTAAAATATTAAAGATTCTTCAGACTCACTACTGTACAAAGCTTTGTTATTTTAATATATTTTATTTATAAAATTTAGATAATATAATTTGACTATGTTTTCCCTACCTCCAACTCCTCCCAGATTCTCCCCACCTTTTGCGCACTCAATTTTATGCTCTTTCCCTCTTTCAAAAAAGAAAAAATGAACCCATGAAATGAAATTTAAAACATAACAACAACCAAAAATCCATTAGGACAAAATAAACCACACACAAACACACACCTACTATGTATGGGGCCTGCTCTGAAGTGTGGTTGATATTATGAATCTAAATAAATCTGTTCTGTCATCTACAGAATCAAAAAAAGGACGACAATTGGGAATGGGTGAGAATTACTAATATTCATCATATACATATATTACATTGTCAAAGAATTTTTAAAAGAACAAACTAAATTTATTAATTACAATTCAATTAAAGCTCTTAAATAAAGTAAGAAAACCTGTGACGAATGCCAGTGGAACTAAAAATCTAACTGAAGTTAAACAACCTTTTGTCAGATTGCAAAAGAAAAAGCATAAATTGCAAATATCAATAATGATAAATATCATTAGAGAGACCATAGGTCAAAATGATAAAAGAATATGCTAATTTAGAATGCAATATCAATAATATGGAATGTTTTACATATATACTCTATATGCTTTGTAGAATATACAAATGCCTCTGTAACTATTAAAATCACTAGACAAAAGTAAGTATATGGAGAGCCCCATATTTGTTAATTAAATACTAAAATTTTAATCATGCTTATGCTCTACTTATGCTATATACAGATATGTCACAGCCAAATTATTTTATTGATGAATTCCACCAATGCACAATTTCATAAAGAAAATTAGGAAGAGCATTTCACTTTTGCAATTTCAAGGTAGTTATTTTGTAGAAAAATGATTCAATAGATGATTGATGATAGATATATTACTTAGGTAGATAGGTAGATAGATAGATAGATAAATAGATAGATAGATAGATAGATAGATAGGTGTGGAGAGGTGATAGATAATATAAACAAAGATAAATGAACAGACATGTGATATAAATAGGGAGGCTTTTAAGGAAGGGAAGAGGGAAATAATGTAATTATGTTAAAATATCAAACAATAAAAAGTATATTTTAAAAATTAATACTTTTAAAAGATAGTGAACTATCTCCACTGTTACTAGAAAATGAAGTCAAATGTATGGGCTACCACAATTATGAAACTAACTAAGATTTACATTTCTGTGACTATGCTAAGGCACTATGAACTTCTTGACTGGCTTCCCTGTATTTGTTGCCTCTCATTCCAAGAATGTCATGAATATTCTAGAAAGACTCCTAAGTAGATTTTTGTATAGGTGAGATAGTGTGTGTGTGTGTGTGTGTGTGTGTGTGAGTGTGTGTGTGTGTGTGTGTGTAGTGTCGTGTGTGTGTGTGAGTGTGTGTGTGTGTGTGTGTGTAGTGTCGTGTGTGTGTGTGTGTGTGTGTGTGTGTGTGTGTGTGTAGTGTCATGCATACATGTATAAGAGGGGGAAGAGGGAAAGAGAGACACAGAGGAAATTGTCCCTCACTTCCATTTCCTGTAAAATAAATAAATAATAAAAAATAATAAAAAAAATCCTGGTAGTACAACTGTCAATGCTATGATGTCTCTCCAGAAATAAGCAGGAAGAATTGGCCATCAGTAAGTGCCTTAAAATTCTTCATAGCTCCTTAAAAAGACTTTCATATAACTTGAACTTCTCAAGGAGGTGAATTAACTTAGCTTCCCTTTGAGGTCATCAAGAGCCAATCTCTTTTTTTTCTCTCTCTCTCTCTCTCTCTCTCTCTCTCTCTCTCTCTCTCTCTCTCTCTCTCTCTCTCTCTGTCTGTGTCTGTCTGTCTCTCTCTCTCTCTCTCTCTCTCTCTCTCTCTCTCTCTCTCTCTCTCTCTCTCTCCTTATTGTGTCATTCAAAATAAGTCACAAACTACTTCCATCCCTAACAGGTTCCCTCAGGAGTTGGGAAGGATCTCCCTAAAGGATTTGTGTGCCTTTTTTCGCTCTTGGCTCACTTGAGCAGAGTCCAGGAATTGGGAAGAGAAGGAGGGGGATGATGCAGGGACTGACTCAGCATCTAAGGAAAAGTCATGGCTTCCTAGTCTCAGACTCCAGTCTCCACACTGTTTTAAAACCTCTTGCCTTGTGGCCCAATTTGATGGGAAGTACATTTTTGTTCCAGATATTTATTTAAAAGTTTCATTTTCACTTAATAAATCCACAGCCATGGCATACATGGAAGGTTTCCCCAATGGGTAATTTATGCTCATTGAAGAATTACTTTTGAAAGTGCATGGACTGCCTGTCACTGGGGGAAATTGTGGCCACTCTGTTCTTAGACTTATTGGCTGTTATAGATTGAGGAGTTGATATATATTTGAAATGTTTATGCCTTCTCTTTCTTGTTAATTATCAATCTAAACCTTTGTGAATTCCAAGACATTTGTGAACAAGGCTTTCATTAATCCCCAAGGCTGCTGAGGGTCTGGGCAATGGGGTCCCCAATTTATAAATATGCAAGAAACTTGAAAATGAACATGATCATTTCCAGGGTTGCACAATGAGTCAGCAATGAGCAGGCTTACAGACTTTATAGTGTGGGTATGGGAATATTTGGTGAGCTTTAAAGCATGACTGCATCCCTAGGGGACACATTTAAGACTACCTATGGGATAAAGCAGGGCACACCACACACACACACACACACACACACACACACACACACACACACACACACAGTCTTCTGGCCTCCTCGGGGATTTACTGCCCCCAGACTACACCCCTACTTGGTTGTAATCTCCATTCCAGTGAATTGGTCCATTTGTTCTGAAAGAGACAGGACTTTCCAGACCATTAAATTCCTTGTTTAATCTTATGCTACTCATCTTTCCTCTACTCCCTCCCCTGCTATTTAGCGCCATTGTACCACCCTAACTGCTTGGAATCTCTTAGAACATCAGAGAATGAGGTGTCTGTCTTTATTCTCTTTGCTGGACATGGCATCAGATCCTTGAGAAGGCAGATGGAGAGGCTGCAAACCCCACAGGAAGAAAGGGGATGCTAATATGTGATGTCATTCTCACACTGCATCATCGGTGAGTGAAGTTCCAGCTCTTGGTTTACTTCCTGTCATTTCCTGAGGATCAATGCCACAGTGTATCTGGAATCTGATTCTAGTTCCTTTCCACTATTGTTCTTAACGTGTGTGTGTGTGTGTGTGTGTGTGTGTGTGTGTGTGTGTGTGTGTGTGTGTGTGTGTGTATGTGTATGGTTTGGGTGAAAATAGTGAGAAGCAGACATTTGTTTCTGAGAGTCTTAAATCCTATAGTGAACCATCAGCCATCACTGTCATAAGGGTAGGGTGGAACCTTCTTCTACAAAGCTTGTTTCACTCTATTGAGAACATTGGAAATACTTGGCCTCCTTCATGGGCTAAGTCTTACAGGTGTATCCAGCCTGCTGTGCAGCTGAGGCTAGCTCGGAATGCAGCTTAATACAAACATCATAAACTTTCTTAGTGCAGTAAGAGACTTCTTATAACTCAACCGCCTGCTTCTCAAGGTTAAGTATGTCTGTCTGTCAGATGTTGGCTATGCTTCAGGGCCATTTGCCTAAGGTAAGATCTTGTCAAACTTCAGATTATGACTGGTAAACTTCTGCCCACTAGAAACAGCTCATGTGCCCTGGGAAGACCTGAGAAGGTGCCTCACCAAGCCCCTTTCTATGTAAGAAATGAGGATCTTAAACCCGGCTTTCAATTGCATGCTTCTGATTACAAACATGAGAAAAAAGGGGGGCGTGAAGGGGTGCTAGCCTCCAGGAGGCCTGTGGTTTTATGTGTGTGAGAAAACACATTTTGTTTAAGTAGACCTTTCTCCTGCCCCCACTCTCCGGCTTCACTCATTGCTAACAGATGCCGTTGCCAAGGCAGGAGCCAGGCAAGGGTAGGAGCATGCAGGGTCCCACTCTTTTGAGAAGCAGGAAACTGATGAGCTGCTGCAGAGCAGGGCTGCCAAGGGCCTTTGAATTTCCAACCCCCCCCCCCACCATCCAGACCTTCAGACACTTTCTGTTCTGTGTCCTGTGCATCTGAGAACAGCCAGATGAAAGGAAGTCGGTCCAATGTGCTAAAAAACTGACGCTCCTTCAAGGCTAGCAAATTGTCTGTTTCTCCACCACCACCACCCCCAGCTAAATGCTCAAGAGAAATAACATGTGCTGGGAGCCCCAAGCAACATACTTACCTCAACATACATCTCCACCAATGGATAGCAAACAGAAACCCCTAGGTCCAAACCATGCAGACTCAGCCCAAGAAGGACAATGCACTGGGGATCCTGACCAAGCATCTTATGACCCCTCTCCTCTTTTGAGCCCCATTCATATCCATCTAAGCACTATAGCATCCTGACTCTGTGCAGTGCTACATGGGAAACTCCTGTGTGTAAACTACTAAGCTCATTTGATGTACTGTGTACTACTCATGCCCCCATTTCTTCCTCCCTCCTCGCCATGCTGAGTAAGGTGACTTCTGCCATTGAAGCTTATCCTAACTCCTGGGTTAAGGAGAACACTGCTGCCACAGACTCTGTTACTCACACTGCTGACACTTTAGAGTTAAAACACCAGTGTTTGCTTCTAGCATACCCATCTAAGAGCCTCTCTTTTATGCTCCAGCCCAGAGTTAGAACACAATAGCTATTCAATAATTGTGTGTTTGATAAACGCAATACTGTGAGCTTGGTGTCAGGGATTATAGATAGATCCTGCTCTGGCACTCCCACCAACTATGCAACTTGGGCTCTCTCTCTGCATGCAGTAAAAGTTGGCTTTCTGGGTTGAAAAGTGCCAAGGATATTCCTTGCACATTCCTCTGTGCCATTATCCTTATGGAGTCCATGGGAAGCCAGGAGTTAAAGGGATGTCTCAACATGCACAGCACATGTGTAAACCAGCATCACAATAGTGTTGCTGTCTTCTACTGTCTTTCCTGGGATTATTGCTATTGGCAATAGGTACCAAAGAGGAGACATTCTAAAGAAATCTACTTCAATGATTTACCAGTTATATTCTCTCTTTAAGTCAGTTTTACCACAACATGGGACAGACAACCACTCATCTGTAAAATGGGAAATTGGAACAGCCATTCCCATGTCCCCAAACATAGTGAGCCCAGTGTTGAGGTAATCTCAAGAGCTGCCAAACTCTTCCAGAAAGGAGAGGTTACCTTCCTTGAACAAGTGATTATGTGCACAAAAGTTTAAAGGGTGAATGTGGACTTATGAATGAAGCCAACATTTGCTTCCTTATGAAGCTCAAGAGCTGAACTTGTGGTTTGGCTTTCATTATATATGAGACAGCAGGGATTCCTGAGGGAGAACAGAGAGAAACAGGTTATTAGTGACAATGCCAAGGACTAAGGGAAAACAGAATAAAAGAAGCAAAGGAACATTAAATATGCAGTTCAGGACTTCCCAAGCTCTTTTCAGCAGTGGTCATAGCAGTACAGGAATGCCCAGGCTCTGTTCAGCAGTGGGCACAGGGGAAACACAGGTCCCTAAGTCAGAGATCTAGAAAATGTTCTTGCTGGAATCCCAAAGACCATCTACCATTTGGTTAGAGAGATTTCCTAAGAAGCCAAACTGGGTATTCCAAAGCTTATTTTCTACATTTGACAACAGAGTATCTGAGCCTTGTGTGTCTTCTTCATTTTCTGCTCTGGATTCTATCAGCATTCTGTACATACCTTTGTGTGACTGGCCAGGCAGTGTTGTTCCTCTGAGAATGAAGTTTGACCAGTCACACAATGAGACAGGTGGTCTTGAAGCTGCTTATGTGGGGATGAAATGACAAAGTAGCCTAAAATGATAATCCTGAGGAGACCTGAAACCATGGACAAATATCTTAAAGATGCTCATTGTTGGGGTAAAATAAGCCCCAACATTGAGTTTCTGAGGATGAAACTCAAACAGAAGGTCCAACAGGACTTGCAAGCACTGTCTAATGGTAGAACTTAGTCATTTTCATCATTAGCTGTAGCCTCCAGGTCTCAAGCACACTTATGTGACCAGCAATTCTGGGTCTCAAGAAAGAAGAAACTTCTGTTCTTTAATATAAAATATTGTTTAATCATTCCTGCTTAGAATTTCCTGAGCCATTCCTACCACCAGCCCCAGGTCATTATCCATGCCCCTATTCTAAATGCCTATATATCTGTCACATCATTTATTATATGGACCTAAAGTTGTGTTAACCTCTTGGGATTTTCTAACATACTGTAAATTAATAGAAACCATAGATCTGGCTTGGGTGAATAATGTTGGTGGCCAAGCCTCTCTTAATGACCCAAGGGCTTAGCAAATCATCTGACAGTTAGCAGCCATTCTGCTAAAGCTTGTTGAATGAAACACTGACCAAATTCTTTAAGGTCCCAGGAAAAGGAAGTGTAGAAGTCCACTGACTGTCCAGAATCTAAGAGGCTTCTACCCAAGAACTTGGTCAATAGTCATGAAGTAAACTTAAAGAAGGATGATTAAATGAGTGAACACCTACCTACCTAGATCAATAGATAGAAAGGTAGGTGGATGAATGAGTCAATAGGTATGGAGGAAGGAAAGAAAAAAAGGGATTGAGTAACATTGGATGAACTTGCAGGGCACTAAATGTGTTGCAGATAGCATCTCATTCAGTTCCTTGTAACTTATAACCTTATGAAGCCACATTATAAACATCCTAGTTGGCTTTGTTTCTATAATAAAGCTCCATGACTTTAGCATGTGGTTAGGATGTGGAATATTCCTTTACACTATGTGAATATATGTTACTGTGATTCATTTAATAAAGAAGTGGACAGGCCAACAGCTGGACAGGATAAGGTTGGGGAAAAAGCCAAACTAAGAATTCTTGGAAGAAGAAGGGGGAGTCAAAGGAGTCTCATGAGACACAGAAGGAAGGAAGATGAATGTGCCATGTTGAAAGAAGGTATCACCACCTGGCAGAGGGTAAATAAGAAATACACATTCATTTAAAAATTTAAGAGTTAGCTAGTAACAAGCATGAGCTATTGGCCAAACATTTATAATTAAGTCTCCATGTTGGTTATTTGGGAAGTGGCCAGTGGGGGAAAAAAAGTCCATCTGCAGTATGGTTTATTTGGTTCACAGAGACCTTTATCAAGGCAAGCCATGTAGGGGCTCAAGTAGGAACCTGTAGGCAAGCACAAAGACAGACACCAGAAGGAAGTACTGCTTACTGGCTTGATCCCATGGCTTGCTCAACTTCCTTTCTCCTACAATCTAGAAACATCTGCTAGAAGTGGTACTGCCCACAGTGGATGTAGCCATCCCACATCAATAATTAATCCATACCCACAGACCAATCTATTAGAGTCAATTCCTTGACTGAGGAGCCTTCTTCCCATGTGACTCGGTATATGTCAATTTGACAAAAACTAGACAGCACAATAACCCAGCAGTTCCAATACAGGAATATGAAATAATCTCTAACAAAGAAATGTTTCACATCTATGACTCTATGAATGGTGGATACTCACTAAACATGTATTGGACACCATGGAATAGATTTTACCTGAATATATTATTCACAATGGCAAATTCTATTTTAGGGGGCCTCATTTCTTCAGGCCTGGAAGATTGCTGCCCTAGATCTCTCTTTATGAGATGTCAATGAGTCCCAAGGGTAATTTGAAGGAGTTAAGAGTAAGGAAAGGTGGCTCTCACATAAACTAAAGTGGTGGCTGTGGATTTGGGTTGAAGCAGTAACCACTAGGCCACAAAAATCTCCTCTGCCTTGTAAAGGGAGATCTATTTATGCAAAAGTCTTGCCAGTTGGATCATATGGGCTCTTTTCTACCAGACACTTTAGGAAGGCCATTCTGGGGGTAGCTGGGGTGGCTGAGAGCCAACCTAGAGATGTGTGTGGCCCCCCTAGAACATGAGAATGGTACTTATTATATTTGACAGGGCAGCCTGTGGCACTTGGGTGCCAGGGTCTCCAGCGGCAATCCAGACAGGAACAGGGCAATTGTGAGTAACTGAACATGATTAGCTTTAAAAGTGGATATATTAGTTGTCTCCTTTTCTTGAAAATGCTCTCACAGAGGGAAGGATAATTTTGTATTTCTTCAGCTAGCTTAGAAACCAGCACCAAAAAATGCTATTATATTTGGTGAATGACACTGAAGTCTGCATTATTTAATATCACCTTATTTAATATTTTGGTTGAAACATGAAGTGCAGTGTGAGAACTGGGGCAATTATAATCATTTTACATATTAAATACATAGTGTTTTAATTGTTTAATTGTCAGTATTCTATTTTGAATTTAGTATATCCATTAAATAAGTTGTTGATTATAATGTAATAATTTTATTACTTATTATAGTATAGAAATGTATATTAATTCAAATATTTGCATATGTAAATATGTAGAAGTATATTTGTATACATTATAATGATTAATACTTTTTAATAATTGCATTTCATCTTAAGTGTGCAGTTTAATAAAAAACATTGTAGCCTCAGTAGTTTTGAAATATGACAAAATTCAGGACGTCCCCATGTAGAGCCCTTCCTAGACTCCTTGCAATACCCCCATTCACCCAAGAAATCCAGCCATAGAGCCAGTTCATTGTCAACAAGGAACTCAAGTGTCAGCCCCACCCTTTGAACCATTTTTCTCTTCTTTTGAAGAGAGAAGTGTCAAAATATCATGACTGTTAGCTATTCTCCTCCCATGAATCAGATTGCCTCAACAATCAGTAATTTCCCCTGGAACATTAAAAAAAATACTTGGGGAGATGATTAAAAGAGAGAAAGAGAAGAGAGTTAGAAAACAATAGTAGTGAAAAGAAGACATTTCCTTACTCCCAAAACTTTTGTGCTGAAATTTCTTCCTTGCTACTGGCCCCACCCATTGGAATCAGCCTCCCCTTGGAGGTAAGGAATAGCTTGAAGCAAGTCTTTGTTGACATGAATTCCATGTTGCCTGGAGCTTTGTTTGTTCCACACATAATTCACATTTTTGTATCTTACATGTATTTTTCATAGTCCTTTCTAAAGCAGTGTCCTGGCTTCCTCTAGGGCTCCCCATCAGGGGTCAAGTTTTCTGCAGATAACTGGGCTAGGGGTGTTGATGGAGCACTCAGCAGGATAGAGCTGATATTTTAAAAACTAAATTCCTGCAGCACAGACTAAAATTCATCATAGATCAGACCTTCAAGAAAACATAAAAATGAACAATGGTTTAGGTAGCCCAGACCTAAAGGTGCAACAAAAAATCATGGCAACTTCTTGCCTATTCTGTTCTGAAGAATTTTTCACAATAACAAATGGGGGGGCAGGAACTATTAGTTTTTGATGACTCAGGTAGGCTCCACAGACAACAATCAGAAGTAGGGGGCCATCACTGGAACCACCAGGCATTTGTAAGCTAGGTAACTTGTCACATCTCATTAAAGGAAATAGCCTGAAAGTAAACCCATTTTCTCCCCCTGCCTTCAAGACACATGAGATGAACTTTTCTGAACACAAAATATACATAAGGCAATTTTTGGGACAAGAACGGACTTTATAGATGTCTAAAATAAAAGGCTAGAAGCATCCTCTAACACCACCTATTCTAATATCCTGTATAATGCAAGACACTGTTCTCCAGCAACTCCCAACAACACAGAGCTCTCTTGCAACATAGGGTGCTCTCCATTTCTTTTCCAATATATTTTTGTTGCTGTTGTTGTTAATTTGTTTTGAGACAGGGTTTCTCTGTGGAAAAGTCCTGGCTGTCCTGGAACTCAACTCTGTAGATTGACCTCAAATTCACAGATATCCACCTGCCTCTACTTGCCAAGTGCTGGGATGAAAGAAATGTACCTTCACTACCTGCTTTCCATCTTTAAAGGTGTCCTATGATCTTATTCATTACCTTTCATGACCAAATTCCTTCCAAGCACAAAACATCACTCTTTATCTTCTATGCATGAGTGTAGATATGCCTCAAGATCACAGGGGACAGAGCTTTGCCCCTTCTGTTATCCACAGATGAATTGCATGATAGTGAAAAGACTGGGTTTGACATTCCTTCTGTCCAAGATTCACTTATCTTGGGCAAGTAACTTAAATCTTCTAGTTTTCCATTCATGAAGAACAAACTCAAGATTCATGTCTATGCCATATTCAGATTTTCCTGTGTGAAAGATGGTAATGCCATTGGAGAAACACAGCAAAGGAACATTGATCATGAACCAAAGACCTTCTGCATTGGTCTGGCTATCCAAAGCCAAGCATGTGCTATATGTGAGTCTTTTAATCTTCCTCTAACCATTTCTTCCTTTTTAGCTATACCTGTCATAACACTTGCCTAGAGGCATCTTGTTATTGCTTTAAGTAGGTAGAAATGTGTGCCTTCTCATCATGGCAGTTCCTAATGCAAGATTAGACAAATACCAAGTGCTTCATAAAGGCCTATGTGCTAAAATCACATTTGTATTATGTTGGTGAGGGTCTGTGGCCCAAGAGGAAAAGAGGCCAGGCTGATCAGGGGGTTAAAATTTGACAAGATATAGAAAGTAGAAGGTATGGGCTTTGAGCTGCAGGAGACAGATCTGGGATATGCGGAAGGATATGAGTGTTATCCCCTGTGAGAGACTTGGGGAACTAGGATGATGAACAAGGAAGATCCATTGGCTCTTGAAGATACTTAGTGGCTGTCTGTGTGCTGCTCATAGAATGAGTGACCAATGAGGCTGATATGGGAAGGACTGAAATACTGAGGCTAAGTTGTTGCAGGCTGAGACAGTCAGTTGCTACAGTGGATTTGGGACCAGGAAGGGGAGGGGTTCCACAGAAGACAAAATACAGAACCTAGAAAGTTACTGCCTTTTGTAAATGGAAGCTTTTCTGTGTTATCCAGTCCCATTGAACCAGTTTCTCTCCTGCCCACTGGTCCCTGCAGCTGCTTATTAAATAATTAGCCTGAGGCTTAATATTACTTATAATTGTTTAGCTGATGGCTCAGGCTTCTTATTGGCTAGTTCTACCTATAAATTAACCCATTTCTAATATTCTATATTTTACCATGAGACTCATAGCTTGTTACCACCCATCTTGTCTCTCTGGAGACTACTTGGTATCTCTCTGCCTCTATCATCTTTCACTCTGCGTCTCTGTTTGGATTTTACACCTGACTCTATTCTGCCTGGCCATTGGTCAAATAAGCTTCATTTATCTACCAATAAAAGGAACACATATTCTCTGCATACAGGAAGACATCCCACATCAGCCTCAACCCATTTTTAATTCTCTATCATGCCCATCTTTTACATACAGGCTCAACCCTAACCTGGTCAAGAAATCTTAAATCTGGAACTCTAATGAACCCACGCCTCCTCTATAAAGTATCTAGAGGAAGTTTGGTCTGTGCAAATCCACTAACTGCAGGCAAACACACACACACACACACACACACACACACACACACACACAGAGTGACGTGGATAACTGATCTTTAGCAGCCTATAGTAAGGCCAGGTAATGTTTTACAGGAATGATAGGGTGCAACTCGATACATGCATCATGCCTTTTAACAGTCAGCATCCCGGAGCATGCCAACCATTTTAAAAAGGGAGTCACTGTGTTTTGCAGCTCTGGAGCTTGGTACTTCATTCTACTTTTATGTCTGAAATAGTGACCACTGTCCTTCATGCAGAGACTTTGTCTCCACTCTTGTTCTCCCTCAGTTTCTTTCTTGACAGCTCTTCTTTCCTATATCATTCCCTTCCCAGTGTCTGTGCCATCATGCTTTGGGAAAGACTGTGGGCTTCTGTGCAGACTCCATGCCATGGGGAAAAAAAGCTCTTCTTAGCAATTGTTATCACGCTTAAGGCAGTGTGGCTCTCAGGTCATCTCCTTAACAAAAATTCTAACTTTACCTTTAAAAAGAGAGTAGGCAAAGTGATGAACACCTACACCCCCAGCACTAGGCAAGTATAGGCAAGATGATCAGGATCCCAAGGCTAACCTCAACTACGTATTGAGTTTGAGGCATGCCTTGGCAACATAATATATCATGTCAAAAAAATAAAAATATTTGTGAAACATGTTCATGATTTATTATTTGAGCTGAACCTGGGCTGCATACTAGTTACTCTAGCACTCTGGATGTAGAGGCATGGAAGTTAGGAGTTCAAGGTAAGCATGGGAAACATAGCAAGAGACTACTTCAGAAAAACAAAAAGAGGGAGGAGGAGAAGGAACAGAAGTCCACATTAAAACTCTCAGACGAATAAACAGAATGATGCCAGCGATGAGCAGTTGGCAAACTTCCCTAAGTTATCCCATTGAATCACTTCCATAGACATGGCTCAGTGCACAACTATTAAACAAACCCAAGGCAACAGGAAACCCTGATGCCCCAGAATGGAAGTGTTAATGAGTATACCTAGTAGAAGACTAGCGGTGGTCACTTTTACACTGGACAGAGATGTCTCCCTCAAATACCAGCCTCCCCCACCTCACAGCAAACTATGAAGCATGTGCTGCTGTCCTTGAACCTGTGACCTGACTTTGACTTGATGAAAAACACATGGGGTGCTTTGCTGTGCTCAGGAGGGTGCAAGCTGCTGATGTGAATCAAAGAGAAGCTACCCTGCTGACTGCCCTTCCCCTGACTGTGCACAGTGACCAGACACCCCAACAGGAGCACTGTGGGAACAGCCAAAGTCCATCCTGCTAGCGAAGAATTTTGCATAATGGTTTTTGGGGGGTTATGGCTTTAGAAGATGTCATTCCCAGCCATGAGTGATCCAGTTGCCACACTGCAGGCTGGAGTAATATTCTGTAAGGACAGAAGGGTCTGTTTCACTCTCCACAGTTACCATCATTCTACAAAACAGCTGTGCTGTTTACTGGCAGCCATCACTGTTCCCACATTCCAAATTTTAAACAACAACATTCAACTCTCCCTTGCTCACTCTTCCATAGGCATCGCAGAAATACCCAGTCTATAAATTCATTTCTGTAACATTTGTTTATTAGGCTCTTTGTACATGTACGGGTGTTCTTTATGGTGATGGGAGTAAGATAACTATTGCTTTCTCCATTTCACTACTGAGCAAACGAATGCAGAGAAGTTAAATTATTTAACAGTAGCCACACAGGTCACAATAGGGAAAATCTAGATTAAGAGTCATATTTACTGAAGCTAACATCAATGCTCTTTTCATTATGCCACACTTGGGTTTAAAAAGTTTGCAGAGATACATATTAACTAATGAATATGAATAATATTGTGGGTCTCAAGCAGTGACAGTGTCTATGGTTGTATGTATGACTTTTTAAACTCATTGATCTATACTTATTTTAGTGTTTATATATGGAAATATGTTGCTCCCATTTTATATTTTGTCAGCTACTATTTTGTATTTGGCAGTCAGCTTATATACCAATGATTTCTAATAGTGCCTCTCATCGGCCTTTGGAAGTAAACCCTTTCCTATGAAGCTTCTTTCTGGTACAAATAAGTACTGATATTCCCTTCTACAGATTGCATTCTGCAGAACAGGCTGGGAACCTTAGTCATGATCTACACATACTAACAATTCACAGGGAGTTATAAGACTCTTTCAAGCCCCACTGAGCATCAATTTGGAACTTGCTTAAAAAAATAAATAAATAAAATATGCAGCCTGCAGTTACAAGTAACACTCACCATCTTGGGAAACAGCTGAATTCCCAGCAAATTACAGCTGGAAATTATGCAGGTGGCATATTTGGATCTTTCTTTCAATCAGGTTTGACATGAATCTGGGCATAAGTTGCAATTCCCTGGCCGAGTCAACTGGCCTACAATCTAGTGAGTTGGGATACGTGCGGTTTGGGCCGAAAAGTTCGGGGTCCAATAAAAACAAAAGCTTAACATGGAAGACCTTGACACAAAGTAGTGTAAAAGCACTCCCTGTTCCAGTAAAGGCAGAGGAAAGAATTCCTCTCTGTGTAACACTAAGGAAATGTGATGACATATTGGGTCTCACACTGAATTTGTAAAAACAGAAGTTTTCACAAAGGCTAAAGACACTACCGGGAGTCCTTTTCCAGCAGCAAACGCTAGCATTGCACAACAGGTGAGTCTCAGAAACCAGAAAGGGTCAGCGGGAAAGGTCATCTGGCAAAGAATGGGGATGCATGCATGGGTTTCTCCTCAATGTTCACACCACAAACGCACACAACCCAGTTTATACTTTCCACACTGTATCTGCCTGTTGTGAATTAAGTTTGAAATATCTTCTCCTGACATGTGGCATTTCACCTCGTGCTCCTTCTCCGAGCTTGCCCATCTGTTCTGAGGCAGCTTGGCACCAGCAACTGATTCGTCTTGGAAATGTTCTGGTTGAACTGGTCATCAGTGCACATTAATCTCAGCAGGATTGCAGGTGGAAGGACACGTCAAGTGTCCCGCTTACTGCCTTGCAAGTGTCCTTACCACTAGGGCTATAATCACGAGGTTTACTTCCCCCCAGTGACCTCCCTGGTTCCTGCATGTCCCCAGCTCCCCATCCTACTGCTGGGATAAGATCCCTTGGCTTGTTTGCATATTTCAGCTGTTCAGGCTCCTGTTTAGCATTTGTTTTTCTTGGCATTTCAAAGTATTATGTTCATTTTTATTACACCCTTGACAGACCAAATCCTAGTGCCAGCAAGCCACAACGAAACAAACACTTACAATTTATAGAAGAAGTTCGGATTATATTTTCCATGGAGTCTAGAAGTTTCGTCACCTGGTAAAATACTTCAGGCTGGACAGTGGCTCCCACTGTACTTATGTGACCTCAAAACTGCCTCTGATGTTTCTCTTAGTCACTTTCTGTCCTTGCCTCTCCATAGACAAGCACTCAGAAGTGATCCACACATAGTAACACACACAAACACAGGCATGTACCTTATGCACTTGCACACACATACATGCGCACATGTGCTCTCTCGTGTGTGTGCACGTGTGTGCACGCACGCACACACACACACACACACACACACACACACACAGAGTACACTAATTAAACTCTGGTATGGATCCATGTTAACTTCAGAATGCAAACATGACCTAATTAGTTTCTGAATTTTTGGAACTGAAATCAACTATTACTTTTAAAGTTAGGGAAAGACACAGAGTTCCGATCATTTCAAATAGACAGTAAATAAAGTTTCTTAAAACCCTGTGCTTCTAGGGGAACCTTCGGGATCAGCTACACACATATTCTCTCACCAAACATCTATTTTACAACTTTCATCTGGCCATTGAGGTTCCTCCCACAACCCACTGTCAAGCACCCACAAGTTAAATGCTGTAAGAGTACCAGTGGTGGATCACTCCTCTGCTTAAAGCTGTGGACCTCAGGAATATATGAAACAGAATCTTTGTTCTTAAGAAAATGAATCCAGTGAAGAGAGAAAATCTGACCGCTGGAGCAACTGAATCAGCCTGCTGCCTTCCAGTAATACTCATAATTTTAATAACATTTATCAAATCCATTTGGTCATCATAATGAAAGACACAGAAGAAAGAGAGTAACATACAGATGGAGATGGGCCATAAAGGGATTTCTGAGGTTCTGGTAGTGCGTTCTTCTGGGATCAGGGTAGGTGTAGCAATTTCTCTCTAACAGTGTATTAAAGTTTACATGCAATTAATTAGGCATTCCTACATGCTCAAACTATGTAGATATAAACCTGACACATAATAAAAGGAAAACCAAGTGACTTTGAACAGTATCTCCTAGGCAATGCAAGTGGCCTTAGTCCCTCAGATGCCAGAGTCACAGGCTTACATTTCTGAACTTCATACAATACTATTTGACCCTTCTTCGTGGTGCATCCTGTTTGGAAAATGAAAACTGCTATATCCTGCCCAGAAAATTAAATTCCATCTTCTCCAAAGTTCCCTTGAAGGTCTGAGCCTACATCTGTGATCAATAACATTATGATTGCAGAGTATCTTTGAATAGGATGATCATTTAAATCCATGAACTTGGAGTAAAAACCTACCCTCTGGATCATAGGTGGGACACATCCAACCAGCTAAAGGCCTAACTAACATGAAAATAGGAACTTTTCTGATCAAGAGAGATTTTTTTCATGAGCTTGCCCTTGAACCATCTTCAGATCTTAGGATAGTATCTTGCCTGTTGGCTCTCTGACAAGAGCTATACCCTCAGCTCTCCTGTAGTAGCCTCCAAAATATCATGAACTAAGTTCTATTCATACATTTTTTTTATATATTCAGTTATAATGTGTTTGCTTCTCTGGGGGACACTAATACAACATCCATGCCATGGTAACATAACAAAGTACCCCAAAGCAGAAACACTCCTCCACTGCTGGTGGGAGTGCAAACTTGTACAGCCATTTTGGAGATTAGTATGGCGGTTCCTCAGGAAAATGGGAATTAGTTTACCACAGGACCCAGCAATTCCCCTCTTAGGTATATACCCAAATGACCCATATCCATGCAACAAATATAAGTGCTCAACTATGTTCATAGCAGCATTATTTGTAATAGCAAGAACCTGGAAGCAACCTAGATGCCCCTCAACTGAAGAATGAATAAAGAAGATGTGGCACATCTACACAATGGAATACTACTCTACAGAAAAAAATAACGGAATCTTGAAATTCGCAAGCAAGTGGATGGAACTTGAAGAAACCATCCTGAATGAGGTAACCCAGTCACAAAAAGAAGAACATGGTATGTACTCACTCATATATGGAATTTAGACCTAGAGCAAAAGATCACCTGCCTATAATTCACACTACCAGAGGAACTAGGATACAAGGTGTATTCCAAGAGATTCATATATGGTCCCTTACAAAAGGGGGAAGGGACAAGTCCCCCAGAGCACATGGGAAGGGGGGGCAGTGAATGGAGAGAGAACTAGGAGAAAGAGAAGGGGAGGAGAGGAAAGCATGTGTGACTAGGAAGATTGAGTCAGGGTAGGAATAGAAGACAGAAAAGAGAGAGAGGGAGAGAGCATAAAAGAGGGAGCCATTATTGGTTTGAAGAGAAAACTGAACCTAAAGAAAGGTCTAGAGAACTACAAGACTGACACAAACTAACAATTTGAGCAACCATGGAAATTCTACCATAAATGCCCTTCCCTGATAGTGAGATCATCAACTAAATTATCCACCATCATGGAGCCCTCATCTAGTACCTGTTGGAGGCAGAGACGGACACCCATAACTAAACACTGAGTCAAACTGGAGTCCAGATGCAGAGAGAGAGGACAAGACCAGGTTGCAGAAACACACAAAGACAGCTGACCTGAACAAGGAGAAGCTAATGGGCCCCCCAGACTGATAGCTGGGAATCCAGCATGGGACTGACTCAGACCCCCTGAATATGGGTCTCAGCTACAAGGACTGAGCAGTCACAGGGACCTCAGACAGTAGAACCAGTGCACAAAAGGACCTTGCGGACACATCCCCCATGGAGGGATACTCCCTTAACCTAGAGACAGGAGAGAAGTCCTAGTCCCTACTTCAAATGACTTGACAGATTTACAACTATCCCAAAGCCTTGAACCTGAGAGCAACACACTGACTATCACAGCTGGCAAAACATCCCAGATGCCTCTACTTCCAGATCTGTCCACAGAATGCAATAAGGATTCTGTCTCCTCTGAAGGCTTGTTTGGAGAGAAATGCCCTATGACACCCATTGGCATGATTATCAATATAATTCACTTGCTTATGCTGTGCTGTGATAAGGAGTTTGATCATCCCTGGCTGTCATTCACAAGACATCTCATGTCATAGTTGCATGAGGGCAAGTGGTGACATGGTAGTTTCTATACAGAACAAGTCCACTGAAAAAGCAAGAGAGAAAGAGCTGCAAAGAATAAATTCATAGTATTTAGGAGATTACCATAGAGGCTACATCCCATCACAAAGTTCCTGTGTCCATTGTATCCATTAATAGCAGGAGGTAGCAAAAATATTTGGGAGCCAATCAAAAGCTGTTTTTTCTACCCATTAAATAGTATCTCCCACTTTTCCTAAGAATACTCAAGTCAACCTGTAGATCACCAGGTTAGATCCATACCCACATCAGCTTGAAAATACCTTGCTTGGTCCCACACTAAACTCAACCTGAAGAACCCCAACCTTGGCATTTAACATAATCATCCATTTACTGGCTGAAGTTTTACCTACAGGCAGCTTGTTTGTTTGTTTCTGTATTCTGAAACATTTCTGGAACCAAGGGTCATGTTTAAAAGGATTTTTATAAATTCAGTTATATACCATAACAGAAAACGTATAAGTTCAACTTGTACCAGCAGTCACTAGCATCGTGAGACAAAATTCACCTGGTTTTCTCAAAGACTTCTGGCTCAGGAGCCTGGGAAGCCATGTGAGTCACACTCAGGTCTTACAAACCATCTGGACACTGAACAATGACCATCTTTATCAAATGTTCACTGCTAAAACCATAGTGGCAAATTCAGAGACAAACATTTTTTTTTTTTTTTTGCCTTGAGCGAATCACTGGTTTGGGCTATTGGTTATGATTCAGTGGGCATTTGCTTCCTTATTGCATTTTTTCTGTTTGGATTGGGGGATTGAGACAGGGTTTTTCCGTGTAACAGTCCTGACTGTCCTGGAACACACTCTGTAGACCAGGTCACCCTCAAACTCACAGAGATCTGCCTGCCTCTGCCTCCTGAGTGCTTAAAGGTGTGCACCACCACTGCCTGGCTAAGGGCTTTCTTTCTATTCCACTGAGTTTCTTTCTATTCCACTAAGTTCAGTTCCATTTCAAAGAATTGCTTAGGGCTGGATTTCTATGTAGTAAGGGATTTCCATGCCACCTCATCACAGAGGTGTTCAACTTTCTGTGTAAAGGAAAATCTTAAAAACTAACATTTAAATGGCACTAGACTAACAAATGGCAGTGTCAGAGTTACATGTCTGCTTTAAATGAGAAAGGGACATTTTTTTTTCACATTCTGAGTCATGAGACTTTAAGAATGGTCCATTCAAGGAATTAAGTCTCATATGACATAGCTAATATTACTAATATTCTCACTTCCTCTAGTATTGTTTTTTCTTAATTATCAATTGCTCTGTCATTTTTTTTCCAGATGGACAATTGGTACAGAAAATAGCATCAGCAATAGCCTTTATATAGAAGCTTAAAAACCAAGTCCACATGAAAAGAATGACATGGCATGTTGATGCATATGTATACATGCAGAGATGGACTTTGCATTTATACAATAAGAAGAATGTAGAGGCAAGAGGAGGGGTCAATGGCACAGTCAGAGAAAAGAAAGCTGCTAATGTGGTTACTTCCTCTTTTAGAAAAGCTAGAGATTAATATTTTGGCAAGAACTATGTCTTCAGAGATACTAAAGAAAATTAGCAAAAAGACAGTAATAACAGCCACAAAAAGAATTAACTCATGTGGCTCAGGAGTGAGCTAGCACAGGTATCAGAGAATTGGGAATAAGGAGTAACTACAAAAAGCAGAAAGCCATTCCCATTAGTCAAGGGCTAAGGACACTGTGTTAAGTCACCAGCGTAAATGAAGTCCCAAGACAATCATCTGTAAGAGGGATACTTGTCACTCATTGCTGTTCTTTCTTTGTGTATGAGTTTGTGCACTCTTATCACCTTCTCCTGTAAATCATTCAGGATAAGATTTGGGAGACCAATCGAATAATAAGAGCACTACGGAAAAGTTGATGTAAACTTTCTGAGATATCACTTTTTCTTAGTTTTGTTGTTTGTTTGGGTTTTCTCTTTTGTTTTAGAATAAACATTTTCTTCTATTTTTGTTATTTAATTCCCCTCTTCCCTTTCTCCTTCCAATACCCATCTTTGTTCTCTTTCAAATTCATGGCATCTTCTTTAAATTAACTGTTGTTTTTGCATGCTCTTCACCACATAAAAGGAACATCATACAGACTGAGCAGGTTATATTCATGTATATGCTTTCAAGACTAACCACTTCCCTTTTGGTAACAAATTGGTCTGTTCTTCCCTGGGGAAAACTATTTCTCTTACTCTCGCATTCCTTGTTTGCCTGTAGTTCTTTGTGTTGGGTCAGAAATTGAAACAACTTAAATGGCCTTCAGTTGATGAATGGACAATGAAGATGTGGTAAATATACACAGTGTGACACTATTATCCATAAAGAAAAGTGAAACATGCAGATAAATGGATGGAACTAGAAAGGATCATATTTAGTGTGA
The DNA here is from genome assembly GCA_030556225.1 of Cricetiscus sungorus. Lineage (NCBI taxonomy): Eukaryota > Metazoa > Chordata > Mammalia > Rodentia > Cricetidae > Cricetiscus > Cricetiscus sungorus. Next base: position 78,405,685 of record JANBXA010000651.1, on the reverse strand, counting down.
TAACCCATACCCAAAAACATAAATGTCACATGCTCTGTCAATGGAGGCTCTTAGTACCAAATCTTCAGATGTGAGTTCACACAAGCTTGTTTTTGAGATAAACTCTCATTATGCATAGCCTTCACTGACCAAAAACTTTCTATGTAAACCAAGTTGGCCTCAAATACACAGAGATCTGCCTGCTTCTGCCTCCCAAATAGGATTAAAGGTACGTTTTACCAGGCCTGGCTTGTCTTAGTTGTAAAAGCTTCTTGGTTCTATAGCATTGAAATATTCATAAATCCAATGTGCAGCAAAGAAACAGTTTTGTGTGTAATCTTGCCTTGGAGTTATTAATATTAATCTCAATTAAAAACTAAGAAAGCCATAGTTTCAAGACAGCTGGTAAAGAGAACTAAGGAAAACCAAATATACCCGCCTCTGTTTCTCCTATATCTCAGCTTGTAACTAACCAGTTCATATTCTGTTTCTTTTCATATTTGTTTTATCTTAAGAAAACTATAAAATAAGATCAGTATACTAAAATAGAATAGGAATGTTTGAGAAACTGCAAGTGCTTCTTTACGTACTGGGATTTGATAAGAGAAATGGGATAATAGCTATAAAAATACAGAAAAGGAAAAATAATACTAACAAATTAATTCCTGGGAAATCTGACAAGCCTTGGAAAACTCTTGTGTTGTGAAGTGGTATGTAAAGGGTCAGGAATTACATGATGAAAGTAGTAAGGTTACTCTAATATTCTTGATTATAATTTCCAGTTAGAGATACTTGTTTTCATTTCCACAAAATATGGCTATGGTTTAAAGTTTTTATTATTATGCTTTTCCAAATTAATATCCAATCAATGCTAAAAACAAAAAGAGGTCTTCATCCTATTATACTCAATGCAGTGGTGGGAGGGCTGTGCAAAATCACCAACATTAGAAAACACCAAGTTTCTAACAATCGGTTATTTATAGTTAAGTGTCTTGTATGATCCTGGCACAATGTTGAGCACTTAACACAGATTTTTTTCATTTAATGCATGCAAAAAATACAACAGAGAAAAGTGCTGACTATGTTCTCATCTTGCAGATGGGAAAAGTCTCAGATTGGGCCAAATACATGGTTTCATAGAGTATTCCCAGTTGATGAATGCAGAATAAAGCTTAAGAAACAGGCTCCTTCTAGCTAAGCCCTCCTACCAGCACTCCAGGGAAGCACAAAACCAGAGTGCCAAGCATCAACATCATGCCTCTAAACTGAGAGATGCATTCAGTCCTTGATACTTTAGAAAATTAAATAAAGCTTCCCACGGGGACAGATATTTGGGATGATATTACAATCTTCTACTCACTGCAACAAATCTGTACACGAGATGTGTGTGGGGTTCAGGGTTGTACTGACAGCATGTGGGAAAAAACCCACACAGGGTGAGCTGTTTCCCTCCCAGCCATGAGCACAGGGGCCCTTGGGGGTAATCAGTGCTCCTCAAGTTCTGCCACATGGAGCAGTGGCACTTTGGGTGACATTTTCCACCAGTACCCAGACATGCAAAGCAAATGAACACCACATGTTAGATATAGAGAATGTCAATCCTCGATTGCCATTTCTTCAGTTTGCCTTCTTCTTGTAGTTTTTGGTGGTAAACCAACTTTGTTTTTTCCATGGAGGAAAATGGAAACAGAGGATGTCCCCCCATTTGATTTGGGATGCTCTTATGCTTCATAATAAAATGCTGTCCATTTGGGGAGGCTGGAGAGATGGCTGTATGTGTAAAGCATTTGTTGAACAAAAAAATGAGGGCCTGAGTTTAGGTTTCTACCACCCAGGAAAGAAGCAAGGCATGGTGGCACAAACCTAGCATCTCCAGTGCTAGATGACAGTAATAGTTAGATCCTGTGGTCTCAACAACTAGACAGTCAAGACCTGGTCTCAAAAAGTGATGTGGAGAACAATACAAGATACTCAGTATCACCTTTGGCCTCTACCTGCATACACATATGTAAACATGTACTCATTTAACAATGTCATTTTTTACATATGTATTGTTAATCCAATACTGAACAGTGATTAATGAAATTCAAAAGTCTTAATCACTATTAATTTATGGAAAAACCATATTCTCAATAATACATTATAAATTTAAACAATGGCTAAGGTTCCCCATTTGACTGAGTGTCCATTATAGCATAGACTCTCCACTGTAACTATTCACCTCCCATTCTCAGCCCAGAATTGTCTGTTCTATTTTGCCCTGCCTGGTCTTGTGCCATGGCAATATAACTATAGACATAAATATTTCATTGTGTTCCAGGGCCTTGATTCCCTCACTCTAACTTCACCTCTTGAAACCTGCAGCTACTATGCAAACAAACTCAGGCTAGCCTATAGAAGAATTGAAACTATGTACCTAGATGCTCCCTAATATCCCAACCACAGGACTAAGTCCATACAAAATCATTAACTTGTAGGCTTCCAGGCTAAGGAAATGGCTGCTGGCTCAAGTTTCTAAGTTCTAAGGAGAGATGCCACATTGGATGCTTTGTTGACATGGGAGTGGGGGCATCCATGGGAGCTGAATAAAAATGTGAAATGTCAAAAGAACCTGTCACTCTTTCAAACTGTGACATGGGGCCTACAGTAACTTCATAAGATGCTAAAAGGGAGCTAAACAATCATGACCTTAGGTTTTAGGTAATCTGGATACATTGATTTTGGGAGGGTTCTCTAACCACCCTCTTCTACTTATTGGCAGAATACCACAATAAGGAGCATCACCCCTCCAAAATGGTCCAGGATTCTCCACATGTACCTATCTCACAACAATAAGCTGATGGATCTGTGACACTCAAAGCAGCACTCTCAGCTACCTATGTCAAGGATTAATTTTAAGAGGTGACTTTAACCAGTAAAAAAAAAAAAAAAAAAAAAATGAAGACCTGGTTTCTCAAATGCCATCTTGCCACATTTTCAGCTAGAAATATTCCAAACTAACAAGACTGGAGTTTGGAGACCAGAGTTCAGGAAACATGGCTTCTACTCCTCCTGATTTAAGCTAGAAAGAGACCTTCATGCAATTTCCCTTTTCGCTGTATTTGTGAAGTTACAGTGCTGGGCTGAGAGAGAAAGAGAGAGACACAGCGAGACAGAGACAAGGACAGAGAAGCCTGTGCATGTGTGTTTGCACTTCTATCTTATATTGGAGGAGAAATATGTGCCTATGTGGGTGGTGTGTGCACATAGAACCCAGAGGTCTACTCAAGTGTTGCTCCTCTGCCGCTGTCTACAGAGCTTTTAGAGACAAGGTCTTTCACTGGCCTGCAACTCACTAACTAGACTAGGATGACTGGCCAGCAAGCAGCAGGGATTGCCAACTTCTCTTGTATGGGCTACCATACCCAGGTTGGTATTTTGGTGTTGTTGTGGTTTGGTTTTTGTTTTGTTTGTGTGTGCTTGCTTTTTTTTTTTAATGTGAGTTTTAGCATTGAACCATGAGTCTCCAAGCTTGTGCAGTGAATGGCTTACCAGCTGAGCTGTCTCCACAAGCAGACTCAGGGAACTTCAAGACCCTCATCCCTCCAGCAGCATCCCAGACCCTTAATCTGGTCATTCTAAATGTTTGGAAATAAGGCCTCAAAGATAAATGCATTAAAACTCCCTGGAGACTGAGGGCCTGGTATCTACTTAGGAAAGTCTGGTATACTGTTTTGCTGGAATCCAAACAAAAGAAAATTTGGTTTACAGGTGTTATTGTTATGGACCCTGGTAGGGCATTCTTCTAGAACTAAGCCTTAGCCATCTTTTATTTTCTCTAAGTTTGCTTTTGTGTACATTACGCTTGTGCATTTCTGTGATCGTTAAATGTATGCTGTGACTTGTATTGAAGTGTATTCGAGGATCCACGTGAAAATAAAACCAGACGCACCGTAACCGCTATTGTGATATTTATCACCAATGGTGCTCACATGACTCAGGGGCTCCATAAAACCCTGGAGGGGTTACCTTCACTTAATGGTGTCCTTCCCTTTTACTCAGCAGCTACTTCTTATTGCAAACAGCTGCTTGGAAATGAAAAACGTTTTCTATTTCCAAGGGATACTGTTGGCTCTCCCGGTGCTTTGCTCATTTTCTTTAACAAATGTTTAAGTTTAGTCAGATTGCTAATTCTAAAAATAAATGATTCAGTCTTGCATTCTGAGTCACAAATTCATGAGACCTACTATGTATCTAAAAGAAACTAAAAAGAACCAGGTTCAAGAGCACATACAAACATACACATGCAGGGGGAAGTGTGGTGCTCTGATGTTTTCAGGGCACTCCTGTGATGTTTCTACCACCCCTTGGACCAGCTGGTTTTACCGGCTCCAGCTTTGAGGGGTACTGGCTGACTTTGCTTCTAATGAAGGTTTCCTTGAGCTGGGTTAAAATGTTCCTTCAAAATAACCCAGTGAAACTACATTAGCACCAAAGTAAGGGAGGAAAACAAGCATCATATAAACTTTATTAGCACTCTTTACTACGAAATAAACTAGACTTACACTTCTTTTGGAGGGAAAAATGATGAACACAAAAAACATACCGTATTTTTACTTACTAACGTGCACTTGTAAAATGCATGGCATGCTGTTTTACAGGCAGTAGCATATAAAATACTTTTTCCAGATGTGGATTCATAATTCTCCAAAGACTATAATAGTTATCATAAGATTTATGGAGGATAATTTATTAATCACATTTTTTTTTTCGTTTGGAGATCTGTTTGGAAAGATGAAAGCAAACTTTAAAATGTCATTTTAACCAAATGTAGATGGCATAATATCAAGTTACTCCTTTTGTTCAAATTATTTTTAATGACTTTATTTGCTTTATTGCTTACATGAGTCAGGACCAACTTGGTGGTAATGATCTCTTCAGGAAATCTCTTAAGATTTTTTAAAAGCAAAATAACATAGAGCTATTTTAAAAACTAAATGAACTGAACTGTGTAAGTTAATTACCATTCGTTTATTTGAGGGTCATATGAGCTACAAAACTTGGTTTGGAGCTTTTTCTTATTTTGCATTTTTTCTTTTCTTTTTGTAGGATTTAGAAATCAAAATCCCTATGGAAACTGTATCTTACTGAACATACCTGGAAGCTTCTTCAACAGAAATGTAGAAGCCCACCTGAGGTGCTATAAGTAACACATTGTTAAATAAAGTACACATTTCAAACACAGGGCCCTTTAATCTGGTCTAGATTATTAAAAAAAATGCAGCTGTGCTAAATCCATATTGAGGACCCCAAGTCACATGATAAATAAACCAGTCCAAATGGCTCACTTTTGTCATCACTCTATCTGAAGCCAGTTTTGACTGAAGCTTATCACTGCTGGGCAGGGGTGGGGTACAGAAAGGCAAAAGGAAATTCTATGGCCCTAAAATGAGATTGATCCTTTCACATACCCAGAATCCCTCTGCTCACCACAGAGGAGACTTCATTGGACAGGGAGTGGTCTGGACAGTAACAAAGAAACAGATAGCCCATAAACTTTCTATTCAGACTCCTGCAGAAACTGTCAGAAGTTTACTCATCTGCAGTAACCGGATACTAACACTTTGCAAGGTTACCACAATCAATACTTACTTAAACATGCTTTTATCTGAGAGAGTTCTCCCAAAGGGTGGATATTGTCATGAGCATTTTAGAGGAATGGTAGCTACATATGACCACTTCTACTCTGAAAATACTGGAGCCATGAACACTTGATGCTGACTCAGCTATGAAGGATATTTAACTGTGGGGGAATCCAGCGGAAACTGGAGAATTTCAGGTTCTTCTTAATTGGTGGTACAACTGTACATTTTCTTGAGCTGCAATATGATGTCACAGCACACATATATTATGTAAATATCAACCCATTAGATATACCTACATCATCCATAACCAAGTTTGTTATTACTTTGCCTTGAGACAAAGTAGCTATTTCAAATTCTACAATATAGTTACTAATAGTCTTCTATATAGACCACCCACACTAACTTCCTCATATCTTCTCTTTCCAGCTATGATAACCACTGTGTTCATTGTTCCTATGAACAGAGCTTGCTTATATCTCATACACAATTTAAACCATGTAGGGGTTTTTGTTTTTTGCACCTGCCTTAATTTGCTTCATATTTGATCTCCAGTTACATTATATTTTAAAAGTAAGTCAAAGTATCATCCTCTCATGGATTAATGGTGTGTGTGGAGAAGTGTGGGGGGGGTACATTTGTATACATTGACTCTATTGCAAACAATGTTGCAATAAATACAGGGTTGCAATGACCTCTCTAATATACCAGTTTCCTTTCCTGTGGATCCATACTCAGACCTGGAATTGCTTGGTAACTGGTTGGAATATGCATTTAAAATATATATTCATACATTTTGATGTATGAATATACCCCCATGCTGTTTTCCACAACAGCTGCCCCATTTTAAGCCCCACCAATAGTGTGTATGAATTCCTCTTTCTCCACATTCTTGTTAGAACTATCATAGAGCCATCTTAAATATGGTAGCATTTCATATCAAAATTATCCAGGTAATTATTGCTGCTCTATGGTTGAGGGAAGAAGACCACCCAATGAAAAGTAAATCTGACAAATAGTGAATTAGGCTTAGCTCATGTATGGACAGAAGACACCTTTGGAACCTCTGCTCTCTCCAGGAACACTTATTTGCTAATAGCCAACCGATCATGTGGAGAAACTCAACACCAAACATGACACCTTTAAAATACTTACTCTGCCAGTGGAAAAGATAGCAGGAAGCAATACGTCCTCAGCCTCCTAAATAGGAGTCTTGGGCCCTCGCAGCTGGCAAGGATCTGAATACCACCTGAACCTTACAGAAAATGAAGAGGCATCCCTAACATGTAGAAATGCACCCTCTTGCTGGGACAGTCATGGCCAATCAGAAATGTGAGTGAGTGTTGTTTCCATGAGGTCATAGTCCCTCCTCTGCCAGTGTAGGGAGGGTCTTCTAAGGTTTTTTTCCACTGGTCTGACTAGTTTCAGTCAAAGTCTGGACCATCTTAACGAGATGGTCCAGGATCAACCCAACAAATCTTAGCTTTTTCATTCTCTTTTTTAATAATTACATCTCATCTAAGATATGAACATGTCAGATATTGGCAAATAGTCACAGAAGAAAGGCCATGTAAGTTTCTCTCTTAAGAGTTAAGTGGGACTACATAGGATGGGTTAAAAAAAAAAAAAAAAAAAAAAAAAAAAAAAAAAAAAAAAAAGACATTACTTTTCTAAGAGGTCAGATACCAAGACCAAATTCCTCAGCCCAGAAGAGTATATTGTTTAAGTTCTGGAACAACAAAAGACAAAGACTGGGTAGTGCTTCTCCGAGTAAGTGGCATGACAGACAGTCCCTTCCAAAATGAAATCAACACAGAAGGAAAGCATGGACCACCCATGGCTTTCTACTACTGCTAAGTTGGAGCCAGATGATGCGGGTGTGAATGGTTGCCAGTAGAGTCTCACTAGACCATAGACAACAGAGTTCATAGTGAAAAGTCACCAACTGTATACTCGTATTCCTTTGCTTAGTGGTAGATATCTGTGCCTGCTTCTTTGTGAAAACAATAGCTCAGGCATTCACACAACATTCATTCCTCTCAGACAATGTACCTAGGACTCTGTACATAATGACCCAGTGATTAAGCACACCCACTCTCCCACTCTGTGAAGTAGTTTTTTTTTTTTTTAACTGGTTCTTATAAGTTGAAGTGACATGAAACTGGTAGTCACCCTGGTGTTGGATAGTTTATCCTCTAATCAACAAGTATTTTCCAGAGTGCATCTAACTAAGAAGCTATCCATTTCATCTCTGTTGAAATCCAGAGAGTCTCTAAAGTTTGAAAAGATAAAAGGCATGTAACTAATTAATCTGAAAATACTCCATTGTTCAGTCTGTTCCCAACTTACAATACAGAAGTCAGAGCAGAGTTGGGGGCTCAGGGCATAAATTCACCATCTGCAGCAAAATGTAATCAGACCCCAGGAGTTTCCACTTTGAAGTCTTCCTGAATCTGTGTGGGTTACAGGTCTGAACATATCACCAGCTTTGACAGGTGGCTTTATTTTTCATTTCAAAGAGGGTAAGGGGAAGGCAAGGAAAGCCACAGAACACATGCACAGCAGAGCTTTGAATATGGCCCCAGGAAGGCTGGCTGAGACATTTTTCTCAGTTCAGGTCACACACTCAGAAGAGCTAAAATAGAGGGCTTTGGGGCTCTGGAACTCTGTCCTTCTTGACTATAGCACTGGAAAACACCACCTTTTCAGATGGAATCCCCCACCATTTTCAGCAATTAGCCCATCCATTAATTTGTTCCATATCTTATAATGAGTTCCTGGAGGCAGGCATCTATTAGGGATGACAGCGGACCAGAGAGCCTCAGCTACAGCAGTGACATCACCAATTTTAGAGAACAGCAGCATCACCAGAATCTGAAACCCAGCTTCCAGGTCTTTTAGCACAGGAACAGCTGCCCACCACAGGAGTCTGGGTATCAATCCCTTGTGGTCCCGAGTAGGAGAGTATGCACATAAGGGTGACTCCAAACATACCATCTCATTCAAAATGTTTTCATGGTGGAGGAGTAGGGCAGAGTTAGAGTTACTTGTCACCACTGCAAAGCTGAGCAAGCACCAGCATGCCAGAACCTGCTCGGCACCCTCATGTATGAGGTCCTAAGGACCTTGCAAAGTGCCAAGCACCACCACTTAAGGAAACCCTCACAATGCACAGCCATTTTTAAGGAGAAGCTGCTCATAAGAAAGCACTCTGAGCACTGCAAGAATGTTGGCCAAGGAAAAGAGGTCTATAGCAGGAGGTTGGATGAAACATTCTGCTTTGCAAAGAGGCAAATGCTGCATCTTCCCACGGTGCTGCTCAGATTGCCTTCAGGCCCTGTGAGCTTCCCCTGCTACACCTACAAGAGTCTTCAGGAGAGGGTCATGCAACATTAGTCCCCTATATAGCTAGAGACATACACTTAATAGGACTTGGATGGGAATAAGGACACATTGTAGACTGCTCAGCCAGCAAGCACCCTTAGTTTTACAAAAACTTAAGGGGGTTTTGACTTCTGATTTCCAGAGCACAACAGTTTCAAGTTTCCCCTGAAGCACAGTTGGTGCGCTAAAAATATATTTAAAGTATCATAATTTGTTTTTACAAGTGTTCTTCTCCAGTTGGTAGGATAGTAATAGGTTTCAGAGGACAAATAAGTTACACTGAGCAAATAGGGATGTCTTGGAACCTCTTTATTGTTTATAAACTTGGGTAAACTAATATCTTTCAGTATGTTGTTGTTGCTTTTTGTTTTTTTGTTTTTCAGTGACCACCCATATTTCACCATCATACCCCAATCTTCCCATGACACATTTGAAATTAAATACTTAAATTGAAATTATTTTAGAATATTTACAGTTATATTTATAAAAAAACACATGAATCACTAAATTGTTATGAAGATAAAAACCAGATTCCATTAATGTTTCTACTTCTATAGTTTCAGAAACTAGGGAAAGAGGAAGGCAAATATAGCAGGATTCTTTTTACAAATCAACCCATGCAGAACACTACCTGGGGAATTTAGGATTCTGTGACAAGCTTTCAGCTATGGAAAGAAGCACAGGTTCTCTAGAGATATTCTACTCCACACCACAATTGATTTTATTAAATAGACACATGACAACAAGAGGTCACGTGCAGGTAATTCTGTCTTCCATGTGATCGTCACATGTAATTCCCATAACTACCTAGTTCTTCTTATTCCCTCTTCACCAATTTGGAAAATGAGGTTTTTGGAAGGGAGCATTTATAGGTGGCAGAGGTGGGAATGAAACCCAGATTTGACCTCAGGTTAAAAATCTTACACTGTGCTTACTGTTGTACTATATTTTACTACTGCTTCTTGTGATGTGTGTATTGAGGCCTGATCCTTCTATTCCTTTAAATACAATATGTTACATTGACTAGGACTACTAGTTAAGGTAGCAAAGGCTAATTAAACAGTCAATTGTCATTATTAACAAAAAGAATGCCTTCTTAGAGAACTACAGCTCATGAGACGCTCTCATTTTCATACCATGTCTCATGAGCTGTAGTTTACACACTAATTTCCCACTTAGTGATGATATTTGGGAAGGATGCCAAATAGGGACTAGGTAGAACCTCCATGGAGAATGTGCACCTCTAGTGACAGGTCCTGAGGTTCTACAAGTCCAACCCACTTCCTGTTAGCTCTTTGGTCTCTAGCTATGGATACAATGTGAGCAGTTGCCTCTTTCTTTCATAACCTCCCGGATTAGGGTAGAATGTTTGCCCATGGGACTATGAGCCAAAACAAGCAGTTCCTCTGTTGATGCTGTCTGGTACTACACCACACCAACAAGACAATGAATAAAATATGCTTTTACAAACATCATAGAATTCATCTTTCAGCAGGAAGATGGGAAACCACGGGGCCAACAAGTATCAGAAATTCAGAAAAGCCTAGCAAAGGAGACCCCAAGCCTACGCAGCCAGTTGTGAACACCTGTTTATATTTTGTGTCCCTGGCACTTTGCTTTCCCTACCCATGGTTCAACCAAGCATGTGTTAGTACCTAAATGTTTTTGGTAATATAGGGTGTCTGTTTCCACCCTCTCTTGAGATATTGGTGTTCTGAAGCAACAGGAAAAGATTCATCTGGTATACAGGAATAAGCAAGCCAAATGTCATTACACCCAGAACTCCAAAACACTTGACAAGAAGCAGTGCTTTGTATTAGATGGGAGCTTCCTCCAGACAGAAACTATAAGGTATTTATAATATTTAGCTCTGGCACTTAGGTCTGACTCATAAAGAATGCTTGAGATTTGCAATAATGAATCAACACATCAATCAATCAACCACAGACAGTTCTGAGCCTGGAGCTATTTGGTACTTTATACCTTAATACTCCTTTCTTTGGAAACTGTCTTAGTACTTGGGAAAGAAGGGAAAACAGAAAGGTAGCTTTGTCAAGCCTCTCACTAAAATTGCAAGAAATCAAAGTGGCCATGTGGCTCAAGTTTTGAAACCTTTTTAGTTCTCTTGTCTCTCTACCCTCTCTGAATTCCAGATGTCCTGGAGGGGAAATTCTTTTCTTTGGGCGGGGGTGGTGAATGGGGGAGGATCTAGACAGGGTTTCTCTGTGCAGCTCTGGCCATCTTAGAACCCACTCTATACACTAGGCTGGCTTCAAACTCACATATCCACCTGTCTTTGCCTCCTCAAGTGCTGGGATTAAAGGCATGCACCACCACCAAATGGGAAATTCTTACAGATACAGTAAGTAGATAATTTTTTTCACTGTTCTGCTCCATATTATATTTGCAAGAAACCTGGCCCATCTTACATGTAACACAATGGTGCCAAGCCTCTGGAAGACATCAATATTCAATGTTATGTTAAATCATCTTATATTTCTAACTTTTACTTTAGAGAAAAGTGGCAAAAAGACTAGTTGTGACTTATAGTTTAGACTGAAAATGGACTTCTGGAAGTTTTCTACATTTTACCCAAGAATTCCCCAAGAACAGGGCAGGAGACAAACAACCTGTATCCTGGTAGTTTTCTGTGAACAGGAAACATCAATGGCATGAGTTATATAGAGGCGTGAGTTAACATTTACCTGATTCACGTATTTCAGTAAAGGGTGTTTTGATTAAACAACACTAACAGATAAAACAAGATGTCAACATAGGACTTCTTTCTGATTTAATGAAATGGTTATTTTTGTGGGTTATATATACAAACAACATTCATTGTGATCCACCTCAATTTACTTATTTAAATATCCCACTGGCCCTCTACTCATCAGGAAATACCTTAACCTAACATGCTAGTCAACGTTCTTCCTTGGTTTTCCTTGCTTTCATGAGCCATCTAAGTCCACAGCAGTGCAGTGATCACCTAGGTTTTACATCGAAAAACATCTATTGGGGAAAGCCTACAGGAAAGATATAAGACTACTGGAAATGCTGGCTGGCTGGTTGCTCAGGGTGTTAGGGTATAGGTGTACTGTGTGTTACAGAAGTAAATGGAATGTATACAGAAAGGTCTCTGGATGGAATTCCAAAACCTTGGCATCTTTACCTGATGTTGCAATTCCAGCAAAAGGGTACTCTCTTGGCATGCTGTTTCATGGGATAATATTTTAAGAGGGGATGATATTAACTTCTGGTTAATAAATAAATAGCATAAATAAGGAGATTCTGTGCATGGACTGTGCTTTATAGGGTTGCTAGGGAAAGGTGGTACTAGGGAAAATTGTTATGAAGAATAAGGATCTCATGGGGGGGTGTTTTGACGTCTCTGTTCCAATGGATCTTGAAAGGCATTTGTGGCACCCTGACTTTACTTCTAGAGCAGTAGTTCTCAACCTATGGGTCACAACCCATTTGGGAGGAGGGGGTCAAATGACCTTTGCCCATGGGTCATGTATCAGATACCCTGCATATATTATGTATTTACACTACTATTCATACCAGTAGCAAAATTAGTTATGAAGAAGTAATGAAAATAATTTTATGGTTAGAGTCACCACAACATGAGGAATTGCATTAAATGGTCGCAGCATTAGAAGTCTGTAAACACTGCTCTAAATTAACTCTGGCCTCAATGGTGGAAAAAGCTCTTTACATAATCTACATGTAAATGTCTATAACACAAGAAACAAGTCCACTGAAACCAATAGAAAATTAGTGATGTTAAGAGTTAACACTGCTATCCAGCCACTTGGCTTCAGAAACTGATGTAATTTTGGTCTGTTTGGCAAGGAAGCACTGAACAACAGTATCATTGGTGTATTTTTCTAGATCTTATAGGAAATTACCAAATAACTACCATATACCCTATGTGTGCCTTGTATACAATCTTTTTGCTTGTCTCTTTTTAGTTTTGTGCTTATACTACACACACACACACACACACACACACACACACACACACACACACACACCTATCTCATACCTCTCCTGTATTATCAGAGCTCCCATCAAAATCATCCAAGAACATGCCCACCACACTGGCCTATCAATCACCTAAACTCCCAAAAAAGTTATTACTCTATTCCCTCTCAGAGATTATCTGTCACTCCTGAAAGTAGCAGAAGCTCATAACCCAACATTCCACCATCTTTCACAATGTTTGCCCTTAAATGGAACTTTCTAATTGAATGGACTGTTTCCATGAGGGGTGAACTAGAAAATAACAGTTATTTCTTGGTATCTCTCTTCTCCATTCCTATCTTTGTCTTGGTCTGTTTGAGGCTGCAATCAGTCACAATGCACCTGAGGATACAGGTTTATGAAGAGGTTCTGCAGGTCCTAGAAGGAGTTGAAGGGTTCCAACCCCAGCTGTATCATAACATACCTGAAGGGGAAAAGAAGGAGGAAAGCATGCTAGGATAGCATGCTAGGATGTCAGGAAAAAGTGTAGGTGAGATGTTAGACTCATGCCAAGCCACCTGTTCTAACTGCTTCAGGAAGCCTGGCATGAACAAGAGTATGTTCCCAAGAGTAAATCAGTAGACACTCTAAAGGACCTCATCTTTACCTCTAACTGTTCCCAACCCTTTAAATTTTTAACTACCTCTCAGTGGTGCACAGGGAAATGGGGATTCCAGGCTTATAGTACATAAACCTTTAGAGGACATTCTGAAACACTTGTTGACCCAAGCAATACCCTATTTCATCCACTTCCAGTGGTCTTGGGTCGTCTTGTGCTATTGGAGTTAAATCTAATTTCTCATGATTCCCTAAGCTATAAATCAATGAGAGTGAACTTGTAATGTGCAAAAACTATGTCTGGTTGAACCCATAGGGTTCTCTGGACTCACTGTGGGTGGCTGTTTCATGACATAATTTTCAATCTTTATATGAACACACGAGTTCTTGCAGTTCTTCTTTTGATACATCTTTCAGACACCAGGACTTCTTTCAGAAGTCCCCATGTCACAATAACCACCACTGCACACCATAGAGTTCTGCTTCCCTCTCACCCTCCATTCCACTCAGACCCAGTGGCCATCAGCACATCTTCTCACCCAAAGTCACTGCTTCTGACTGAGAACTGAGTGTCAGAGGAATGGCAACAAGAGCCTATTAAGTAGCCAAGGAGGGCCAGAGATCTCTAAAGCAGAGAAGTCTTACCTCCTTTATACCTACATGGAGCATGAGACCTCATACACAGACTTCATGAGGTATCCCACCCAGGTGATGACTTCCTCCAGAGCATTTCAGTCACATTCCCATAATTCCTAGGTGACAATACTCAGTCTCAAAATATATCTTGGCTTCCCCACATTCCAGGGTTGATGTTCTCTGTATATTCTGTTCAATAAATCAATAGCCATTCAGCCCTGCTCCTTAACAGACACACTCACGCATGCATGCATACATGCACATGCACACATACACACACACACATACACATACATACACACACACACACACACACACACACACACACACACACACACACACCCCTCTCACTCCCTCTTTGTCACAAGCCCTTTGATTCAAACTTACACACTCTGGGAGTCATAACTGGTTTCTTGTTTTCTCCAGGCCTGGTTCTCTTCTCCCACCTACTGCAATAATATTTGTGAACTACAAGTTACCCCTCTAGGATTTAAACTAAGCAGCAGTGAGTAATTCTCTTCCGTTACTTCACAAAACCTGACTTTTCACTCTTATCTCCCTTGAACTTGGACGCTCTCCAAAGGGCCCACCTCCCTTCTGAGTTGTAAAGCTAAGAAAGAGGCTTGCTGTGTAAATCTAAATCATTAGGTCTTATCTACTTAGATGGGAGCCTTAGGGGTTGGCTGCTTGCTGTTGGAGAACAACACAAGTTTCAATCTGTCACAAAGTCCCCAAGACCAGCCCCTCCTTTGTGATGATCACAGTTGCAGTAGCTGGTGAGCACTGTTTTTCATTTTATCAAACATATCCTTAGAGTTCTACCACTCAAGTCCATGTAATGTAATTATAGTCAAGATGGGCATTAACTAGCAAAGGTTTGACAATCCTGGATCCTAATTGTGAACTGCACACTTCCAGTGAGGGTCTTATCATTCTCTTTTAAATTAACCATGGACTTTTATTATTATTATTATTATTATTATTATTATTATTATCATCATCATCATCATCATCATCATCATCATCATTATCATTCTTTTACATCTAGAATTATAGGGTTCATGAGCTCCATGATAGGAAGGCTTAAGCCAAAGTTGTCCAAGTTGCTTTTGGAAGGGGATCAAAACTCACACTGACGCTCCTGCCTGCCATTGTTATTGTATTGAGGTTTGGATAAACTGTCTTATGGAAGGTGGCTGCTTATAGCAGTTCATTTGAAATGTGTGGGCTTAGATCTGCTTTATGTGTGAGCACAGGCCTGTCATCGTGCATTCCAAGTCACTCTCCGAAGTGCATTTGTCTTTCCTCAGTGTTTCTCAGAGCCGGGGAGCAGACATTCCTTCGGCTCTGCATTAATCCAATTACTAAACACCTGCAGACATGCAATAACAGTTTAGGTGCCAAGAGCCTTAGAAATGGTTTTATAGCAGAATGTAATCGGTTGTCCTGCTATCAGGAGTCATGTTACACACCTGCCAACATCTAAGCCAAAAACATAACACTCATGGTTTTCACTCCAGGCAGGAATGCTCAGCGCACATTACAGAGACTACGTGACAGGCATGCTAGCTTGACGGCCAGGGCCTCATTAAACATTTTGAACTTCTAGGAATAGTATCCAGTCACTGTAGTCTTCCAATTGTTTCAAGAAGACTATGAGAAAAACGTGGTTTTTCTTCCAAGGACAGACAATGAAGGCAATGCCATCCCTTTGAATACAATTTGCTGAGCTTGAACTCTATGACCTCTCTGTCTCAGAATATATGAGAAGTAGCTACCCTGACAGGTGACTTCTTACATGCCCCATGTCTAGGAGTGAATCTGAGCCTATAAAATAACCACTCCTACATACTCATACCATGAAACAAAGAAGGGGCTCAATTGTTCAGATGCTGGAAATCCAAAGACTCTTGTTTCCTTAACTGCTTTAAAACCAGATGTAGAGGGTCATATTGAAATCTTTCTCCAAACACGGCCAACTAAGAAAGGAGTCAGAGTCAGTCAGAACAATCCCAAACAAGCCTGACTCATTATCATCCCTAATTTTTCCCTAAAATGATTTTGAATTTTTTTTTTACTGGCTTCCCATGGTAGAGAATCTTTCTCCTTAACTAATTTTAAAATTTTTCAATTATTGCCCTAATAAGGAATCCCTTAGTCCCATGCCTTCCATAAGACATAAGCTGACATGTTATCTTATGTGTGACAACTTGGGGAGAATGTCTACTCATATCTACATAGCCAAGGCCATGGAGAGACTCTGCATGGAACATGGCAGATATTCAGGACATGTTAGCTAAATGGGCTCATATGTAAAGGAATGTTCCCCTTGTTGTACCCCCACCCCAGCAGAGCAAACACATGACGCTAGTCCCTACCCCTGCTCCCTTGTATATACTGGAGACATTAGAAACCAAGGAGGGGGGAACCTAGTGTCCTGGGAAGCAAAGTGAATAGGAAGGGACATTGTCCGTCAACGCAGCTCCCATGAGTGTAGCATCCTCCCTTTCAACTATACTTTTAACCAAGATCTGTCATTTCCTGAATACTACTTGCCACTGTCAACATCAGAGGACTTCAGCCTAAAGCCCTTGAAACTTCAGCAGAAATAAAATCTGCCTTGTGGTTGATTGCTATGTATGTGGAACCCTGGTCTTCT
Source organism: Cricetiscus sungorus (assembly GCA_030556225.1). Taxonomy (NCBI): domain Eukaryota; kingdom Metazoa; phylum Chordata; class Mammalia; order Rodentia; family Cricetidae; genus Cricetiscus; species Cricetiscus sungorus. The sequence goes on along the minus strand of JANBXA010000651.1, from coordinate 78,388,825 downwards.
CACCAAGAGTACCAGCCCTTTCAGAGCATGGGAATAGGGTTATGTTTCTCATCTCTAGCAGATCTTCTCCTGCTGATGGTCCAAACTTTGAACTTTCCCCCCTTGGGTTTCCATTCCAAAATTGTATACACAGCCTAGAGGCTACACCAAACATCTACCTATATTCTGAGTTCTTGTTAATCATAGTGTGACATCATCATGTGGGAGTTTGTGAAACCCGCACAAGTTTCTCAGTCCCCAGATTGCACCCACTGAATCCATGCCTACATTTTAGCAAGACCTGGAAGTCTAATACATACTACAAGTCAGTGAGCCTAGTCAAGTCACAGTCTCAACCTGCCACCACCTCTCAGAACTGCCAGTAGAGCCCAGAGGATCTGCCTTCCCTAACAGAAACGAGTCAAGTTCTCTCTGATCCAGGAGCTTCAGGGCAGGCTCCAGCTACCTAGGATGGAAAGAGATGCTGATCATATGAGAGATGAGAACCACAGGGAAGGGTAAGGAAAGGATGGTATCATTGCCCCTTACTGAAGAAGAGGGCTGGCAGCATCCACAGATAGCTAGTTCCTTGCTTCCTGAACAGTCAGAGAAAGGCAAAAAGAACCTGGTGGGGTAAGGCATTCCAAGACATGTCTGCCAGCCCCTCCTACTGCAGCCCAACATTCTCAGCCCACATGTAACCTTCAGCCCCTGCCCAGAGCAGTCAGTGTGACAGTAATAATAGTAGTCACAAGAAAATGTAACCTCGATCATGCTAACAGCTTTTGAAAAGTAAAATGCCGGGGATATGATTTCAATTAAAACTCACATTGTCTGACTTGTCTCTATGCACAGCAAGAGTTCACCTCCTCGTGCCCTCTTGGCTCCTCTATTCAAAATGTAGCCGACAGGAGGGACCAGTTCAGTGCCTGCTCCCAGCTTGAGGAGCGCGGGTCTGTGTGCCCCACATCACTTCCCATTCACCAGTCTGCTGAGCTCCTACAGCTCTGGGGAATGGCCTTTCTGTTAACCTTTCCTCAAGTCAATCACAACATAGTGAAACTTATAGATACTGTTTGAGTTCCTCCTCTCTTCCTCCCTTCCTCCCTCCTTCCCTTCCCCTCTCCCTCCTTCTCCCTCTGCCTTTCTCTCTCACCTTGCCCCTCCTATTTTTCTTGGTTTATGAAAGAACAATTATAAACTTAAAATGAAAATGTACTCAGACAAATGGAGTCTCACTGCTTGCTTGGGCCTGTCTCCATGCCAACAGCATTAGTGATCTGCTTCATTTTTGCTTGAAGGTGGCTTTTCCCGGTTCAGCTCTATCATTATCTGGTGTGTGCCAGCCAGCAAGCAAAAGATGGGGAAAGGCAGGCTAAATCAGAATCTTAATGCAAACTCCCCTCCCTCAAAGCAACAGAATTCTGTGGCCCTGGAAATCTCCAGTGCCCATTTCAACAAGATTCTAAGAAGGCAGCAAGTCCAGCCATTTGGTGTTATACAAATAATCAAACTTACACTTCCCTGGGAATCTCCTCTCGGCCTTCTGATTTAGATAATGCTTCTGTGTTTTTTACTAAATAACTCAAATGTCGCCTATATAACAGCTTTGACAGATCTTTGCAGATCTCCAAAATATTCTCCCATTCAGTTTAGAGAGAATGTTCTCAGATGGTATCTGTCATTAATGTGGAGGGAGGTTTAACTGGGACTTTGAAAGTCCAAGGAGGTATTAGCATTATAATGGCATAATAGATCTGTTCTGGATAAGCCTCACATTTCAGAAGCCCATATATTAAAGCAGCAGCAGGACATGGGAGAATGCGATGTAAGGGAAGATGACTCAAGCACATGAAAAGATTAACCAGAGCAGCACCCAAATGGCAACAAATATTAAGCAATATAGTAGCAAAATCTCTACCAACTTTGTTCCCAGTGTCACATTTACTCCATGGGTTGTACTTTCATTCTCTCTGACCTGACTTCAGTTAACACTGCTTTTGACATTTCACTCCTGGACGAAACTATTGGGAGACCAGTTTCATCCAAATGAATTGTATATCAAAAGGAATTGATGATGAAGATATCATTAGCTTTTTTCTTTAACATTATATAGATGTATCTTTATCATCTTTGTTTTAACATATGAGCTCTCCCAAATGAGAAGCTTCTTACAACAAATGCATAGAGTCTCACAACTGGTTGAGATACAGAGAATGAGAGACTTTGGAATGCCACATCCATGCCACATCTGTTCTTAGGACATCCATGCCACATCTGCTCTTCCCATGACTCAGGGATCACTGCTAGAGAGAAGGGGTGACAGTGACAGTGGAGGGCAACAAGGAAACCGAGTTGTGGATACAGTGGGACAGTTGCACATATGACCTCAGTAACAACTTGCACAAGACTGAATGCTCAAGCCAGGCAAAATCCCAGAGAGGTGGGTGAGCACACAAAGTCCTCCCCTACCTGAGGGCCTGTTAGTAATTGAAAAGTACTGGCCAGGTGGTGGTGGCACAGACCTTTAATCCCAGTACTCAGAAGGCAGAGAAAACAGGAAAAGACTAAGAAATTGATTTTTCTCTAGAGTCTCCAAAGAAATTCAGCTCTGCTGACCAGTTTTTTAGACTTCTAACCTCAGAATTCTAAGATGGTAAGTCTGTGTTGGGCGCCACTATGGTATCAGTGGTTCATTTCAGAAAAAAAAAAAAAAAACAAAAAGAAAAACAAAACAAACAAACAAAACACTTAAGGTTCATAAGTTTATCTTACTCACTTCTGCTTTGTCTATATTATGTACCATCAGAGTCTCTCATACTCCAGTTAAGGGAGCCGTTAAGTATCTGCTTTGAGCATCCCAGCTTAAGAGATGCTGCTCTTATTGCCCCAGCAGATGTTCACATACTCATAGAAAGAAAAGTGATGAACAAGAGCTCATATGCTTTTGTTAACCACTCAGAATAAACTGAATTAATCCCTTTAATTTCTCTATTAAGCTCCAAGCTAAATAATTCTTCAAAGTGCTGCATTAAGTAACATTTATACCAGAAGAATCCATCTAGCCACTGACTTCAAGACCTTAGTATCAATTATGTAATAGTTGATTTCATGAGGTCTGAACTGAATTGAGTTCTATTGAATCTTGGAAAACTGTTAGATTTTCAAAGCTCTGTATTTCTCCCCAACCTACAAAACAAAACAAACAACCCCCCCAAAAAAAAAACACTATAATGAAGGCATAAAACAGAGACTCTCCCTCAGACTGCATAATCTTTAAATACCTACCAGGCAGAACCCAGTTTTATCTCCTTTCCCTGCCAGGCCCAATATTCAGATGGTTTTATGACCTGGCCCAGAAGAGAGTAGTTTGCAAGAATGTATAAAACCCAACGTACAACACAATAGCATTCTTCAAAGAATTCCATTAATCTTCTACTGAACTTCTTCCAAATGAGCAAAGGAAAAATAAAAATGGCCATAAAATTTAACTCTTTGTGGAGGAAGCACTGAGAGTCTCCTGAAGAATCTCAAAGAGCAAAACATTTACTGCCCATGAAAATATTGCCCAGATCTTGAGCACGTTTCTATATCTTACTACTATTCATGTCAGGGGTGTTGCAACCTTTAAGTGTGGGGATGAAGTGCTACCATTCTTCCTCCTTCTGTTACTTTCTTAGCATATTGAAAGGGTGAAACTGGTATTCCTGAAGAAGCTTGATTAAGTCACTGGACAGACAGCAAAACCACCTTGGTGGATCAGAGTTGGGATGGGGTCATTAGAAGCCCAAATGGAAACATGAGTCCACAACATGAATCTCAGCTGTGAGGCTAGTAGAGCTGCATGTCCCTCTTCCCCTGTGTGTTATCTGTTGTCATGTGGCTTCTGTCCCCCTGGCCATTTTGGAGCTGTCTTAGAGAAAACTCCAATAGGCTCAGCAAAAGTTGGACATGTAAGCTCTTTTCTCATCATACTCAGGAGAATGTCCAAGTATGCATTATTCAGTGCTGAAGGTTCAAGTTCCAACTGTCTGAAAAACAGGGAATGTGGTGGATCTATGTCTGAAAAGATGGTGTCAACATCCCTTCTATTCTTACAAGCTCGTGGCACTCTCTCATCCACCGCCCATCCCCAAGAAGCTGGCCGGCTTCAACCATCCAAATGCAGCAGCTGGCTAACTTCTTCTGTCTGTTCCTTGGAATCTACTGTCTAACTTAGGACATTCAAGTCAGATAATTGAACGGTGAGTGAGCACATGGAGAGGGTCCAGATGGAGTGGAGCCAGGGTTCCCAGTTAGACCTGGGGCAAGCATAGATAGCTTCATGAATCATTCACCAGGCCACAGAATCGGGAAACAGTAGTAAGTTGTAGCTGACTGCGTTTGGGAGTGATTTGTGACACCAAATTCAGGTAAAAACTGTGGAGGGCAGATTCTCTGAAATGCCTTCTTGTCCTGTCCTTTGCATGTCATCTTTCACCTTACATAGTACTCATCTAAAAGGATAATAACTGAAATGCCATGTGCTTCAGAGGATGTGCTTGTACCCAGAGGTCCTCTGAAGGTATTGCACCATGCTTGCCTCTGAGAATTTAAAGGCAACACCCTCTTCTGTGAGCTTTGGACCCTGGCATCGCACCAGAAAAACTGAAGCAGTGGATAGCTTCTGCCAGCCTCAATACCTAGAGAGTTTTTTATCAGAGCAAGGAAGGAAGAAATGACTGTTGTAGAAATATTGGGTGGGTAACCCAAAGAGGATTACGTTATAATAACAATGAGGATTGTATTTCATAAAGTCTTCAGGTCATAAGTTCATGGCTAGAAGCAAGGTCCCCCTTGAAATGCTTAGTTCAGCAGGGCTCTGAGAATCAGGCATGACTTCTACTTCTCTGGTCTCTGCTCTGGTAATAAGGTCTGGTATGCAACTGCAGTCCACCCGAACAATAGAGAAAATGTAACTTGGCCCCAACGATGTAGGAAAACTGTTGCCCACCTGGTGTGACTTAGAAACACATGGTGATCTCAGTAGCAGCAGCTGAAGAGCAGAGGTAGAGGCTGCAATATGTCTGAGCATCCAGAGTAGAGCAAGGGATGGGGGTGGGGAGAACAGTTCACATCCTGGAGAAAAGAGGAATACAAAGGAGACTCAACAAAAAGAGTTCATGAGAGCATTCCAGAAAACAGCTCCCAACACACGTTCACAGTTTAGAGATTGCAGCATTTAATGATGTCAGAGGTTCTTAGGCACGGCAGGTTATCTGGCACAGGTAGAAGGCCTATGATTCTAATAATGGCAACCACATTGCTCCAGCTGTCCTTGCAAGAAGAACAGGCACTCTGGCTCCAAGGAGTCCAGTCAAAGCAGCCAGTCTCACTTCTAGGAGACATATATGCACACTACAGTCACTCAGATCTGGGGACATGCAAATATGCAACCAGTACCCAGGTTGTTGCTCCAGGATGGACCCTCAAGCAAAAGATGGACTAAACAGTAAGTCAGGAAACACTAGCCTGGACAAATTTCCTCTGCTATACACTTTGGAACAAATCCTTCCAGGCTTAGGGTCTCCATTCCTTCTTCTGCAAAGTAAGAATTGGGGAGAACTACCATTACAGGGAGACTTGCTAAATCAATACTTCTGTATTTAACAAAAAAACCCATGTAACATATTTTCTCCTTTCTGAAAACTAATGTGAAGTTGCCTGCAGTAAATTTCTACAGTCCCCTGCTGGGATATACTATTTCAGATTGTTCCTCTTGTTTTGAAAAATTACAACAGTGAAAAGCACAAAATGCCTGTCCTCAAAGTCAAGGCTGTAATAGTCTGAGCAAGAGGCTAAGAGTTCACCCAGGGCCTCATCTAATGACTTAGTCCTTTATTGGTTAGTTTTTATTAGAGGTTTTGGTCAGATGCTACATTGTGGTCAGGACACTTTCTGTTTGGTCCTGGGGGACATTTCTTATTGAGATGTTCTTTGTGGCATAGAGGGAGAATAATTTGATGTTTATGAGTGTTCCAAGGACACTTGAAAAGAAAGTACCTCATCTCCAAACACATAAAATGGATTCCTCATGTGAAATTTCAGTTTGTTTTATACCCTCATCCCCTTGGTCTTTATTTGTGTTTTCCCCTGTCTCAACTTGTGTTATTCTCCACTTCAACTTCCATAAATTGGTAGTGTTTCCATAAATTGGTAGTCTAGCATGAGGGTGCTATTGATTTTTCCCTCTATCATTCTAAATTTAAGTGGTTCCTGTGCAGACATTGTTTGTAACATGTGAATCTTTGAGGCCATGTTTTCATTGTGTATCAATATTTGTATAAAGTTATCTTCTGGGTGTCTGTAAGTGCTATTGGATGTCTTTACATGGTTTTAATCTTAGTTTCTATTTTACTTGATACAAATGTCTGCTGCCTGATTTATTTGGTATATGTTTCCCTACACATTGATACCCACTCTATGGTTTTCACCCCTCTTATGTCACTTTTCCTCACTGCAACTCTCACCACACACACTAATATTCTATTTAATTTAAAACATCATATTTTGATTTTTTCCTCATGAAAAGAGATTATCTTATTTACTCTTGTTTCTGAGATCTTACATCTTATTTTAGTAATTTTTCCCTTTTGTCTGTTTTCTTACCATCCCATTTCAATGAACACTTTTATTATTTTAGATTTATGCCTGTAGCATGTGTGTCTGATGTGAGTGCATGTTTACATGTTTGCCAGTGTGCATGTGTCTTTGAGGAGATCATGTGCCTTCCTGGATCATCCTTTACCTTCTCTATAGAAGGAAGGTCTCTCACTTGAACTCAGAGCTCCTGGATACCAGTCCAGCTAGTCTACCTATCCAGCTCATTCCATGAAGCCCTTGACTCTACCTCCAACAAGTTGGTCTCTGAACTCTTCTGATCTTTACGTGGGTTCTGAGGTTCTAACTCTGTCCCTCATTCTTGCAGGACATATGCTCTGCCCATTTACCCAGCTCTTGTGCCTCTTTACTGGTTTTTTCTTTTAGGGATTTATTTTTATGTATGGTTTGTTCTATAATATTTATTGTCAGTATTTCTTCATTCTCTTATTTTCCTTTTCCTAAGAGTTCTGGAAGTCTTTTTCATGGTCCTTTTTCATCATCCCTTGTCTTCTACAGTGCCATCAGCCATTTACTTTCAGAAACGATTTTCAGTTTGTCACAAAAGACTTATATAAAAATGTCTACACAGGTTTGTTTCTTTAAGATTTGATTTTTAGAACCATTGCTTCTGACTGAGGTTAGACATCATCAAACACTTTCTTATGTGTTCTTCCTCTCACAATGAATTTATTTCACTATGAACAGTTCTGAATTTTCAGGTCTTTAATAGCCTCTTCATCACAGGCAGATGGTTCTTAAATGCCATCCATATTGTCCTCTCCAGCCAATCAGAAAACAAAGTATGCCTTTCTGCCTTGTAGCCAATAATCACCCTGCTGAGTTAAATGTTCATGGATGCCTCTCAGAGTTTTCTGCACTTACACTTTAGGCAAATTTCTTTGGTCAGATGGTGAAAATGGCCAAAGTCCAGTCCAGGCTCAGTTAGGAGGGTTATGAGGGACCCAACTAAGTAGATGATGCTAAAATGATGTTTTGGTGAAAAATATGTTACATAATTTCAAGGTATGTGGGAACTCCTCCTTAGTTCTTGATTCTTTGTCATAGTGGACTTAAGACTCTAATTGTTTGGAATCAAATTATGCCCCCATTACTGTTTCCTCTGTAACCTATTCTCATATCCACTTCTCCATCTAGAAAGTAGTTAAGATACCAGCATCTATCTCATAAAATCATTGCAGGCAATAAACGAAGCACTCTATACATATTATAGTACCTAACACATAATAAGAGAGATAATGTTACCTGACATTGGCTCATATTCAGATAGGATTTAAGTTTATTAGCACCTTAAGTTTATTAGAACCTGCATCCTCCTGATGTAAACTAATAGAAGAAACTACAGATTAAAGAAATCAATACAGGAGGGGGTAGTAGAACCTAATCAGTTACCAGTCAGACAATGAGCATCCTGGATATAGTCAGGAAATGAAGAGTTGAAGCTTAGTTATAGCTGAAGCTGAAGTTTGGATCAGAGTATAGAAACAAAATCCCCCAGCAGGGTCTTAGGTAGATGTCATCACCTGCTCTTGGAAGATAACTTTATGGTAGTACCCAGTCTCCACCTGCAGTAATCAAAAGGCTCTATGGGGATTATTACTCATAGACTGTAGTCTCAAGAATATTGCTGAAAATACCAATAATCTGAATCCAACCACATCAAGGGGACTGTAAGCATCCTGAAAGATGAGGATACTTTACAATAGTTGATGCTTTACAATCAACTATACTTGAGTGTTTCTATCTGAAGCCTTCTATAGGGTATTTTCCTTGCCACCTCTCTCTCCACTCCTCCTTTTCCTTCACCTTCACATACTCTTTCTTATGTAAGTGTTTCCCCAAATTGAGCCCTTCAGATGGAAGGGGAATTAATAAGAAAAGATGAAAGATCCATACTTTGCAAACTAAGACTTGTTGATAATGTCTTAAAAAGTAAATAAGCAAATTACTTGATTGTCCTGCCTTGAATTACATATTTGTTTATTGTTTGTCATCTCCTATGACAATTATGCATTCAGTATGACAAGAACAGTTTCTACAAAAGAGGGAATGGTGATTTGAGATAATAAAGATTAAATAATAGTAATAACTTTCCATAACTTTCCATGCACACCCTCAAACCAGCCAAATCAACAGCACTGACATTCAAACTACTTAACAAGTAACACAGCATGAGCACCAGAGCAGACACTAGCTAGAATACTAGCCATTTGGGGGGAACCTTCCTATTATGCACAATTTTGTCATTTGATCTGCTGGCTTTGGAGGAGACTGAGGTAGAAAATACCTGTGTGGCAAGGATGACATGCTAGTGCTCATGTTGCCCCCAAAATGTCTCTCCCCTACATGGCAGTATTTGTGTTCTTACTAAATTTGAACCTTCCATTGTATCTGTGTGGTATATAGACCTCACCCTTCATTGCTCACTCTGTTGGCAAAGTTTTTGTTCTACATGTTTTCACAACATCTCTTCATTTTTTTTAGTTGACTTTGAAAGGGAATAGTAAAAATTGATTCTCATATTAATTGCTTGCCTAGAAAACGCTAAAATTTTTAAGATAATTGTCATTATAAATTAAATTTATAGGTATCTGGAAACTCAGAAACAGGATCATGCCCTGTATCTGATGTGCTTCTGCACCTAGAATGTCCAAGAGCATCAGCAAGAATTTAACAACTGCAAGAAACTATTGTCAGTATTGTGGCCCAGAGAAGCAAGCATTAAGTATCTGATTTTGCTGTGGCTAAACTCTAGTGCAAATACAAATATGAGTGTCTTAAAGTTTGGCTGTGTTTGCTTTGTTGTTACAGTTTCAAAGTTTAGCTTGATGTTTAGTCAAACTAAAAACCAGAACTGAATATTCCTCATAAGCTGCTAACTGTTTTACAGACAAGCCTTGGTGTTCTTCCTTAATCTGCATTGTCATCAGCCCAGCTGAAATAATGCTCCATCCTTATCAATGCCGCTTAAACCCTCGCACCACACACATGCAGTCCCTCCCTATCCCCCAGCAATACATACTGTAATGAAAAAAAACACAACTAGTATCTCTAAGATACTTTGACTTATTTTGAAAATATAGTACCCCTTTATGAGATAATTAATTTTCTGTTTTCCTCTCTTTCACAGCTATCAGAATTCTCTGCATTTTTTCTTGTGACTAAATTTAGGATTAATTAAAATTATTACTAGGTTTAGTAACAAAAAGATGATTTTTCCCTCTGTGTTGGAGACTTTAGAACCAATCAATCTTGAAAATAATTTAAGGTATTTTTTGTCAAAATGATGTGCTTATGGGTTATTTAAGGAACAGGTACAATCCTGTGTAAAAGTAAAAGAATCACAGAGGTCTTAGGAAACATGAGAATAAAATAGAAAAGAATACTACATCTTATGAGAAGGTATGATCCAGTTCATTCTTTGTCTGGGTTATATTGGTCATCTGTGTGTGAATGAATGAGTGTGTGTGTGTGTGTGTGTGTGTGTGTGTGTGTGTGTGTGTATGTGAGAGAGAGAGAGAGAGAGAGAGAGAGAGAGAGAGAGAGAGAGAGAGAGAGAGTGAGGGGGGGAAGGGCACCTGACTGACTCACGTAGTTCTGTCTGTCCCAAAACTATGTAGACCAGGCTGGCTTTGAACTCACAAAGATCTGCCTGCCTCTGCCTACTGGGTGCTGGGATTAAAGGCATGTGCTATCATGCCCTGCACTTAGCCACCCTTTCTTGAAAATTTCTGCCATATTTCCAAGAGCTATCCATGGAAGGAGAGGTCCAAGGTCTATCCTTTTTAAGCTGTAGGTGAGAGATTCTTTGCAGATCACACAATGCCAGAGAGCATCATTCCAGGCTCTTGACAAATATATGTATACATCAAAATCATGGTCAGCTTAGGCTACATGGAGTCATTATCCCATACATGTGCCCTCCAGAACTCTAAGTGTAGCATGGCCTTTATTCCTCTCCAAGTATTATACATAAAATCAAATTTATATAAAATTCCCCATGCACTGTTGATTTTAAACATATCAAATGATTATTATGCACTTATTGTCACACAAAAGACTTTTTGTATGCTTTTTATAATATACTGTGTGTGTGTGTGCACGTGTGCGTACACACAGTTGCATGAGTTTATGTGTACCACATGTGTGAAGAGATTGGTGGAGGTCATAAGTGGCATCAGATCCCCTAGGACTGGAGTTACTGGCAGTTGTAAACCACAATGTAGTTTCTAGGAACAGGACCTGGGTCCTTTACATGAGCAATAAGAGCTCTTAACACTGAGCCATCTCTAAATACCATCTTCCATATGCTTTCGCCATATGGAATATCTTTACTTTGCTTTATCTTTTGAAATATCAGTAATATAGAATGTGTTAAGCATAACGCACAGAGTGATAAGCATTCACTGGTTTTCCACCTGCTTTCTTCATCATCATCCCCACCACTACCTCCCACCATTCTGCTGGTTACTGTTTTCCTCTTAAATGTAGTTTAAATGTCCTTTTCTTATCAATAACTCTTGATCCTGTAGTCATAATTATACCACCCCCATATTTTGTATACCTCTTTTCTCATTCTTTTAATTTTACTTTGCATTAGAGGCAGTTATAACAAACATAGTTATTATTGTTTTCTGCTCTTTTCATATGTAGGCTCACCCATTAGTGTTTGAACTCTTTCAAAGCAGGAGTCAAATCAAGTTTGGAAGAATACCTGTCCACACTGTCAATTCTTTATGCTTTCCCCTAACAAGAGTTTGGTTAGCATTTATTCTTTTGTTATTTAATATTTGTTATCTTAAATTAGCATTCCCTGCATGGTCATCATAGAAAATGGCAAACAACAAATGAATACACAATTAAAGGAAGGCCAATCAAACAATTTGTTTGCTTAATTAATTTTTAAAAACATGAGCAACCCTCAGTTTGCAAAGTATGGATCTTCCATTTTTCCTTATCATTTCCCCTTCCATGTGGGGGAATTAAATAATGGGAAAACATTATACATAGGAACAGGTAAGAGCAAATAAGAGGGATAGGTGAAAAGAAAGAAGGGAAAATATCCTATAGAGGTCTTCAGAAAACTGAGTAGACAAGTTTGATTGGTTTGTCAATTAAATTGGATTAGTCAGCAAATAGGCTCTTATCTTATTAATGGTTTATTACTTGATCTGGGCTTCTGATTTTTATCCTCTGCACTCAGAGTCTGACTTACTCTGCCAAGTTAAATGTGCTTGATTTTCAAATAATTATTTAACAAGTTGATTCACCCCCACCCCACACCCAGTTTACCCGGTAGATGTCATCTAATTTCTCTTCCTAGGGTAATCCCTGTGTCCCTCTTGGGGTCCTCCTTGTTACCTAGCTTTTCTGAAGCTGTGGGTTATAGTCTGGTTATCCTTTGTTTTACATCTTATATCCAATTACAAGTGAATACATACTGTGTTTGTCTTCCTGAATCTGGGTTACCTCACTCAGGATTTTTTCCTACTTCCATCCATTTGCCTGCAAATTTTATCAGGTCAACATTTTTTATAGGTGAATAGTACTCCATTCATGAAGGAATGGGATGGTTCAGGGGTAGGGAGGGAAGGAGTGGAAGAGCAATGAAAGAGATATTTTAATAGAGAAAGCTGCTATGGGGTTAAAGAGAAGCCTGGTGCTAGGGTAATTCCCAAGAATCCACAAGTATAACCCCAATTAAGACTCCTAGCAATGGTGGAGAGGATGCTGGAACTGGCCTACCCCTGTAATCAGATTGGTGACTACCCCAACTATCATCATCATAGAGCCTTCATCCAGTAATCAATGAAACCAGATGCAGAGATCCACAACCAAGAGCTGGGAATCCAGTCGAGGAGAGGTGGAGGGAATGTATGAGAAAGGAAGGTCAAGATCATGATGGAGAAATCTACAGAGACAGCAGAACCAAACTCATTGAAACTCATGAACTCAAGACTGATAGCTGTAAAGACTCCAGGGGCCCAAATGAAGCCCTCTGCATGCAAGAGACAATTGTGAATCTTGGACTATCAGAGGACCCCTGACAGTAGGAACACGATATAACCCCAGTACATGAGCTAGCTTGTGGCAGCCTATTCCCTATGGTAGGATGCCATGTTCAGCCTTAATGAATGGGAGAGGGGATCAGCCCTGCCCCAACCTATTGTGTCAGACTTTGTTGACTTCTTATGAAAGCCCTTACCTATGAGGAGGAGTGGACTGGGTGTAAGCTGGGAGTAGCAAGAGGGCAAGAGGAGGGGTGGAAGGGAGAACTGCAGTTGCATATAAAATAAAGTTTAAAAGAATAAATTATAAAATAATAATAATCTAAAAAAAGAAAGAAATTGACTCATAGACTTGTTAACAGTCAATAGCATGATTTAACAACTCCAGAATAAACTCATGCACCTATCCAGATGTGAGTTTCTTTGAATCTCTTCAGAAGTGAATATATAGGCTACTCCTGATATTTTCACAGACTATCCTCTGACCCCTAAATTAAGTTGAAAGCATTGTAGGAAGTAATGAAAGATTTGTTTGGGTTTCAAGTCCCAAAACCTGACCTTCTACCTCTCAACCCCAAACTACACAGGAAATCTCTACAGTAAATCAAAGCCAAAAGTGTATTTAGGATGGAGCCAGAGAAAATGGGAAAGAAAAGACTGGAAATAGTCAGTAGGGTCATTTTTATTGTGATTTGAAGATAGTCTGTCAGCACAGAGCCAGCTTGGGGAACTGAGTCATTGGTTTCTTGAGGTAATGACCTAACTTTTCATAAGGGACCTCAGCTGTCCTATCTTTATCCTCAGTTATTTCAGCATAGGTTCATGCTCCCTGTAGCTAGACAGAGAATAAATGAACCCCACGTGCCACTTTCACACCATGGGATTAATAACTCAGGGTTCAGACTCTGTTCTATGCCTTTGTTTTCCCTGTTCTTCCAGTTTCCACATTCAGGTCCTACCTTTACACAGTGACCCCTGAAGTCTGCCATTTATAAACACCTTTGTCAAGACCATAAGACTATATATAGTCTTATACATCAGCTGAAATTCTCCAGATACATCCTCCTCAAGGATTCTGTCAAATATCTGAATCCCTTGCCAACATCCAAGCTCCAGTCTCTTTAGTCACCTGACTGGCTCCACTGTCATCATGTCAAATCATGCATTTCTTCCATTTGAGAGCTCCTTCCTTATGCACAGTTAACGGCCATGGCTTCTAAATCTTGAACCACATTTCTCACTCAATATGTAATGCAGTTCCCCACTACCTGGTCAAATAACCCATGTATAGCTACACTCAAAAATAAACTTTGGTCATGGCATTTGCCTGCTCAAGAATGATCCATATCTCCATATTACCTCCTTCATCTAATCTTCAAGACTAGACTTACCAAACTACTATATCCTTGATTGTCTACATACACACTAGGCACAGTCATATTATACTATGGTTTCTCATATTTTCTATAAAGTGGCAATGTATGTATCACACCTATATCTCTCACAGCCTTTCCTTAAGTTTTGTACATAGTAGATGCTATTTAATATTTGTGAAATAATTTTATATGCCTATCTTGACCCTGTATTCTTGGATCTGAATATACTTAAATAAACACTACTTTCATCACATACCACTTCAATCAGCTTCCCCTATTCTAAATTCCTGATAATGCATCCAAAATTTATTTTTAAATGTATCTTGCAATAGTCACATGAGAAGTAAACGTTACTACAAAGTAGCTAGAATGGTATATATTTACCTATGTTTTAAAAAAAAAAAACACTTAAAGCATTGAAAAGGCCTTTTAAGTTAAGTACACTTTTTAAATACTTTTACCAACATAATTCCAAATGCATCTCAAGTTTATTGAGATGTAAGCCTAGTTAAATCTTTATAATCAGACCAGCAATTCAAGTATGGCTTGACTTCATGGATTTACATATTCATCACTCAGCTCTTAAATGCCCTTTGACCTGTTCCTTCTCAGAAACTTGTTGAGTCTATGTGACATCAAAATTAACTACCCTTTTGTAATTCATGTTCCTGTAAGCCTACCACTGAAAGATGAAGATGCCCTCCTAGAGTTAACAGCAGCAGCACTCTGAACCGTCAGATACTTTTGTAACCTGCCAGAGGAACAATGAAGATTGATATTCATGCACTGGAAAACCAGTGCATCCAGACCAATGCCATCAAACTAAGACACACTGATCTGCTTCCAAGCCAGGCAGAGCAGTTAAGAACATCACAGAGTAAGTTCCCAGTCTCCTGCTTATTGCCAGTAGGTATATCTTATGTGGAATCAGTTTTGGATCAGGCATCACCCTTCTACCTTCAGCCTAATGTCCATATCTCCTCAGTGGCAAATGAGACAGCCATTTTCCTGATCATCTTCCGTAAGCACCATCAGTCATTGCTGCATGTGGCTTTGAGCAGAGTCACTCAAAGAATTACAGTTGATGGTTGCAGACATCGGACTTGTGGAACTGTTGTGGTTGGATATGTATCATGGGGCATTAATAAAAAATACCCTGCATTTTTTCAAATGTTTTGTAGATCTCTCTCACCCTCTTTTATGGTTTCTAGTTAGTAAACACACACACACACACACACACACACACAGAGTCACTTTAGAGTTACAACTACAACAAATATATTTGTTGCAATGTACATAAGTCCAAAAGATTGGCTCCTAATTCATCTGTTCAAGAAAGAGAAGACATTTCCCCATATAAGTCACCACATGAGCGATAACCTGGTGTTGTAATGCCCCCACTAAATTTGCCTTAATAGTCACACAAGCAAGGAATTAGATATGAGGATTTGAGAAACACATAATTCTTTGGAAAACAGCCACTTACTATCAAGTTACTTTTGCCTAAATTCTGCCACTCAGGATATAATTTATTAGAAAGGACTGCAAGAAGAAGGTGTTTGGGACCAATGATGGGCAGTCCATGCTCATGTAAGACTGGATGCATTGATTTCATTCTATAGACATGTTTTCTAATTTGTTTAAGGACATTGAACTATTCATTCAAGGCTGCCATTTAATGAACAACCATCCTTGGCAAATTGCAGCTCAGCATGTGAGCCAAAACAATGTTTTCTTTACACAATGTGCATATCATTGTTCATATTACCCTCTGGTCCCAAGTCCCCATTTCTCTCTTCAGACATAAGCATACAACATGAAATGATAGATAGCTGATGCCACATATACTATTAAAAGTAAGGAAATTTCTAAGGGTCATCATTATCCATGCCACCAATATGTGTCATATACAGGTGTGATTGATAATTTG
Source organism: Cricetiscus sungorus (assembly GCA_030556225.1). Lineage (NCBI taxonomy): Eukaryota > Metazoa > Chordata > Mammalia > Rodentia > Cricetidae > Cricetiscus > Cricetiscus sungorus. The sequence goes on along the minus strand of JANBXA010000651.1, from coordinate 78,372,872 downwards.
TACTTGTAAAAGCAGGGATGGATAGAAAATCTCTCAATCCCCTTCCAGAAATTTGATGTGAATGTATAACTTTTGTAAAAATAAGCAGGATTGTTAAAAAGTGCCCAGAAAATCTTTATTGATAACAATTAAACTAGATATGTCCATATTTTTACTTACTGCCAGACATTACTCTAACTCTTGTGCTTGTACTATTGTACTTTAGCCCTTCTGAGTGTAACTGCTAGCCTTATCTGCATCTGACTGACGCAGAAGTGTAGACAAAAACAAGTTGAGTTACTTGCACACGGTCAACAGCTGAGCTGTATCCTTCTATCTTTCCATGTTTGTTTTCAAATATGTGGATGAGGCTAGCATTGAACTCCTCCTGCCTCCAGCATTCAATCACTAGAATCCCAGGCATGTTCCACCATGTCTACTTCAACTTGATTTCATATTATTTGTCTTGGTCTTTTCTGTTGTTTTGACTCTGTGCTATACCTTCACAGGGAAGAACAGTGATAAAATAGAGGGAAGTTATTCTGAGCGTGTCTATAGGAGAGTCTTGAGGCCCAGGAAAACTCTTCTATGCTTTTGTGGTGTAAGCTCGGTTTGGTGACTCTGGTCCTTGCCTCCTTCCCAGAAACACAAGAACCAAGTTGCAAAATTATACTCTATAGTGTGGCCATAGTAATGCTCTCCTAAATTACATTGTAGATCTGTTAATGACTACACGAGGCCAGCTTGAGATGCAAACTCCTATATTAAGCTACCCTGAAAGCATCTCTTTGGTTTTCTGATGCCACTGTTATTGTTTCATGATACAAATTTGATAGGAACTGAACATGCTCAGATATGTTCCTGTGTAATATCCTTAGGGCACAAAACCAAGCCTGCCCATGTGTTCCTGCCCACTATTTAGCCTTGCAGAAGTGTGTCCCATGATCTAGAGCTAAGCATTCTCCAACATGTGTCTTCCATCTTTCCTTTTTGAGCCTTCAACTAAGCATATGCAGGAACATAGCCCTTACCTGAACATGCTCAGGATTGTTTCCCCTGCCCCAAAGTGTTTGCCTATAGGAATATGTACAGAATTCTTTGATAAAATATGCCTTCATTTGAGAAAGATATTATTTTGTAAATAATGCCCACCCTCTCTTCACCTGTTCCAAGTAATACATATTTCTCCACTTTCCCATTTCTTATTTGTGCTTATTTGGGCTAAATGTTCTCCAATATGTGAACTCACCACATTCAACTATCAATCCAAAATCCTCCTAAAATAAACACATACATGTAGAGCACCATATGGCTTTTCTCTGTGGCCTGAGAGAATAATTCCAAACACAATCAATCCTGCTAAATTATACAGAAATGTTGTTTGTGGCTTCTACCTCATTGTCTTCTTCTCCTACAGGTAAATACTTCTGACCTAAACAGAAGGCTGAGGTATTTGGCTCAACAGATAGTTTTGTTAGTAGTAGGATTTCTACACTAGTCCGGTATAGTTAGATAGGAGCTATTTACAAGATCCTATTTGGGAGCAGCTACTTACAAGGTCCTCTGGAGCCCCATCACCCATATGTGTGATTGAGGCAAATGTCAGGAAAACCTGGCTCACCAAGACTAAAGACTAGGTTCCCAAACATTTAAGTCAATGGTTCTAAACCCTCCAAATGCTGTGACCCTTCAATACAATTCCTCATATGTGGTGACCCAACCATAGACTTACTTTTGTTGCTACTTTATAACTGTAATTTTGCTACTGTTATGAGTCATAAAAAAATATCTGTGTTTTCAGATGGTCTTAGGTGACCCCTGTACAAGGGTCATTCGACAACTGTAGGGATCACAATCCACATGTTAAGAACCACTGATTTATTAGATTCTTCAACAACTCAACAATTCTTCAACAAACTAGCTGCTTCATTTTGCAAGTTGCTTCTGGGTCACTAAGTAAGTCACAGTAAAGTACAGGACAAGATAGGACAAGAAAAAACACAATTTGAATTTCAGGTCTTGCCAGTGGCAGCCATCTATAGTGCCTTGGAGGATTTAAAGCATCTGTATCAAGGAAAACCCAACACAGCAACCTGCCAAGTTAGTTGTGAAGGTCCAAGAAAGTAGTGGAAATATTTTGCCAAGTATTAATTCTGCAAATATAGGTACCTCTGTCATAATCAGACCCAACAGCCATTCTTCTGAGCTCTATCACTTTCGCAGTTGTCAAGGACCTCCTGAACAGTAAGCCCTATTAGTCATATGCCTGACTCCACTTGTCCACACCAAATGCTTTCCCCATCCTAAGCCTACCACAAGGACATAGAACATATTCTTGTGGCAAAGCATCACACCTGGAGACATTCACAAGTCTCTGAGCTTTACAGACTGACCAGATGCTGCTGCCCTGGACTCCCATGAATGCTTTCTCATTAAGTACATGTATTTGTGGTCCAGGTCTCTATCCAGTAAACAAATGTAGCCAGAATTCTTGAGCCATTTGTGCATACCACTGTTCAAAAATATATTTGTAAGATAAACAAATGAAGGAATAAACTATATCATTGGTTAGATGTGTCTGGAGAGTTCATGTCTGAACAAAACCCATATGTGTTCCTAGGAACTATTGTTAAAGTGGAAGCACAAAGAAAAGGGGTTTTAAAAGTGATACTAAGAGAGATAAAAACACATATGTATGTAATATGCAAATGTGGAGGCTACTGGGAAAGAACAGACATTAGTTTATGAACATATACTAAAGGTAAGTACAGAGGTAGAAAGTGAGGCAAGAAAAAAAATCAATGATAAAGAGGGAGAATTAGAAGAAAATATTTAGTATTTGTAAACAATTGCATGTGTTTCTGTGAGAAATTGGAGAAAGACCAGAAGTCTTATAGAAAACAAACAACATGTTAATTTATCTCTATTTCAATTATTTCTCCCATTGGTCTAATTGCTTCCCAACTTTCAGTGTTTTTGTTTATTCCTTCATCTGCAGAATGGAACACAATAATCTATTTACTATTGACACAAAAATGATAAGATTACAAAATGAAGGAAAAATAAAAAAAAAAAGTGATTGTAAAATATTTAAGAAACAGGACCTCATTGGGATTCCCTAAAACCGCTGTAGGCCAATTCTCAGATGCTCCTGCACATTACTTATAAAACTGAAACCACCCAGCATGGTTCTGAATTATGCTTAATTCCTTGTCACAAAACTAAATCTATGGAGTCATAACATAAAATGACAACTAGTGACTGCTGATAAAAGAAAAATTAGCCTTTCTCAGGCATGAGTCCCCTTACTGATTGTCTAATACAGAGTGGTTACCACTAGCATGATATATACACACAAACAACAATGAACTCAGGAGATTGTTTTTATAAATTCATGCATGCACATGAGTATATATGTACATAAAAATAATAATCAAAGAAAGGCTATCAACTTAAGGGGACACATAGGAGGGACTGGAGGGAGAAAAAGGAGGGGGGAATAATGTAGTTTATTTCAATTTAAAATATATTAAAAATAAATGAATAATTTAAAAATTATATCTGAACACACGCAGGTGAGGAAATCAGATAAATTTCTGATAAATGTCTGATAAATGGGTACAAATAAGAATCAAGGCCAAGACTCCAAAGGAGACTCTCATAGACTAACGCTTAAGGCTGGAATTCCCTAAAATATCAAGGGTTCCCAGACAGTAGGCGTTTATAGTCTTGAGGCTTTTCCATGATCATTCCAACTCCAGCTGAGGACAGGTTCAAGTGAAATGGTTCACACAGCTATGCTTGCATCACATGACATCACACAAGCTCAACTAATATCAACAATTACATCAGGAGAAATGTGTTTACCTTGGTTTCCCGCCACAGAAAATTGGTCCAAAATGATGTTAAACATACGCCTTTCATTCCTGCTTCTATTGAAGGACAAATAATTTAACAGGTGGGATTCAGAATTCCAAGGAGGGTTTTTATTTTTATTTTATTTTTACAGTAGAGTATTAAACATTCCACTTTTGCTCAATGGAATCCGGGACCTATCTTGACAACCCTCAATAAGCTCTATTTATTTTTCAAAAGTCCCCCCCCCCCGAAGTTCACATTAGTGGTAAGTTGAAAAAGCCTGGAGAGCCAGACTGTTCTCTTGCATGTTACCACTACAACGTGCTACTTCAACAGAGAGACCAAATACTCTCACTCCTCCAAGAATTGATCCAGACAGCAAAAAGAGAGGAAATCCATTCTACTTTAGCATGGCAATTAGTTCAGACTTCATACAATAGCATTTCAGTCTAGAATTTTCACCATCGCTGCCAAAAACATCAATGGAAACATTACATGATTTTCACTCTAAAGAATAACCAACTTGTTCCCAGCCTAGGTAGAAAGAAAGGAATTAAAGGGAAAGGCCATGTGTGGCATTCTTAACTATTTCTCACTGCGCTGTTACTTCTTTTCCTTTATGCACCATGTCACTTTACTTATTTTTCTAATAATAATTAGTAACTCTTAATTTTTTTTAGTTTTGAGAATTTAGTACACCAATACAATAAAATATGATCCTATCTAAGTTCATCTCTCCCCTAAAATTTAAACTATGACCTTCATAACTATACTCCCTTCCCAACTTCATTTCATTTTTTTTAATAATTCACTAAGTACATTTTGTGCTGCAAGTTTGTGCATGGGTGCAAGGCCATCCACTGAAGTATGGGCCACATCTTCAATAAAGAGTTGTAGGCAGACTTTTCTTTCCCACATACCAGTTCCAAAATAACCATTATAATATTAATTATAAATGCTCAGCCAATAACTCAGGCTTATTACTAACTAGCTTTTAAAACTTAAATTAGCCCTTTCCTATTAATGTACATTCTGCCATGTGACATTATCTCTTTTTCATCTTGAAACTTCTGTTTATTCTCCATGCCTGACTGGCAACTTCACTGACCTTCTTCCCAGTAACTTTAGCCTTGTTCTCCCACCTAACCTTAACCTGTCCAGCTATTAACCAGTCAGCTTCTTTATTAAACCAATCACAGTGACCTATTCATCCAGTGTAAAGGACTATTTCACATAGAATGATTGCTTTTCATTGCTTCAATAAACACTGAACTAAACCAACTTAGAAAGGAAAGGGTTTATTTGGCTTATGGGTTATAGTCTGGTTCTCCCATTCTCCCACCTAACTTTAACCTGTCCAGCTATTAACCAATCAGCTTCTTTATTAAACCAGTCATAGTGACCTATTCATCCAGTGTAAAGGAACACTTCACATAGAATGATTGCTTTTCATTGCTACAATAAACACTGAACAAAACCAACTTAGAAAGGAAAGAGTTTATTTGGCTTATGGGTCCATCATCCAGAGAATCTCAGGCAGGAACAGGAACCCCTGGAATCAAAAACTGAAGCAGAAACTATGTAGAAATGCTGCTTATTGAATTGCTCACTTTCTCATTGGTACTGGCCATGGTGGGCTAGACCCTCCCACATCAGGCATTAATCATGAAAACATTCCCACAGTCATGCCCCAAAATAAGCCTAGTGATAGAAATCCCTCTGGTAAGGTTCCTTCTTCCCAAGTGACAGCAGGTTAGTTTCAAGTTAATATTATGAAGCTAAATATGACACTCTCCAAGCATCTATCCACTACCAATAGCTTCTACCTATGATGTAAGGCCTGGAGATCATCTACTGTGTTTATGCCTGGATTGTAGCTGACTTGAGCTTACAAAATGTCTTCTGCAGGCAATCAAGGCTTCTGTGATTTCTTGACTGTAATGACCATACCATGTCCAGAACACACTGTGATGTGAGATAATTCCTTGTACACTGTAAAGATTTGTCATTCCTATTGGTTTAATAAAATGCTGATTGGCCAGTAGGAAGTATAGGTGGGGCTATCAGGCTAGGAAAATTCTGGGAAGAGGAAGGCAAAGAGGGAGTTGCTTGCCAGACACAGAGGAAGTAAGATAAGAATGCGTTACTGAGAAAGGGTACCAAGCCATGTGGCTAAACATAGTTAAGAATTGTAGGTTATAGGCCAAACAGTTTATAATTAATATAAGCCTCTGTCTGGTTATTTGGGACTGAATGAATGCAGGGTAGGGCAGAACAGAAACTTTCATCTACAACATTATATCACAACAGCTCTCCCCAACCTTTGGATTTTATATTCTTTCCTTCTCCTCTTCCATGACAATCTTGAGTTTTAGTGGGGGGTGGGAGGGCAAAGGGTTAGCATAGTTTCCCCTGTTTATGGCTGAGTTTCACTCTCTTATTCTTAGTACTTTGACTAATCAACACTGTATGACTTCTAAGCTTAGTGGTAATTGTTAGTGGAAAAACCGAAAAACCTTGAGATAAAGGACAACTAGAGATTGCCCATATAGCGAATTACCTGTTTCTCAAGTTAAGACTTTCCAACCATGTTCTCATCAGGGTATGGTATGTTACTCCTCTCTTCCACTTAACTGTCATATATAAACAAGAGATTAGTTGGGATCATTAGCTGTAATATTTATGTTAGCTATTGTTAATGAGTTTCCCCAATAATCTACATGAGTTAGAGAATGCATTATTTTAAAATAACTTTACTTTATTAGCAAACCAAAAGTATAAATTGCATAAATAATTTATACACTTAAATTCTAAAATAAGTGGCAGAGATTTACAAGAAAGCTTCTACCTTGGATACAGAAAATCACAATCTGTCCACATGTTAACTTCTAGTCTAGGGCCATCAAGTACTCTATATTTAGCTAGTACGCAGAAAACCAGAGAAATGCAAAAGTGGGCAAAAACATTTTAAGAAGCCAAGTTTGGGAAAGGCGGCTGCTGCTGTGAAATAGCATCTTCTGGACATGACTGGGTTGTTACATTTGTGAAATCACAGTTGTCTTCATTGCCTATAGGACACCATCCCAAAATCAAACCAGTTAAAATTCCAACATAAATATGGAAGGGGCCTATCTGAGGAGTTACTGGCAATGGTTGGCTGCTGGTGAAGAAACCATGCATTTACTTCAGATATGTGGTCATTGGTAAGTTGCCCATGCTGCAGTGAATGGCCTTATACACACAAGCATATGGGCATCACTATTTAGACTCAATAGGTTACAAAACAAAAAAGCAAAGTAAGATGAGAGAGAGACATGGTGGGTCAATACATAGAAAAATCTGAAGCAGGAAAGGAGAGTTGATCATAATATATCATTTACATACAATGAAATTATCAAATAATAAATAAAAATGTATTTTCAAAAGTCTTCAACACAAAATTGCACATGAGATTTCTACTCTTGATTAGAACATAGTTTGAATACAAAGAAGGCTGGAGAACATTGCCTGCCTACCTGTTATGGGTAAAGAAAAAAACAGTGAAAGGCCTGCACTGTCTATAATAGACAGCCAACTACAACATTCCACATTCAAAATTCTACTTATACTATAATTACCATAAGTACCAAATCATTCCATTAAACACCTATACATTCAGAATATCTAATGTATTTCCTAGGGTGAATATCAGGCGATTCATACTGTCCTATCGCAATCTCAGCTCAGCTCAGCTCTGAGGCAGGGAGTTTACCAATTAGGACCTGGAGGAGTCACACACAAGCTCTCTAAGTGCTCTGCCTTTAGTAAACATATCAGCAGTAATGAAGTCCACATACTCAGGAGCTCCTGTTTATATCATCAAGGGCTCTGGATGGACAAGAGCAATAACAACTGCTTTCAATATTTTATAATTCATAAAGCATATCATTAGTTTTCTTTTGCTCTCCAAAGTCTCTAAAACCAAAGTAGAAATGGCTGTCCTGCTACATTCCTTTTTTGACTCTATATATGAAGTGGGAAACTGGACTCCTCTGGACTTAAAGCTGAGTGGAGAAATAGAGCTTGAGCATAAATTCAAGACGCTCTTTCTTCCCACCCCCACCCCAGCAGAACGCTGCCAGTTCCTCAGAAATATTAGTTAATTCTACAGTCACCTGCAAAACTACTGGTGTTTCTGGTTCCCACACATATAATTTTTATTTGAAACTTCTTATTGTTTCAGAAGAAAAACATACCACGCATTGTCCATGAGCATGGTGGAATTCTACCAGGTGAGACTCATAAACTGAAGCTTGGTTACTCAAAGTATTGTATGTGGACTAACAGCACTAGAAGTCCCTAGAAGTTTCTTTAAAAATACAGATCCTCTGGTCTATCCATGACCTACTGCACCAGATGTCCTATCTTCACTAGGTCCCCTGTGACCTAGTGAAGAGATGCCTGTGCAGTACAATAGCCTATTGAACATCAGTAGGAAAAATATGGCCTGCTATACAAGGAATTCCACGAGCTATAGGCTCAGCAGCTATGTGTACTGGATACCTGCCCTTTCCATGGACCCAGTTTTAATTTCCAGCACCCACAGGGTATCTTATAACCATCTGGAACTCCAGATGACTCACTGACCTCTCCCAAAGGCACTACACACTAGCCTTGCAGATATATATATATATATATATATATATATATATATATGTATATATATATACAGTTAAAACATTTAAACACTTAAAATAATAAAACTATAAGCAGAAAATAATAAAATATTTTCATTAAAAGGTGTTTCAATAAAAATAATACAAAGTAGGTACAAAAAAGAAATGATATGTGAGGAAAGGCCAGTACCAGAGGAAACTGAAATGAACAATAAACATAAGTAATATTCACCCATTCTAGTGGTTTGGGAAATGTAAATTAAAGCAACTTAACAATATCACTGTTCACCTCTCAGATTGGCAAGTATTTTAAACTGTGATAATGTCTACAACCTTTTTAAGTGGTGGAAATAAGGTGTATTTTGTACTATAGGACTTGAATTGAATATTTAAACTCCTTTTACTTTTCTTCTAATTGATTCTACCTCTAGGAATCCAGTCTAGAATGAAAACACCTCAAGTGGACAAGGGCTCTTCATTGCTCCATCTGAACTGTGAAAGGTGAAAGAAACCTCTGCATCCACCCACAGAGAAACAGTTAAATAACACTGGTGCCCATAATAAGAAGCCATTCAATCAGTTAGGAAACCTAGGTGCAGTGAAAAGTATGTCCATGACATATCACTGAATGCCTAAACAAAACACAGAACAGTACAGATTCAATCACCCTCATCTTGAATGTTTGGTATTTTGGATTCTTTCAGATTACAGACCATTTGACTAATAAAAACTATCATAAGGGGTCTCAACACAAAATTCATTTATATTTTTATACATCTTTTAAGAGCAGCCTAAAGGTAATCTTATAAAATGTGTTTAATAATTTTGTTCATAAAAAGGTTGTATTGAAGGAATTTTCTATTTGTAACATTATGTTTGCACTCAACAAGATTTTTTTTAAAAAAAATAATTGATTTGGAGTACTTCGGAATTACAACTTTTCAATTAAGAATTTAACCTGGATTAGTATGATCTTTCTCCTATGTTTTAAAATAATATAGAATTAAATGTTTTTAAACAATAAGAACTACACTTTGGGCCATACATTTTATTTTATGAAAATGATACTATATATCGCAAAATTAACCTTAAATTTGTATCAATAAATGAAAATCCATTTCAAAACAAAGTATTCATTTCTATACCATAATCCCTCTTTTACCTTTAAAAAGAGATAGGTTGTAACCATTGACCATTTATAACCAACCCTATTTAAATGAAAGCAAACATTTATAAACAATATTTGCATTTCTGGGTGTTGTTCTTTCCAAACTGCTTCCTGCTGTTAGGAGGTGAAAATTATACTAAATATAATTTGTGAAGACTATAATATAGATTATTATGAATTTTCTTGGTATACATATATGTATATATATACATATATATGCATGTCTTTTGTGATATACGTTGTTTTGTGCATGTGTGTATTTGCACATATATACACATTCAAGTACATACCCTCAATAGTGGAAGAGAAAAGCTAAGCAAATGCCAGGGCCCCAGAAAAGAAATAAATTATATTTCTACAGGTATGTATTCATTGTATATTTTTTTCCTTTTTTAATTTAAATTTGAAACAAACTTGTTTTATATGTCAGTTCCAGTTCCCTCACCCTCCCATCCTCCCCTATCACCCCCACCAAACCCCAGCCCATCCCCTTTCTGCTCCCCAGGGAGGGTGAGGCCATCCATGGGGAGTCTTCCAATTCTGTCACTCCTGGAATCCAGTTATAGAGAGGGAGGAATGATAAGCAAAGGGGTCAAAACCAGGCTGGAGAAACCCACAGAATCAGCTAATCTGAACAAGGGGGAGCTCATGCTCCCCAGGCTGATAGCTGAGAAACCAGCATAGAACCAACCCAGACCCCCTGAATGTGGGTATTAGTTGGGAGAACTGGGCAGTATATGGGGTCTCTAGTGACAGATCAGTATTTATCCCTAGTATAGGAATAGACTTTGGGAGCCCATTCCATATAGATGGATACTCCCTCGGCCTAGATACATGGGGGACGGCCTGGGCCCTGCCCCAAATGATATGTCAGACATTTTATATTTTCAAAAGCTCAAGATAAAACTATCAGTAAAAAGGGGTAACTATTTCCATTAAGCCAAAATCAATGTGGATGCCCAAAATCCAACCACAAACCCAGCCTGCCTACATTTGCCTCATTAATTGTTAACATTCTGCATTTCCATTGACCAAGGCTAGTTATTTAGAATCTGGTCTGAAAGTCTACATTCATTTAGCTGTCAACATTACACACACCATGGCCAGACTAGTCCTCCATAAACATCCATCCATTATTTCATACATCATCACTGAGTATCCACAAACATCAGCTCCGTGCCAACAACTCCATGGGAATTTGATACAGAAGAAATGTTAACAGTTCCAGCTCCCAGTCTTATCGTCCTCCTACTGAAAACACTTAAACCATTCTGTATTAGGTAGCAAAATAAATGTATTTGTAAGTTTGGTTTTAAACAACCTTCTTCCTGCATCATTCACTGCTTCCTTCACTCCTTGTCCAACCTGGCCACAGCAGCCATTATGCTGCCCACACTTTGCTTCTACAATTCCACACACCCAAAATTCTTCTAACTATGGCTTGTTCTCCTTTATCCAATGCATGCCATCCTCATCCATCCAATAAAGTGTTGCTAAGCCCAGAAACCTCTAGCCAACTTCTATACCTTTATCTTACCTCATTTGTCAGTTTGTCTTGCCTCTGCTTGCTCTCCCACTGCCATGTGCCATTACCAAGGGCTATCAAATGATTCTGCTAGCACTTGGCACTAATTTGTCACTTTTAAAACATTGTATTTTAATTAAAACAAACAAATTCTCACTCTGGAGCTCACTGTCCAAACCAGGTTGACCTTGAACACAGAATTTTGCCTGCCTCTATCTTCTTGGTGATGTGATCAAAGGCATGTGCTACCATGCCCAGCTTATCTTTTTAAATTTTTTTACATATTGACAAAGAGGTAGAAAATTGGGGCTTTTCCCCATGAGGAGGTTGCTACTTACTCTGGTTTGCAGACAGAAAGGCAGATACTAGTGAACTTAAATGATTCTGTCAGGCTTATATGGCTCATAAGAAGTGTTACTAGGCTTCAAGCATATTTATGAATGTCTCCAAAGCCCATTGCCTTCCTCTGTACCATGCTGCCTTCTAACTTGCCACATCATGACCTCATTTCATTCTCAAGTTGCTGTCCCGAGAAATACTTGTTGATTGATTGATGACATTTTCAGTAGCAATGTGGTCCAGGGGAAGGGTTCCCACAGCTAAATTTGATGAAAGGTCCCTGCTGTGCTCAAAAGTACTAAAGCTGTTTCAAAATATCATTTCCTCAGAAAAAAAGTCATCAGTCTGAGTCTCAGGACTTGCATGATACATAAAAGCTTTCCCAAATTGTAAAGTCTGAATGAAGAAGACTCCACAGTGTACTGTGGTCAAGATGTCAAAAAAAGAAAGCAAATAAACAATATCAAATAAGCAAGGGAAAATTTCCAACTCACCTACAAAGGCAAACAGGTAAGACGAGCATCAGTTCTCTCATCAGGAACTCTAAAACCCTGAACAATGTAGAACAATGTACATCATCCCATGAAAGCAAACATGATGACTAAATCCAGCAAAGGTATCTTTTAAAATTGATAGAGAAAAGGAACACTGAATTAAAGTATAAGCTATGGCAAGTAATGAAAACCAAGACTCCAGAAAACACTTAAAGGAATACTAGACAGAGTCTCCATTGGAAGAGCATGGAAAATAATATATTTTGTGAAAAAATTTGATGAACATGAAAGAACTATGAAAGAATTTATCATGTCTGTTTTATTTAAGGTTATCATTGCAACTTGGGAAGGAAGGAAATGGTTTATTTCACTCCCAGTTTCATGTAACCATCTTCAAAAACAGTGAGGGAAGGGCCTCAAGAAAGGCAGGAGCCTGGAGGCAAGAGCTGATACAGAGGCCATGGAGGGATGTTACATACTGGCTTTCTCCCTATGGCTTGCTCAGCCTGTTATTTTTAAATTTTATTTTATTAAATAAACTAATTTCATGTATTTTACATACTACCCATAATTTCCCATCCCCTCCCCACAACTCCCATCTATCTATCTACCTCTCCATCCACTCCTCCTCCATCTCCACTCAGAAAGGGGCAGGCCTCCCATGGGTTTGAACAAAGAACAGAACATCAAATTGAGGTAGGCCAGAGCTTCTGCATCAAGGTTTGATGAGGTAATCCAGCATGGGGAACAGGTTCCTCAACAAGTGAAAGATCTGTTAAGACAAGAGCTTTAAGTCTTTGAAGAAAGAAATTGAAGAAGCTATCAGAAAATTGAGATATCTCTCAGGTTCATGAATAGGTAGTGTGAGGATACAGGCATTATGCTGGCTGTCACCTGGCAGAATGCACTCAGGCAGTATCCTTGTCAGCCCACATTTCCATGGTTGCATAGTATGCACACAGTTGCAAAGCACCCCTTTAAAAGAAAAGGCCTCTGCCCATTTATCCTCTCTTTCTTCCTCCTCTCTTTCCCACTGTTCCCCTGGGCAGACAGGACTTTTCCTATCTCCCTCTTCTTTTCTGTCCTCTCTGTGTCTCTTTACCTCTGTTCTCTTTCCTTCCCCCTCCCTCTGCTTTCTAATACACTTCTCACTTAAGCTCTGTCTGTCTGTCCCTCCACCTCAGTCACCCTCACCTGCCATGGAATTGACCAAGGTCCCCCATATGAATTATCCTAAGAGGTAGTATTAACATAGTAAAAATGGCAATCTAACCAAAAGCAATCTACAGATTCAATGCAATCCCCATCAAAATCCCAACACAATTCTTCACAGACCTCAAAAGAAAAATACTCAACTTCATATGGAAAAAACAAAGCAAACAAACAAACAAAACCAGGATATCTAAAACAATCAGGCTGCTTTTTTATAGAAGCCAGATTGACAATGGACTTCACTGGAACAGTCTCAAAACAATAAACCAGCAACCCCTCTAATGATAGTTGGAGCACAGGGGGAGTATAAGAAAATGATAATCCAACCAATCAATAAATACTCTAAACAAGAGAACAGAATTCAACTTATCAGGCAAATTGGACATGAAGACAACCAGCTATAGCTATTATAACTATAATAGTAGCTTTTATACAAGTCAGAAAAGATAAGACCACAAAAAATTAATAAAAAAATTATCAGGAATATTAGGGTGCCCAGTTACATAATTATCTATCTAAATCACTAGTGGATACAAAAGGTCACATAATCCCTGATAAAATTTTGTTTATCAACACCCCATTTTTATCTTGAGATAAGTCACTCAAGTAAAATCAACAACTAAACTTCAGATTCTAAGTACAGCATCAGTCAACCAGACTTCAGAAAGAACTACAGAACATTGCATTCAACAGATATTAATATACATTATTCTTAATAGCCTGATGTACCTTCTCTAAAACAATTTGGGGTGGGAAGGAAGGCGATTAGCAGTTGGGGGAGGAGACAGTGACAGGCAGTGAGGAAGAGTGAATAAGAACAAGATATAATGATATATATATATGTGTGTGTGTGTGTGTGTGTGTGTGTGTGTGTGTGTGTGTGTATTTATTTATATGAAAATGCCATAATGAAACCCATTGTTTTATATGATAACCTTAAAAATTAACCCCAAAAAGGAAGGGTACTTCATGGTGACCCAGGACACATAAGACATATTAAGATTTGCCTCAAACCTGACAAACTGAGTTGCCCAAATGTTGTTCTCTGACCCCCATACATGCCTGACCACACCTATATACACACATCACACACAAGAAAAAAAAACATACACAATGACAACTTTTAATTAACAAACAAACAAATAAAAACCCTGAGGCTGAGATGCTAAGCCAAGTCCAAGCCCATGGCAAGGGTCATGTGCTGGCACCCTCAGGACCTCTGCTTCCAGAAGTTCCCTCAGTCAATCACTGAGACTTGTACAGGCTGTACTCTCATGAACATTCTGCATTGACTCCATCTCCTGAGCACTGAGACATCATCAGAATAAACCACTGGATTTCCTCAGTGCCCTGAACACTAAGATGTCACTAGTTGCCTTGTGTTGCCAAGCTGAGATCCCAGTTACAATGGCTTAGATCTGAAACATCCTCCAAAAACCCATGTACAAAAGATTCACCCCTCCCCCACCCCATGCAGTGGTATTTAGGAGTAGGGCCTTGGGAAGGTGATTGGACCATAAGCAATGGTTTCAGCCTTTAATGGAGCCTTAATTTAATGGATGATGAGAGATGGTGGAAACAAACACATGGAGCCTCACTGGGAGGCTTAGATCCTTAGGGTGGTTCACTCTAGTGGTATATTTTCTCTCCTCCCCTTTCCCTCCTCCTCTTCAATCTCTTTTCATTTCTTCCTCCCTCCTACCTGCACTTTTCTCTCCCTCCAATCGTCTCTCTCTCTGTCTCTCTCTCTCTGTCTCTCTCTCTGTCTCTCTCTCTGTCTCTCTCTCTGTCTCTCTCTCTGTCTCTCTCTCTGTCTCTCTCTCTGTCTCTCTCTCTGTCTCTCTCTCTGTCTCTCTCTCTGTCTCTCTCTCTGTCTCTCTCTCTGTCTCTCTCTCTGTCTCTCTCTCTGTCTCTCTCTCTGTCTCTCTCTCTGTCTCTCTCTCTGTCTCTTTCTGTCTCGCCTCTCTCTCCGTCTCACCTCACTCTCTCTCCGTCTCGTCTCTCTCTCTTCGTCTCTCTCTCTTCACCTCTCTTCGTCTCTCTCTCTTCATCTCTCTTCGTCTCTCTCTCTTCACCTCTCTTCGTCTCTCTCTCTTCACCTCTCTTCGTCTCTCTCTCTCTTCATCTCTCTTCGTCTCTCTCTCTTCACCTCTCTTCGTCTCTCTCTCTTCCTCTCTCTTCGTCTCTCTCTCTTCCTCTCTCTGTGTCTCTCTCTCTTCCTCTCTCTGTGTCTCTCTCTCTTCCTCTCTCTGTGTCTCTCTCTCTTCCTCTCTCTGTGTCTCTCTCTCTTCCTCTCTCTGTGTCTCTCTCTCTTCCTCTCTCTGTGTCTCTCTCTCTTCCTCTCTCTGTGTCTCTCTCTCTTCCTCTCTCTGTGTCTCTCTCTCTTCCTCTCTCTGTGTCTCTCTCTCTTCCTCTCTCTGTGTCTCTCTCTCTTCCTCTCTCTGTGTCTCTCTCTCTTCCTCTCTCTGTGTCTCTCTCTCTTCCTCTCTCTGTGTCTCTCTCTCTTCCTCTCTCTGTGTCTCTCTCTCTTCCTCTCTCTGTGTCTCTCTCTCTTCCTCTCTCTGTGTCTCTCTCTCTTCCTCTCTCTGTGTCTCTCTCTCTTCCTCTCTCTGTGTCTCTCTCTCTTCCTCTCTCTGTGTCTCTCTCTCTTCCTCTCTCTGTGTCTCTCTCTTCCTCTCTCTGTGTCTCTCTCTTCCTCTCTCTGTGTCTCTCTCTCTTCCTCTCTCTGTGTCTCTCTCTCTTCCTCTCTCTGTGTCTCTCTCTCTTCCTCTCTCTGTGTCTCTCTCTCTTCCTCTCTCTGTGTCTCTCTCTCTTCCTCTCTCTGTGTCTCTCTCTCTTCCTCTCTCTGTGTCTCTCTCTCTTCCTCTCTCTGTGTCTCTCTCTCTTCCTCTCTCTGTGTCTCTCTCTCTTCCTCTCTCTGTGTCTCTCTCTCTTCCTCTCTCTGTGTCTCTCTCTCTTCCTCTCTCTGTGTCTCTCTCTCTTCCTCTCTCTGTGTCTCTCTCTCTTCCTCTCTCTGTGTCTCTCTCTCTTCCTCTCTCTGTGTCTCTCTCTCTTCCTCTCTCTGTGTCTCTCTCTCTTCCTCTCTCTGTGTCTCTCTCTCTTCCTCTCTCTGTGTCTCTCTCTCTTCCTCTCTCTGTGTCTCTCTCTCTTCCTCTCTCTGTGTCTCTCTCTCTTCCTCTCTCTGTGTCTCTCTCTCTTCCTCTCTCTGTGTCTCTCTCTCTTCCTCTCTCTGTGTCTCTCTCTCTTCCTCTCTCTGTGTCTCTCTCTCTTCCTCTCTCTGTGTCTCTCTCTCTTCCTCTCTCTGTGTCTCTCTCTCTTCCTCTCTCTGTGTCTCTCTCTCTTCCTCTCTCTGTGTCTCTCTCTCTTCCTCTCTCTGTGTCTCTCTCTCTTCCTCTCTCTGTGTCTCTCTCTCTTTCCTCTCTCTGTGTCTCTCTCTCTTCCTCTCTCTGTGTCTCTCTCTCTTCCTCTCTCTGTGTCTCTCTCTCTTCCTCTCTCTGTGTCTCTCTCTCTTCCTCTCTCTGTGTCTCTCTCTCTTCCTCTCTCTGTGTCTCTCTCTCTTCCTCTCTCTGTGTCTCTCTCTCTTCCTCTCTCTGTGTCTCTCTCTCTTCCTCTCTCTGTGTCTCTCTCTCTTCCTCTCTCTGTGTCTCTCTCTCTTCCTCTCTCTGTGTCTCTCTCTCTTCCTCTCTCTGTGTCTCTCTCTCTTCCTCTCTCTGTGTCTCTCTCTCTTCCTCTCTCTGTGTCTCTCTCTCTTCCTCTCTCTGTGTCTCTCTCTCTTCCTCTCTCTGTGTCTCTCTCTCTTCCTCTCTCTGTGTCTCTCTCTCTTCCTCTCTCTGTGTCTCTCTCTCTTCCTCTCTCTGTGTCTCTCTCTCTTCCTCTCTCTGTGTCTCTCTCTCTTCCTCTCTCTGTGTCTCTCTCTCTTCCTCTCTCTGTGTCTCTCTCTCTTCCTCTCTCTGTGTCTCTCTCTCTTCCTCTCTCTGTGTCTCTCTCTCTTCCTCTCTCTGTGTCTCTCTCTCTTCCTCTCTCTGTGTCTCTCTCTCTTCCTCTCTCTGTGTCTCTCTCTCTTCCTCTCTCTGTGTCTCTCTCTCTTCCTCTCTCTGTGTCTCTCTCTCTCTTCCTCTCTCTGTGTCTCTCTCTCTCTTCCTCTCTCTGTGTCTCTCTCTCTCTTCCTCTCTCTGTGTCTCTCTCTCTCTTCCTCTCTCTGTGTCTCTCTCTGTGTCTCCCTCCGTCTCTCTCTCTGTGTCTCCCTCCGTCTCTCTCTCTGTGTCTCCCTCCGTCTCTCTCTGTGTCTCCCTCCGTCTCTCTGTGTCTCCCTCCGTCTCTCTCTGTGTCTCCCTCCGTCTCTCTCTGTGTCTCCCTCCGTCTCTCTCTGTGTCTCCCTCCGTCTCTCTCTGTGTCTCCCTCCGTCTCTCTCTGTGTCTCCCTCCGTCTCTCTCTGTGTCTCCCTCCGTCTCTCTCTGTGTCTCCCTCCGTCTCTCTCTGTGTCTCCCTCCGTCTCTCTCTGTGTCTCCCTCCGTCTCTCTCTCTCCCTCCGTCTCTCTCTCTCTCCCTCCGTCTCTCTCTCTCCCTCCGTCTCTCTCTCTCCCTCCATCTCTCTCTCTCCCTCCGTCTCTCTCTCTCCCTCCGTCTCTCTCTCCCTCCGTCTCTCTCTCCCTCCGTCTCTCTCTCCCTCCGTCTCTCTCTCCCTCCGTCTCTCTCTCCCTCCATCTCTCTCTCCCTTCATCTCTCTCTCCCTTCGTCTCTCTCTTCATCTCTCTCTTTATCTGTGTGTGTGTGTGTGTGTGTGTGTGTGTGTGTGTGTGTGTGTGTTCCCATCTCCCCATGGCTGTCATAAGGTAAAAATCTTTTCTCTGCCACATCTTTCTGCATGCAGTCTTGTGCAGCCTCACCACAAGTCTTTCCTTCTTCCACTGATGCCTTGGGTCTTTTGCCACAGTGCCAGAAACCTGGGAAAAGCACGGGCACAGCTCTCCACTAGCTAGCAATTGCTTTTGAGCAAAATATTGAACATTTCCAGCCTTGTTTACTATCAACATGACAACAATTCTGCCATTCCTACTTTCCCACAGGGACAAAGGGAACCAAGAGTTTTGTGCTTATATAAAAAAAAAAAGAGAGATGTCTATACCACAGACTCCTATCTGTATGGTAGGGTGAAGGGTCACTGCCATTGGCAAAAGTGAAATGATGCATGGACAATGTGGTGAACAGAATGTCAAGAGTCCTGGTTGATATGCTTAGTCTCTTCATGTCTGAACGCTACCAAACCCATGACTCACTGAAAGATCTCCAGGTTGGCTGAAAGTTCCAAAGGTATAGGTTACAAAGCTGTGACACATAGTCTGTGAGATCTCAGACTGATGTTAGCTCCATCACTGGGGATTGTAGGAGTCTAAACACAGTACTTATCATTAGTGACTGCTCAGTCTTGGTACCCAGGGCATCTTTCCATCTATAAAGCACCTTAATTAGGACCAACTTGCTTTCAGCATAGTAAGTTACAGAATTTTAAAGCTGGTAACTCAAGAAGCAAAGCCTTTCTATGTGCTTCAGATGTGGTTGAGGACAATACCAAGGCCATACAGATAACTGGGGACAGAGCCACGCTAGCAGCCTCAGAGCTCCTGGCTTTTCAACTGATACATGCCCTTTGCTAAATATCTGTTTCTCAGCTATGATGGATAAAGAAGTACTGTGTTTTTCTATCAGTTGTTGGGGGGGAGAGAAGCTGCTTTACTACAGATATGCTTTCTCACATTTTTAACAATAGCTAAAAGATGTTCTTCCTGGAAAATCTTGGCTACAGTGCCTCAGAACACGGTATAATGTTTGCTGGTCCAACCAAATTAGTCCACTTTGAACTGTAAGGTTCAAGGTTGCAATTTGTACTCTGTATTAAGCTGTCCAGTTAAGGGGCTGGTGAAAGCTTATTCATCTGTCAACTCTGAGGCCGCAATTAGAGACTGAAGATTACATAGCATAGAGAATAATCAGTCACCTTAATGCTAAGACTAATCCCTCTTGTTTTGTGAAACAGACAGGAGTTAATTGGAGCTGTGTATTAGAAGAGACCCAGGAAAGGAACTAGGCTTTGTTAATGCGGTAATATGACAGAAGGCTGAGGGAATGTTGCAAAAAGAGGCACCCAGGGCTCCATGGTCAAGAAGGAGGGCTGAGCAATAAAATATTGAAATTGGAATTTCAGCATATCTAATTACTTAACACTTTGAATTTGAGCAATCCACCTGACCTCTTAGCCTAGGTTCCTGGTGAGGAAAACCAGACATGGTAAGACTATCTCATAGGGTGTGCCTGAGAACTCATTAGTCAATGTAAATTGCTCAAAACAATGACTAGTTTGTGGTCAGTTCCCACAAAAAGTCAACTCCTTTTCCATTATCACAAGCAGGGGGTGTCTGGCTTTGTGGTGAAGTTGTGAATAGTGAAGCAGCCTGAGTAACTAAACATGAGTTGCAGAACTTCACCACCTGAACTCCATGAGGTGATAGAAATGTCCCATTCTTCTTGGAGCATTCATGAAGAATGGGAGAGGCTGAGGCAGAGTTTATGGACCCTTATGTATAACAGAATGATGTTTGGCAGGTTATATTCAGAAACCATCCACCTGCCAGTGAAAGCATCCCAGGAGCAATGTGGGTGACCCAGTGACCTTACTGAGCCATTTGTCAACAGCCAGCCAGCTTGTCAACCACTCTTAATACATTCCACTCTCTTATCTTCACCCTTACTTGGGAGCTCTGTGCAGTTGTTCAACATGCAAAACAAGATGGTGGTTTGAAGGACTCTTTGTGTCATTTGCAGCTTATCTCTTCTACCAAGTATTTCTTTCAGTTATATTTCCATGCTATAAAGAATGCCTCACTGGTTTCTAGAGCAATTCAAATGTAGAAGTTAAAAGATGGTAATCAGGCAGAGAAAGATACCTAAAGAGTATTCAATTTGATAAACAAGGAGATCCAGAGCTCCTACTCAGAAAAAAAAATGAAATTTCTCAGCTTTCTCAGAAGGTGCTCTAGTGCAGGTCAGGCAGCCCTGTTCAGACCATAGGCTAGGCTTAGAAGCAAAGAAGCCAGGCCTTTCTTTCTCTGGCCCTCCACTCCCTGTATTACCTCTCAGTGGAGTTTATCACCATTACTGTGGAAGAGAACTGAGTTTCTGTTTCTTCAGAACTCTATAGGTTACCAAAGCCAGTAGTATACAGCCTTTGGTCACTTAACACAATAGTAATCAGACCCAGCTAAAGGAAAAGAATGTCAGGATACTCAGAAGGATGATCTCAACTAGGCAGCAAAAGACACTTGACACTTGGTTTCTGTTAAGTTTTTTTTCCTTTCCTTCTTCCTTTCTTCCTGTCTTCCTTCCTTCCTTCCTTCCTTCCTTCCTGTCTTTCAGTCATTAATTTTTTTTTTGAAGAAACATGTTTATTTGGATGTCTGGAAGTCTTTGATCTACAAAAACACTGATGAATTTATTAATGAATTTTCCAGGTGTATTAGTATCTGTTTACTGTGGTGATTATTCTGTTTCCCATAGCCCCTGTCATCTATCCAGCTCTCTGATCTGGCTATAGATCTGTTTTATTTTGGTCCACAGGAGGCATCAGATGAGACGTAAAGAACAAAGTTGGCCATATATTGTGTCTCTGTTAGACATGAATTCTCACACCTTCTTTGTTCTGGTTTTGTCTGTTTCCCACCTGAGTCCTAGCTCCTGTGCTCTCAATTAACTACTACAATGTGAGATCTTATCTAATTCCAGAAGTCATAGTTCCCTTGTATCACTCATATTTTATGACTTTCTGTGGTTGCCAAGTCCTGGATGCATAACCCTTGTCGGTTACTTTAAACTCCTCTCCTCTAAATTCAGTTTCTTTATTAGGCTCTTTTCCTATCAATGAGACCTAGTTCTTTGGCCATGGAAAAAGTTTTCAGAATGTTTGGAGACCAGAAGCCACCTCAAGAGTTAATTGAAGTTGAAGAAAATGTATCTCTAACATCTGAATAAAAGCAAATAAAAAAGTAAGGTTCACTGAACAGTTGTCTTATAGAAATATTTAGTGAAACCTATTCCCAGAGATGGAACACACCCGGATACTGTAACCTAATCAAAAGCTTGTGACTGAGATGAGGATAATCACAGGTCCTAGGGGAGAATACACTACTTATATTTTAATATATAAACATGTATCCAAAATGCTTCCTAAATAGTTATCTTTATGTCAATGGGTGATTACCACACTTAGCCTTTGCCTGAAAAGCTTCATTGCAGCAGGGAAGAGTTAATACAGAGACTCATAACTGGCCTAAGTGCTGACAATAAGGTATTAAGGGGCTCTTAGCCCAAACTGAGACACCTATACCCCCATCCAAGGCCTATACAGTTTTGTGGAAAAGGGAGTAGAAAGAATTTAAGTAAAAAAACAGAGAAGAATGCATTAAAATTATATCTTCTATATATTTCATTGCCATCATGAACATACAACAGCTGTGAGTCACAAAAAGGGCAGGCATGAAAACAGGAGGGGGCTGGGGAGTTAGCAGGAGTAGGATGGAAAAGACAAGGGATGGGGGTGAATATCACAACATATTATATATGTGGTAGTTTAAATGTAATTGGTCGCCATAAGGTCATTGGCATTATTAGAAGGTATGGCTTTATTGGAGTAGATATAGCCTTGTTGGAGGAAGTGTATCATTGTGAAGATAGACTTTGAGGTCTCTTATGCTCAAGTTACACTCAGTGTCTCAGTTCACTTCCTACTGCCTATGGGTCAAGATGTAGGCCTCTCACATCCTTCCCCAGTACCATGTCTGCCTGCATGATGCATTGTTGATGATAATGAACTAAACCTCTGAAAGTGTGAGCCACCCCAATCAAACATATTTCCTAAATGACTGTCATGGTCATGGTGTCTCTTCATAGCAATAGAAACCCTAGGACAGTATACATGAATGAAATTGTTAAAATTAAAGTAAAAATATGGCTACTATAGAAATCAGATATGGCTAGAATCTGATGGGATCCTCACAAAATGTATGAATACCAAACTTTGTAGTATTACAGATAACTAATATTTGTCCTTTTATCCCATTATCATTTGGTAACCTAGGAGGAATCAAAGAATTATAGGCTTTTTTGATCCAATGACTCTACCTCTACCATACCTCTCTCCTGGTCCTTGGTGGATACACTGCACTATGTACATGTCCAATTAATGAATCACTGTTAATGCTGTCTCATGTACCTCTCAATGTATTTGAAGCACTCTTTGGATGGTCCTCTGTGAAAACTGCATGTACTAATCCATGTCTTTATTCTTGAGATAAAATTCAGCCAACAAAACTAAATGTCAGACCTACAAGCCCTCTTGGGGTCTAGATGATGACATTCATTCTGACATTACAAAGAAGGGAGCCAGAATTTAGAAAGGTGAGCTTACCTACAGATAATCACACTGCAAGAAAGAGTATTGAAGTTTTATTTATGAATACAATTGGATTTACTGAAGTCAAAACTTACAGCAGAGGGTTAGCATCAAGCTAATTACGGAAAAAAAGAATTTGGACTTAAGACTTCAATCCCTGGCAGCCTCTGAGCAGGTGTCACTTTGAGCCTCCACAGATCTCTATACAAGCCCCTTCCCCGACAACCAGAAAGCTAAGCTTATCTGTGGTATTTAAAGGTCCAAGAAATTGGGCAAAGTTTCATCATAGAGTGGAGAATGTTGTCTGCTTCTGTCAAATTTCAAAATCTTGCAGTAGTTGTCTTATTTCCTTAATATCTTACATTCTAAAAATAGTCTCTAGCCCCACCAGGAAATTCCCTCTCATGGCTGAAATGGTCCAGGGAAATCCTAGAGAGATCAAACATGGCAGCTCAAGATAAACAAAGAGAATGGATCCTGGACCTGGGATTCTCTCAGCATGCAGAAAAAAAAATACCTAATAATGGAGCTCATAAGGGAGCTACCTGATAGAAACCATCCTTCTGCACCTTGGGGAGGCAAGCTTCAGGTAAACACTCACCTACAAATTCAAGGTGATGAACTCAGGTAAGAATCCCAGCTCCATCACAGTGCTGTCCTGTCCTTGCATCATCTGCTTGTGTAAGGAAGAAGGTCCACCTTCTGCTACATGTCTTATTCATCCTTACATTCCCTTGAAGGATTCCTTTACTACTGCTATATCCATTGACCCATCCCTTTATTGTCAGAAATTCAGTGGACTCTAGCATGGTGTCTCATGTTTCCCTATTCTAGATCAACCCTTTTGGAAGCATGCTGCACCTCAGGACTACATACACAAACTGTCTCACTCAACGTTCTGTGAATAGGTAGTCAAAATATACCAATCAACACAATGAAGCTTCAGGATAACACACAAATACTCCATATACAACAACCTAACATCAATTGTCAAATTCAGAGCTTTCCATATTGTAATGGGGGACTGGTGATTCTGAGAGAGCGTACCAGCTTCCTGAGCCTCCTGTCTATGTCAGAAGTGAGCCAGCCCAAACCATCCAAGTATACATCATGGCACTAATATAATCAGCTTTTGCTTTTGGGTGCCATTTTGTAGGGGGCATCTGCTTTGGAATAGACTTGGCTGATCTGGGCCATAACAAAATTAGGCTCTATTCCTTCTCCCACCCTTCCTCACACCCACAAAGCATCTGAGAAGAAAGGGGTGGAAGTTTTTCTAACTATAGCTTTGATTAAGTTAGAAATTGGTGCTTTGGGAGTCAATTTCCTAATTAGCCATCTTATAGAAAGTGTCCTTTCTAAATGGAAAGAATAATTGAACAATGGTCTCAGCATTACATTGGAAAAGAACACATCATCCCTGATGGGAGATGTTATTCTGTAAATATGTTTCTCATACTGGTTAATTAATAAAGCACTGTTGGGCCAATGAGAAAGCAAGATAGGCGTGGCTAGGAGACAAGGAGGAAAGAGGAAGTAGTAGGGAGGAGTCAAGATGTAGAGCATGGAGGAAGCAAGATGCTGGGACTGCCGCTCCCCGAAAAGATGACCACGTGGAAATACTTAGATAAGTAGAAATGGGTTAATCATTAAGACAGAGCTAGCCCATAAACAATAATGGTAACTGGCCAACAGTATTGTATCAAATACAGAGTCTCTGAGTGTTATTTGGGGCCGGCACGCCAGAAGGGTGACAGGTGGGCTGGCGGAAATCATACAAGCTACACATCCCAAACTTCTTACTTGCCTTCTCCATCCTTTTGCAGAGCCAGTAAGTACCTGAGTCCTTTTGCAAAACTCTAATACTTGTTTATTATTCTCTATACTCACTTCCATTGAGTACAGCCAATAAATTGCCAACCTGTGTCCTACCTTTCCAGAAAAATGAGCCCTTCAGTGACTATTTCAACAGAAAAGCCACATATGTTTAATGTTTGCATGGCAGTTCTATTAAGTATTTTATGGAAGATCTTGGCAAGAAGTTGGTTTTGTTGTAGTAATGTCATTTTATCCAAGAAGCTCACTGCAAAAAGTTCAAGGTCTTAAGAAAAAAAATCATACTTAACAGTGCCTACAAGCTTAGGTAGCATTTGGGAAAGCAAGTTCTAAAAGTGTGCATCCTGTGCAGATCTACAGTTCCCCATGTAAATATAAAAACAGCTTTGATTCACCCAGGTTATCTACGCCTGAAATGACAAACATCAGCTATCAACAAACCCTGATGGAGAGTCAGCCAGTGCTAGCAGTGCAAATACTACACCAAAAGTATCTTGAGAAGAATCAAAAGCTAGTACCCAGGTACTAGTCACAATAACTAAGTTATGGGATCAGCCTAGATATCCAACAGATATTGTGTGAAGAAAAGATGGTATACATATACAATGGAGATTCACTTAGTCACGAAGCATGAAATTATATCATTTGCCAGCAAAAGGATGTAACTGGAAATCACATTAAATTAAATAAGCCAGACAGTAAGAGAAATACTGCGAATTTCCACCTGGTCTCTGACCCCCACCGCCAGTCTTCTACTGGAGTTCTGGGCCCATCGCAGAGATCCACCTATCTCTGCGGGACCACTCTGAGTTCCCCCAGGCTGGATCCTTAACACCCATCGCAGAGCCTCTGCTAAAGAGGCTTCACTCAACTGGAGAGTGTCAGGTCCCAGCTAGACCCAACTATCCCTGAGGAAACATCCTGCAGGCAGGCCTTTGCCAAAGAGGCCTCAGCTGTTCTCTGCTGGAGCCTGATCTTTGACCCTCATCACCAGGCCCCTGCCTGTGGAGAGACCTCCTAGAGAGCTTGGACCACCCAGAGCTATAGACATCAAACCTCTGACCCACCTAAGCCCATAGAGAGAGGGAGAGACCCCACCAACACCTACAGGAAGAAGCTATGGGAAGACAGCAGTACAAGAAAACACCTAACAGAAAGGCAAGCATAACACTACCAGAATCTAGGGAATCTATACCAACTAAACCAGAACACAAGAAAAGCAGATGAATCAGAGAGAATGACTTAAAAATTATCGTCGTAAAATGATAGAAGCCCTCAAAGAAGATGTGAGAAAATCCGTTAAAGAAATGGACAAAAAAACAAACAAAAAATTGGAAGAAATCAAAAAATTGGAAGAAATGACCAAATTTCTTAAAGAAAAGTACAGAAAGCCAAGAAAAAAAAAAAAAACAATTAAACAGATGAAGGAAATGGTTCAAGACTTGATAACTGAAATACAGACAATAAAGAAAACACAAACCGAAGGAATGCTGGAAATAGAAAAACTAGGCAAACATTTGGGAACTACAGATGCAAGCATAACCAACAGAATTCAAGAGCTGGAAGAGAGAATCTCAGGTGCAGAAGATAAACTAGAGGAAATAGATTCATCAACCAAAGAAAATGGTACATACAACAAATCCTTAACACAAAACATCCAGGAAATGGGCGACACCGTGGAAGGGCCAAACCTAAGAATAATAGGCATAGAGGAATGTAAGGAAGCCCAGCTCGAAGGGATCAAAAACATATTCAACAAAATCACCAAGGAAAACTTTCCCAGTCTGAAGAAGGACATGAAAGTACAAGAAGCATATCGAAAATCAAATAGACTGGACCAAAGAAAAAAGACCCCTTGACATATAATAAACATTATCTAACATACAGAATAAAGAAAGAATATTAAGAGCAGCGAAAGAAAAAGGACAGGTAACATATAAAGGCAGACCTATCAAAATTATGCCTGACTTCTCCATGGAAACCCTCAAGGCCAGACAGTCCTGGACAGATGTTCTACAAGTACTAAGGGTCCACGGATGCCAGCCCAGGCTACTATAGCCAGCAAAACTCTCAGTCATTATAGATGGAGAACACAAGATATTTAATGAGAAAGCCAGATTTTCACAATACGTATCTACAATCCAGCCCTACAGAAAGTTTTTGAAAGAAAACTCCAACCCAAGAAGTTAACTATGCTCACAAAGTCATAGGCAACAGATAATCCCACTTCACCAGAAACCAAGGGTAAAGCAGGACAAATTTATTCACAATACCACTGCCAATAACAAATCTAAAACAAACAAACATTAAGAATCAATGGTCCTTACTCTCCCTCAACATTAATGGTCACCTATAAAAAGACACAGGCTAACAGAATAGATATGAAGACAGAATCCATCCTTCTGCATACAAGAAACATATCTAAGCTTCAAAGATAGACATTACATCAGGGTAAAAGGCTGGGAAAAGATCTTCCAATCAAATGGACCCAAGAAGCAAGCAGGTGTGGCTATCCTAATATCTAACAAGTTAGACTTCAAACCAAAATTAATCAAAAGAGATGAAGATGGTCACTTCAAATTCATCGCAGGAGAAATTCATCAACACAAAGTCTCGATTCTTAACATCAATGCCCCAAATACAAAGACACCCTCATTCATAAAAGAAACGCTACTAAAACTCAAACCTCACATAAAACCTCACACACTTATAGTGGGAGACTTCAACACCCCACTCTCACCACTAGACAGGACCACCCATCAGAAACTCCACAAAGAAATAAAAGAACTAACAGAAGCTATGTCTCAACTGGGTTCAACAGACATCTATGGAATATTCCATCTAAACACTAAAGAATATACCTTCTTCTCTGCTCCACATGGAACCTTCTCTAAAATCGACCACATACTAGGTAGCATAACAAACCTCAACAGATACAAAAGAATTGGAATAGTGCCCTGTATCTTATCAGACCACCATGCTTTAAAATTGGAATTCAACAACAACACAAATCACAGAAACCCTACAAACTCATGGAAACTGAACAAAGGGCAATTGCACCACACCTGGGTCAAAGAAGAAATAAAGAAATTAAGGACTTCCTAAAATTCAACAAGAATGAGGACACAACATACCTGAACTTATGGGACACCTTGAAGCAGTACTATGAGGGAAGTTCATTGCACTAAGTGCCCATTTGAAGAAAACAGGATAGTCACATTAGAGAATTAACAGCACAACTGAAAGCCTTAGAACAAAAGAAACAAACTCACCCTGGAGGAGTGGACGTCAGAAAATAATCAATTTGAGGGCTAAAATCAATAAAATAGAAACCAGGAAAACAATACAAAAAATTAATGCAACAAAGAGTTGGTTTTTTGAGAAAATCAACAATATCAACCCTTATCCAAACTAACGAAAAAGCAGAGAGAGAACATGCAAATTAACAAAATCAGAAACAAAAAGGGGGACATAACAACGGACACAGAGGAAATCCAGATAACTGTCAGGTCATACTTTGAAAACCTGTACTCCACAAATTTGAAAATTCAAAGGAAATGAACAAATTTCTAGATAACTATCACCAAAATTAAATCAAGAACAGATAAACAACTTAAATAGACCTATAACCCCCAATGAAATAGAAGCAGTCATCAAAAGCCTTCCAACCAAAAAAACGCCCAGGGCCAGATGGCTTCAGTACAGAATTCTACCAGAAATTCAAGGAAGAGCTAATTCCAATACTCCGCAAATTTTTCTACACAATAGAAACAGAAGGCTCATTACCAAACTCTTTCTATGAGACCGCAATCACCTTGGTACCCAAGCCTCACAAAGATACAACTAAGAAAACTACAGACCAATATCCCTCATGAATATTGATGCAAAAATACTCAATACTGGCAAACCGAATCCAAGAATACATCAGAGAAATCATCCACCATAGCCACCGATACAGTGGTGACTCTCACAAAATTATAATGAAGTCAAAATATTCTCCTTGTCTAGTGATGGCTTGATTATTGTAAGGTCATAGTCCAAAATGTTATTCACATATTCATGGTGATACTTTTATTTAAAAAAAAAAAAAGCCATACAAGCCTACTGCTTATCTGCCATGAAGCATAGCATAGAAAATTGTGTACCTACAGTGCATGGTATTTGACAATAATAAATGGCAATGTTACTAGCTATATTTAAAAAACAGAGTTATCCCTTAAGACTAGACTTGGTGACCACCTCTGTTGGAAGTTGTCAAAAGGCAAATATATAAAGATGAAAGTGGCTGATCAACTTCCTGAGCCAGAAATATGATGAGGAGATTCAAGGCAAAGAGACAAGTAAGGCAGGGGTTGATCACTAATGGCTTTAAAATTTCTTCTTTATGTGATGAAAATATTCTCACATAACTATGGCATGGGCTATACAACCTAAGAACATAGTAAGAACAAATAGATTATAAAATTAAAGTGGGTAGTGTATTATATGTTCCAAGTATTTCAGTAAAGCTGCTTTACAAAGAAAGAGGTTGCTAGTACAGCACCCGGGCATGATTAGAGCGAGCTGTACTCTACCAGGTTCATTTCACTAAAGCTAGAAAAGCCATACAAAGGCAGTGCATAAAGTACAATGAATCCTTCCTTTGGAAAAGTGTTGGAAGAAGTCAGAACCTCATCCCTTTCCTGCTTTCCTTGTCATCTAATGAGGGTCTCATAAGCATTGTGGCCCATAGTTGAGGCATTCACTGATGATGAATCCCCACTGCTTTCATGCGAAAGTGATTGAGATCCAATTAAGAATCAGAACTGCCACTACACTAAAGACTCATTGGCCCCAGACTTTCATCAGCAGAGTTAATTCAACCCAGACCACAGACGACAACCTAACTGCACAATGAAGTGGAACCACATTTTATTTTATCTTGCCAGAGAATGATATGATAAGTTCTGTTGCCAATGGCTCAATCCATGATATTATAGTGAAATAAAAAACAGTGCCTCTTGGTCCTAAACATAACAGTGCTTTTATGAATCCAAATGTTGAAACTTATGATCATGAACATCTTGCTCATATTGATCTTGGCAGCTTTTAGAGATGTTGTGTATATCTCTCTGCCACTCACTAAATCACCCAACCTTGCCACTTCATCAATGACTCCAAATGTATAAAGAAAATCTGCATAAGAAAAATCCCCTTTCCTATAAAACTAAGACCTCCACATGCAAGAATGTTATATGGGGAAAACACTTCCAAATGAAAACATTTTTAAAAGGCATTTAAACATGGATAATCTCATTGTTTCAGTATCAAATAAGGAATAATTGTATATAATAATGAATAATGTTAAAATGTTATGCTCTGTATACAAAATGGAAGAGATCCCAATATAAGCACCTGGAGGAACAATAATTAACTGCATAGACTCAGAAACTAGCAGAATTCCTGGAAAATGGAAGACCATAAATATTTGTCCCAAGACCAAATGGAAGACAGGAACACACTTAGGGGGCTCACACAATAAGTCCTGTGTGCCAACGCTAAATAATATTAACCCCACACTCCATTCCCTCTTGTTCCCTATCCATAAACACACATGCACACATGTGCACATATAGTCAGTTTTTCCAAGATACTATATGCAAAGAAAAGGAAACAGCAGATATGATTTTGTGTCTGTAATTACAATCTAAAAAGGTTAACAAATGCTCAAAATTCTTATTTCTGAAGTCTTCTTGTCCTAAGAGAGGCTAGATTCGGGAGAAATAGAAATTAAAATACCCAATGCTTTGAAATACCTTTAGGTCATAATTTGAAGCTTCGAATAGACCTTATAATTGGAGAACAGAGTGCTGGAGAGAGCTCAGTAGTTAAAAATACTTACTACTCATACAGAGGACCAGGGTTTAGTTTTTAGTATCTAGATAGCAACTTACAACCAAATGTAAGTTCAATTCTCAGCACCCAATGCCCTCTTCAGGTCTCTGAGTGCACTAGGCACACACAAGTACATATTCACGTATACTCATAAAATAAAAATAAATAGGGTATTAAAAATACATGAGGATTGGAACCACACATTCAATTCACTGCCATTTTAATATATATTTGTTGTTTACTTGTTCACAAATTAATATGTTAAATGAAACCACACAGAATTTCATGTTTTTTTCTTTTTTTTCCCCCCCTGCAAAAACATGGAAAGGGACATACGGACTTTGGGATGAATCCTGCTACCAGACAGACACTAGATACTCTCAATCCTACATGCTTGTATTTATTCCCTAAACATTTTTTTATCAGACACTGCTGTGGGAGTCTGAAATCAGCCATCAGTTGTATAGAAGTGTACCACTGGTTTTATTAGTTCTTGGTTCTCATAAAAGTCTTGCATTCCTTTACAAGCAGAAAAATGTTATCTCTTCTTTGTGGGTTCTAAAAGTCCATGCCAAAAGCCATCGTGAAATATTTCTGATCTGTGTCAGTGAGTAACTTCTCCTATGTAACTAGAGGACACCATTTTATAAAAGAGGAAGACACTGAGTATTAATAAATGTAATTTCTTGGTTAAGGAATAAGTCATGTGGTTTGAACCTTCATCTTGGAAATCACTGCTGGCTATAGAATTGCCTCAGGGACCAAAACACCAATTGATAACCTTTAAAGACTTAACAACCTCATTTTAAAGGATAGAAATTCTTGTTTATTTAATGCACTCAGATTTTCTGATTTACATTTTAAGGAACAGTGTTAATAATAATATTCTCTAGGATATTAATTTCCAAAGATTTTTTTCATCCCATTTATCACTTTCATTAACCCCCCTTTACTGATCCTTCAAAGTAGACAAGGAAGATTCCAACATTCTTTGTTGCACGCCTACCTCGGCCAGCAAGGAAACACGCAACCACGACTCTTCAAGCAGTTTATTCAGGACCACTGAACAAGCTTCTTCTCCCATCAGCTTTCACTTCTCCCAGCTCCAGCAAGCCCTTAAATATGCTCTCACAGCCCAATCAGCTCATGCCACCTGGCAATCCCGGATAGGCCACAGAAGAAGGAAGCGCACCAGATTCATCAAGAACTTCCAAATAAGGCTTGTTTACACCTAAGCACGAACTACCTGGCATCCAGCCAGATGCCATCTTGGGACTGTGGCTTCCCACAGTTCCCCCTTTTATGTTTTAAATGTAACAGACAAGGGTAGAGGTCTGATCTCTGATGAACAAGGGACATTGTAATGGCCCCACGCCCAGTTATCAGTCAAGCTGGTGCCACACCCATCCTGTATCTTTTCTCAGATATGGGATTAGGATACCAACCCATATGCAATCAGACTTGCCCTCCATGAAGCTGCTAAAAGCTAGCCTCAAGTGCAGTACTTCATCTCGCATCCTGAGAGTGATAACAGCTTAGCCATTTCAAGCCTGAGGTGATTGCCCTGCCTCCAGGGCTGCGAAGGCTTGTGCAATCATGGCATTACTTCTCTGTGTAACCCTCATCCTGCAGATACACCATAAGGCAATGAGACTGACTAGGATTAGCACCCCTCCCAGGGCACCCTTTCCCACCCATTCTTTCAGATGATTTGTGGCTTGGGTGATCCATGTAGACAGTCCCTCAGCAACGGAGACATCGACCCGGGTGGAATTCACATTCACGATAAAGAGCCTCAGGTTGTGCATCAACTTATCGAAGTCACCAGACCAATTACCTAAAAGATACTGTGAGAGCTGTTTAGACATTTTGGCTGCTAAAGAATAATTCTGATAGGATACTGAGGTCACGCACAAGCTGGTCATCTTCCATTCAAAGCCCAGCTGTGCCAACTGCCACAGAGCATTGACCTGTTCCTGAACAAGATCAATGCTTTGATTCAGTACCAATTGCTACTAAAAAACCTAGTAAAAACTTGAGCGGAGTGTCTAATTGACATGGGCTTTGGGAACACTGACAGGATTCCCCACCACTGATCCGCTTTCATCTCGTCAATCACCATCATCAGCATCAGGTGAATCAACCGGCAATGTGCCCTAATATGTTGAATGTAAAAGGGCTGTAAACTCTTGCAGCTGTATTATATATGGATGAATAGAGCTATTTACCTTTACCTTCCCCGCCACCTGTGGCATGACACAGTCCTTATTTATCTTAGCCCCTAAATAATTAATGACACTACCCTGCTGGACCTTTTCTGAGACAAGCTCTTTTATCAAGGGCAGGGCCCTATCAGGGTCTCCAAATATCCTCCCAGCTGCCTCCACTATTCTGGCCACAAAATCAGAAAACTTTTCAACAGCCTTGCAGCATTTTTGATCCTCTAGGCAGCTGCAAACAAGTTTCCAAATAGGCCTTGTCCCTGACTTCAATGTCCCCTGTGTCCTGGCAAAATCTAGATCCTTCCCAAGTTTGTCCCAGCAGCTGGTAGATACATTGCTCGAGATGGCAAACCATGGAGCCACTGTCTCAACTTCCTTAAGAAATCTTTCTAATGTGCTTTTCTTTAGTTTCAACCCTTTAGAATGTAACAGCTCTTAAAGAATGAGATAAATAGGTTGCAATGTTGTATTTCCCATACTTTCACTTTTGGCTTCTACTTTGTCCCAACTGGGAACTTTATTGCTCCTTACCGGAGACCTTATCGCCTCTTTACCGAGGGCCTTAACTTGGTCCCAACTTACCTGGGACTTACCAGTCGACTGCCCTGACTGCAGGAAGTTCTGAGCCGTTCACCCACGGAGAGGTTCCCTGTACGGGCCACCACTTGTAGAGGTTCCCCGTATGGGCCACCACTTGTAACACCTCCTTACCAGCCAGCAAGGAAGACACAACTCCGGGAAGATCTTCTTCATGCAGTTTATTCAGAATCCTTGTACATCAGCTTCCTCTGCTCCCATCAGCTTCTGCTTCTCCCAGCCCCAGCAAGCCCTTAAATGTGCTCTCACAGCCCAATCAGCTCATGCCACCTGGTGATCCCGGATAGGCCACAGAAGGAGGAAGTGTACCAGAT
The DNA here is from genome assembly GCA_030556225.1 of Cricetiscus sungorus. Lineage (NCBI taxonomy): Eukaryota > Metazoa > Chordata > Mammalia > Rodentia > Cricetidae > Cricetiscus > Cricetiscus sungorus. Next base: position 78,339,357 of record JANBXA010000651.1, on the reverse strand, counting down.
CCATCAAGCACTTCCAAATAAGGCTTGTTTACAGCTAAGCGCGAACTACCTGGCATCCAGCCAGGCGCCATCTTGGGGCTGTGGCTTCCCACAATTCTTACCTTCTCCTCAGATAGAGACGCAGCAGGAATTAAAATGTAATTCTTCCAAATATTACATGATGAAATGAGGTGCTAGCCCACCCAAGCTGGAGATGTGAAAGAAAAATTTCAGAAATCAGATTGGCCATCTATCACCTACTGCAAGCATGAAAATATCTGAGACTGCAAAGACCTAGACTAAAATAGTTTCTCAGACAATATGATCAGCATCCCAGTTTGGAGTCCTTGTAGAAGCCAGAAAACTAGAAAGGCATAATTAGTAGCGAGGGGGAAAAAAGATCTTAATGGAGGTAGGGCAGATGAGAGAGTGGAGAGATATAATCAATACTAAGAATTACTTTTAAAAGTTATATGTAAATCTATTACCTTGTAACTTCATAAATACACACATAAAAAAGATTTTGACTGGGGCTATTTTACATGGAGGGCAAGGCTTCTCTCATAAGCCAAGGCTACAAAAGCAAAGGCCAATGCCAGGTCAGGAACATCTCACTTTGAGTTCTTGGTCAGAGGGTTCAAGAGAAAATGAAGACAATACAGACTATTGCTTTGCTCTCTGATGCCTACAGGAATTTAAGGTTAAAGCCATGTTGCTGAATATGCCACACACTCTGGTGACAGGATGTGAAGAAATTCAATTGATTCTGACCAGAAAGCATGCTCTATAATGGCTAGCTTTCATATCAGAAGGTGCTGATATGACAGGACACTGAAGAAAAGTCATCAACAATGGTCTCACCCATCTATAATCCCTATAAGATACAAACATAACTGGTATGGCAGGATACATCTATGGATACAATAGTGGCACAAATATTATAGGGTAACCATCTGCTTTCTAATTTGATTCAGGGGACCCTCTGCCAGAGGAAATGCACTTCTAATGCTGTAAATCTGACAAGGAACCTATGAGTCATAGGCATTGGGATTGACCCTACTAGTATTATTTTTCAAAGACAAAACCTTAAACTTCCCTGTCAATTCACATCTTAGACTTTATGAGATAAGTTTCTTTGTGCAGGAGACAGCAATGAAAAGTATAAATGGCCAAAGTATAAAAAAAAGTGTCTGTGGCATGCTCAACCACAAATGGAACATCTAGAACACATCTCTTCTCCAATGCTTAGGGACCATCATAGAACTGGGGATAGAAAGGTTCTAAGGGCCAGAGGGTAAAAAGGATCAGTTAGTGTCTTCTGTATGTGACAAGACTACACTTGTGGGCTTACAGCAGCTGTAGATGCCTGCATAAGACCTGCACAAGATAAAGGTAATCAATATTTTAACACAGAGATAATAGGGCTCGTGGAACTCCCCACCTACCCCTGGCTAAGAAGCTATTGAGAGTTCATTGCTTCTAGGGCAAGTGAAGTCAGTTTTCTTTCAAATTGACCTCATATTCATTAGTATATAGGCAGCACAAATTGAACTCACTGAAATTTTTTAGGTTGACATGAAGTTGAGCGCTATTGGGTAGATCTGGAAGGAGTTGGAGGACAATAAGAAATGAATATGACCAAAATAGTTTGTATATACATATGAAATTCTCAAAGAACCAATACGGATAATTTATAGAACATAAATTGATTAGAATATTTTAACTGAGAGTGACAGAAAAGCTTTTCCCAGAAATTATGAAAAAAATGCCACCAGGTGAACTTAAATACACAATGGAGGGAAGAAAATTTCTTTAGGCTCATGTCACATGGATTTCTAGTTTTTCAATTGATCAGACATGATGCAGCATGTATCCAAACCCTCGTCTATATAGTCAGGGTGCTCATATGCTATGCCACATCTCAAGTGAGGATCTATGTACTTTCTCTGCTATAACAATTTATAGAACTAACCTACAAATTAAAAATAATTTTTATCTTGCCTTAGATGATGAAACTCAAGTGAAGAGGGTCTCTTTCCCAAAGTAAGACAAGTCATCAGCAGGTCCAGGATTACTATAAGGCAATCTGTGCCATCTAGATTATGTGCCTGCTGCCTGCCTCAACTGCACAATTTGGCAACTGGATTACAATCTTTGAGCCCAGATGTATAGCACTAACTCTGTCTTATAAGACATATTTCTGTATGTTCTATATCCTTCTCTGCAAAATAAATATAATATCTATATCTACTACACATATAAATAATAACTTAATCTTTCCAGTGAAAATAGTTTGAAAATTAAAGTTTAGATGAGCAAAAGCCAAAATAAACTAGAAAATAAAGAGCAAATTAAGCATCAATCATATACAAGAATGTATATCAAATGTGGGAAAAAAATCAATTAAAGTGATATAGATATTGAAATGTATAACCTCTTCTCCAGCAGCTGCTAATTATCATTCATGGCACAGGCTGTACCATACCTCAATCAGGGTTCTCTGTTCCTCCAAGTCTGTGGGAACATGGTCCAAGAATGGCGTTGTGTGAGTACTTGTGAAAAAAGACAAGAGTCTTGTGACCTCAGTTTCTTCAAAGCATGGACTTGTTGGAATGTGTTTTTGCACTCCTCATAGGTGTAGCAGATACAAGTGAGTTTCCTTCAGATTATTTGTTATTGGTTGCTCGTGTTACTCAGTTGTCTCTACGGAATAACCTGTTTAAGCCATGTGCAGCTTGCTCTTGTGGTTGTATACGGCCTGAACTCATGAGAACTTTACTCATGTGATTTCTCTTAACCCTTAGTGTATAAATTGTCTGATTCTCTGAATAAAACTGGCTGTTGCATGGAACTTTAATTTCTCATTTATCAGCTCCATTGCCCCAAGTCCCATCATCTCTATAGTGATAAATACAAGTCCATTAAAGAAAACCAAACCTAGGTCAAAGGGCAGCAAAAAAGAAAATTGCCCCAACTTGGCTCTCGCCAACACCTCCTGATGTAGAAAACAATATGCTTTGTCCATGACACTCTTCCAGCCTACAACCTTTACCAATGGCTGGTCTTTCTTGGGGGACAGAAAAGGGTACAGGAACTTGGACTTCAAGTATGTCAGATAAAATAAATTCCCTCCAATCAAATGCCCTAAGACCTGGAGTTCAACTTCTGGATCCTCTCCCAAACCATTACTGTATCTTACTCTGGCCTGCCCATCTCTCACTAACTCCACAGTCTCCTTTTCACTAGTTCATTCCAAAAATGAACCTGTGCATTCCAAAAATCCTCTGCAATATTGTAGCCACAATGTCACATTTCCCTCTCCAAAATGAAGATATGTCTGGAAGGAACTGCCCTATGAAAACCCTGTGAGCCTACAAGTGAGTTCAGCAAATGGAGTGTATCTCTATAAAGATTGATGCTTGTCATCCATCTGCCAAGGCAGGCACACCAGCCTGAAACCTGTATTCTCTAGGCATCCTTATCTGATCTTCCATGACCTTTTAACACTCCCTGAAGAGTCATTTCAAGAACTCCACCATTACCAATTATATGCCTTCACTATTAGAGACCATTACATGAGAAGGGAAAGGATCAGCTAAGGTGGCCAGCCCTCCATGGCACTTTTAACTATGGCACTAACATGCCAGATAACTGTGTAGACCAGTTCCTTCCTCTCTCTGTCTTCCCTCTAGCCTCTTTTATGTAAGAATAGGATCGAGAAGGAAAGACTATCATTGTTCTGATACAGTAACACCATGTCTTGAGGGATTTAAATGTGACTAGGTTATGTAAAAATGAAACACTTAGTTTCATAGCATTTATCAATCTTTGCAAAATCCTCTCACATTGTGTTTAGCATGTTAATTTGTTCTGTCTATGGTACTAGGGTGTTGGCATTACTCATAATATTAACATTATATTACTCATCTTATTAAACAAGTAAGAGAACATACTAAGAGAAGTTAATGAATCACATCGGGAAACATGAACATTAAGAGGGCTTGAATCAAGAACAAGGTACCCTGATTCTAAGCCTGGTCACCTTTCCTGTCCCCGCAAGTTAGTGCTGGTATTTGCGGTTGAAATTGGCACAGGCCAGCTCCTAGGAACCAAGTGAGGCCCTCTGCCATTAGGATAGGTAATAATACTCCACTGCCTCTCCCCAGGTCCCAGTAGCTGGTTGGATTAAGTGGCTTTTCCCACTGGGTCTAGTGAACCTCAAACAACCTCCCTTCTCTCTAAGCTGCTCTTGGTAACTCTAATCATTTGGAGAGAAAACAAATCCACGCACAGAGGAATTTAAGGTGTTATTTTAACTTTGCTTACCATGCATAAAAAGCTAAGTGAACCTGAATTTTTAATAAGTCAGACAAAAGTGAAGTTATAGGCATGTGTTCCCCAGGCAAATTCCCCAAGGCTTAGCTCCAGGGATCCCTCCTTCCACTACCACTCCCTCTCCATCTCTTCTTCATCTAAAACAAACCCGAGGTTCTCTTCCTTTTGCCCATTTGTCTCTCCAACCACTTGTGACTCCCAGGAGTTACTATAATGCTTCTATAGTAAGGAGAGAAGTATGTTCCAGCTCTCTGGTCTGAGGTGGGAACATGGGGTACAGCAAGGCTGCTCAGCTGTTCAGTGAGAATTATGAGAGAAATGAAGAAAAAGGGGCTAGAATACCACCCTCACTTTGGGGCTCTCCACACAACAGCTTACTGGCTTGCAACTACAACCCCCCCTCTTAATTTTTATTACTTCTCAATGATGTCGTGCTGAGAACAAGGTCTTTACCATTTTTCTCTTTGGAGGGCACTTATGATCCAAAACAACAGCAAGCAGTTTAACACAGAAGTGAGAACTTAGCCTCAATAATTGCAATGTCTATCTGACTTACAATCTTTGCCCTGTTTTGTGAAAGAAGTAAGTTATCATCCCATGCCTATAAGAGAAATCAAGAACATATCTAGTGATTGCAGAACAAAGATGTTCTTCAGCACACAAATCCTAACACTGACAGACACATGACAAAAGTCCATGAACATGTGCCACTTCATAGTCATCTGAATGTCAACAGTCCAAACCTGCTCTGCAAAGCCATTAAACCACCAGAGGAACACTCTTCTTCTACTGGATGAAATGCCTACTGATACTTAGCATCCTTCTCCACCAACCTGCAAAACTGAGGCCTCACAAAATTTTCCTCAGGTCTTCTGGTTCATATAGGACATGAAAAACTAATTCCAGGGATGACCATGGTCCAGAGGCAAACAACTTTGAGGAAGACCTTGACCCACAGGCTATGGTTCCTCCTCCATTTTGTACAGCATCCCCAGTCAAGGGTAGCTCAAAATGTTATTAATTATTTGGTAACCTTAAGTCATGATTTAATCATAAAATAAGAATCAGTTACTTATTAGCAACAGCAAAACCATCCTCCTAACCTGGAGGGAAATATAATTTGAAAATGTAGCCCTCTATATTGCATATATTGCACACACACACACACACACACACACACACACACGTGTGTGTGTGTATGTGAGTGTGCATGTGTGTATTATATTTCCCCTCTTTTGCTTTAGTGCATGTGCCATGCATTTGTGTGGAGAGGTATATTATCATTTGTGAGGGGGTGGTAGGCGGTAGGCACACCCATGAATACACATGGGAGGTCTAGTGGAGAAAATCAAGCATTATCTATCATATTCCACCTTAAATTTTTAATTCAGATCTCTTAACAAACCTGAAACACACAATTTTAGCTATGCTGACTTGCCTGGGAATTCCTGCTTGTCTTCACTCCATGCCATCGGGGTTACAGGCACAAATGGTCATGCCTGGCTTCAATGAGGGCACTGAGCATCCAAACCACTCTTGACTCTACAGCAATCACTGTTCCCCTATGAGCTATCTCTCCAGCCCTTACATTGTTTTGTTTGGTATATTTTAACAATCGTCATCTCTATTTTCATTGCCATTTTCATTACTCCATAAAGCAGTTGCATATTTCTTGCTTTCCAAAGAGATGCAAAATGATAGCGCATAAGTTTCCATATACAGCTTTAATTATCTTATGAAAAAACAATAAAAAGTTTTATAAAAAACATTTTAAAAATGTGATCACTATCTGTTGATGAATATGTATATATTCAAAGGTTTTAACAAAAAATAAAACACCCAAGATAAAAATAACCAATATAGTTATTGGTTATTATATAGAACATACAGATATATAATTCTATGACAAAAATCTTACTCCTTGACACTGTACATGCCTATATAGTTCTTTGTTTCATTCACAAATTCAAGTACAATCTCTGTTAAAACTTTGTACAGATAACTCAGCTTACTGCATTTGATGTAAACATCTAAACACATATAAGGATAACTACTCAGAAATCTTCTCTACAAGTTGTTCAGAAGAATTCATTTCTGAACTCCTAAAATATTAGTGTCATAGTCACACCCATAGCACTATTCAAACCTGAGCTCTGCAGCACTGAGCCCTGGAACCCTAACTTCTGGAGGATAAGGTCAACAGACTACCCTCAAGCAGTAATTGGTTTCCCATGTGCCAATCTCACAGGCGCTCTGATCACCACCAAAAGTAACTCTTGGATGGCCTGGGAATGGTACTAATAGAGTTTGATGGTTCTGTTGCTAATAAGTTACTGAAAACTACCACCACAGTGGGAAGGAGTTGTTGGCAAGCCAGTAGCCTCCTGTGGGGCTGAGGGTGTGCCCTGCTCAAGGTCAGATTTTCAGCTGAGAGGACAATCTGGCTTGGCAGCGGGATGCTGAGGGCAGAACCTCTGGGACACCAGAGCACTCCTGGTCCTGTTGGTAACTCCATTTCCCAAATGTTCATAATTAAACAGCTCTTACTGAAGTGATCAGCACGAGCTCCTTAGCTTTGTTATTGCAACCGGTATTGTGTTTATGGAACCAAATATTAAGAGACTTTGATACTGAATACCTCCTCAGATGTGTTAACATTGGCATGCTCTGGAGATTCTGAAGATGCAGAGCTGCCTGGGCAAAGCCTCCCCTTCAACCTCCAGTCCATCAGCCCCCTCCTTCCACAAACCCCAGCCACAGAGCAGCCATTCTCCTGTGAGACTCTGGAAAAGTTCTCCCAGAAGTCCCAGGGAAGGGTGTGCAATAGAAACAGGGTGAAATGTGAGCTCAAAGTGTCTGTCAGACCAGAAGTTTTCAAAGAAAACAGTTCTTAAATCTTGTGTCCACTGCTGTTTCAGCAGGCCAATTAGAGTGGATGGGACTTGGGGGGAGTCGTCTCCAGTCACTGCAGCAGGAATAGCAAACAAGACTTAAAGTAAATAAACGAGCCCAGAACTGGCATCCCAAAGACCCCTAGCCAATGACCTCCTTCATTCCCCAGGCAGAATGGCCTGCCCACCATCTGGGACCAAGAGCTAAATTACAGGTTAATCAGACAAGACATTAGTTAGCAGCCTCTATTACTAGAAAGAAATTAATCAGGGAAAGTCTCCAAATGGGGGTGGGGTACAAATAAACAAGCAGGCATAGTTAGCACCAATTGGGTTCTAAATAAGGTTGCCATCAAGGTGTCCTGCTGAGAAAGAGACCATCTACCTTACTCAGTTCCTGCTTGGCAAAAAGGGCTAACATTTCTCACATTTGCCCAGAGGAGGCAAAGCCAAGCCAGCTCTGAAGGGGAAGATGAGAGACTGGAAAAGTTAGTTGAAGGGAGTCTCCACCAGGGATTTTATGCTGAGCCTTGCTCTAGCTTTTATATTCATGTTTATTGCAATCAAATTCTGTCTTCTTTCAGCATGTCAAGCAGGTCCTGTGCAGATTTCCAAACTCCTACTCATTCATAAACAAACCAGGGACTCTCAGGGTATTCTTAGTGTCCAAGACATCCATTCATTTAGCCCCTTGAGACTCTATCCAGCCTGAAAGACTTGGTAAAAGCTATAAAGACTTCAGGTCTTCTGAAGTTACTGGATGCTTCTTCAGTATTAATTTGGGATTGAAGGAGAGGAGAGAGGATCAGAAAACATTACAGTTAAATCAAGTGGAAACTATTTGCCATTGGACCATCTTGACCTGACCTATCACATCAAATAGAGTCATTTGTCTGCATTGCATCTTTCTCTTTCTTGGAGAGATTTAAAAGATGGGGGGGGGGGTTCAGCAGCTCCGAGAGTGTGTGTAATATAAACATGGCTGTGCTGGCTCATCGTTACACCCAAATGTAAGTCAGCACAAACACCCTCTGCTCTGAGCACCAGCACAATGGTTTTAACCTACTGACCTTCTCTTAAACAGCTCTACAGCAAATCATAATTAAATAAATACCACTTAATAGCGCAGATCTGTCCAAGTGCCAGATTATCCATAGAGAGAGAAATATAAGGTTGAATAAGTCATTTTATAATTATAAAATTAAGGTAGCTTCCAAATACTGTAATAAATTAAATCTCGTTAGATTTACAAAGCACCACAAAAAAATGAGTTAAGGAAATTCTGAGACAAATCAGAAAGGCAGTGGATAAGACACATGGAAGTAAAGAAAACACTTAAAATTGAAGTTGCTTTGTTTTGTCTCTATAGAGCGCTCTAGTGAGCTTCCTTTAGCCTAGGTGATTGGGAATATTGACCAGAGCTGTCATATATGCCAGGAACCAAAGGAAAACAAGGCCACAACTGTGAGTAAGGAAAACTACAGCCTGAGTGGCAGGAGGATTGAAGCCAATGCTGGGCTCTGCCACTCTCTGGAGCACCAGGAAAGCATTAGCTGGAATGGAATCAGAGCAAGCAAGCTACAACTTGTAACTGATTCTGAATCAGCCGACAAGCACTTCTCAGACCCAGTGACCAGGTTACCTTTCTCCTAGGAGGTAGATTCTCCCTCTGAGCCTGTTTGCCTTCTCTCCTCAAGGTCTCCCCCTGTTTGTTTTGTTTTCCATTTTGTTTTCTCTATTTTTTAACTTTCACATTTTTGATGAGTCTGATTTGTTTTGCAAACAAATATCAGTTTATATTTTTGAGCAGATAATTTGGGTACACCTTTTTGATCTCCTACAGAGTCCAATCACCGTTATATCTTATTCCCATGAGACCTTCATCCCCTCAAAACCTGATGTTCAAGCCTCTAGACTCACTGGAGTTCAAATGAGTCTTCGAAAATTATTTCTTCTTGGGACTTCCAATGGTTACTATGGCTCTAGCCTTTGCAGAAAAAGCCCCAAGTTCCTCTTGGCTGTGCATCAATGCTACATTCTAAGAAGTACCCCACCTTGCTAGAAATAGAATGTCCTTTCACTGGGACACAGGTAACACTATGGGGTAAGGAGCCCCCCTGCTTCCCACAAATGTAACTCTTAAACTTCACTTCTTATTGACTGAGTACATCTCTCAGCCTTTGGAAGGGCAGGTTTTGAGCTCTCTCCACTTTGACTCCTATGCCCCAAGAGGATTCAACAGCAACACAGTAAATGTACTTTGTTGCACAGTCGCTGAGATGTTACGCCAAGCATTCAACTATGTCTGAAGATGTAGTCACTAGTGTGAAGACATTTATAACACAAGATAAATGAGTCTTACATGTAACACTGGTTGGATATAGCCAAGGGGTAGTTTCTCTTTCCTCTAATCCATTCCTTAGATCTCCAGAAAAAGCATTCATCAGACTAAGACCTTAGCAATGGGTCTCTCTCAGAGCTGTACCAATGGCAGTTCAAACTCTCTACTGGAGGTCATTGCCCTAAATCACTATGATGTGCTCAGGCTACAGTTAAAGAATTGACAAGGGCCAAATGCTCTCTCAAGATTAAAATGAATTCTGTGGAAGGAAAGCTTTCCCTGTCTAGGGGCTTATAAATGAAAAAAGCTTCAAGGAAATCCATCTGGGTAAAAATTGGAAGACATGCAAGTGCCTCATGGATAGGAACAGTATGATATCCATGCAGGATAGTCCCTTATAGTTGACATAATTATGTTATCTATTAGTGATTCCCAAGAGTTTTTCGTCCACAGCTTCACAAATTTCATTCGGTTACTACGTTCATCTCACCCAATAGCCACTGTGCTTAGAAGAGCAGACGCTTGATGAATGTTTCATGGATTAAACCTATTTTCATCTAGAAGCACGAGGAAAACTCTCTGTGCAAAAGATGAAAGAGATGTTTATTATTTGGTTGTAACCCAAGGTGTCAAAATAAAAGCCAGTGGATACAAAAGTAAAGAGGAAGGTAAAGCCTTCACACTGTTAAAATGCTTTCTGTGAAGTATAAGTATCTGATAGATAATTGAAGAGCTACTATGCAATCTGGCCTTCCACAGGCAGAGAAATTGGTGTTTTTCAGGGCAGGGTAAGACTATTTCAATCTTAGAAGAGGAAGTAGAATGTTAGCAAAACCCCATAGCTGCCTTCCGTCCTAAAAACAGCCAATAGGTGGATGATAGCACTGTTTTGGATTTACCCACTTCCACTGAGACAGCCTTGAGTCCAAGTGAGACCTGGAAAACTTTATTTATATTAAACTCATAACATTTTTAGTTATCTTGTTAAATCAAAAAGGCTCTTAAAGTGACTTCTTGGGTCAGAAAATGCCAAGCATGACCGCACCATTTCTCTCAGCATCTGTAGAGACAGCAATGTTGTTACTCTACAGCATTCGACACTCATTGAAAAGAAGACTAGGTCACTGTTGCACTACATCCAGCACATGCAATGGGAAGAGGACTGTGTCCTAACCCTCCTAATCTGATGAATCCTTGTCATAAATTCAACCCAAGGAGTCAGTCTTGGTGGCTGCTGTCTCTGAGCAAAGGGGAGGGATCCACTTTATGAGGGCCCAAGGAGACAGCAGGCAGCTGAGCCTTCAGAAAAAAAAAACTAGTAAAACAGCAGTCAGTGTCATGTGTGTAGAGAAAAGATGCCCTACATCCAGAACAACGCCAAGAACCCATAGCACAGGTGTACGCAGGATGTAGAGGAGGAGATTGCCTGAGATTCAGTTTTAGCTGTGGAACCCTGGGGCCTAGGCTATGAGAGCACAGTAAAGTGTTACTGGGGAACCCTCTGAAGAGCCTTCTGCATGCCAGGCATTCACTGGGACACCGTGCCAGATGTTAGGAATGAAGGGTTACCAAAATAGATCACTACTAGTTTGTATATGCAGCCATATTCTGGAAGAGACATTCATCAAAGAATGAGCTTTAGCCAATCTTTAACAAAATACCATAAGCTGGACTACTAAATGAATCAGACAGCCATTTTTTGTTTGTTTTTGATGGTGTTGGAGGTGGTATAGTAGTGGTGGGGGAGTTAGGTTTGTGTTTTTTGTTTTATTTTCTGGTGTTTGGTTTTATTTGGGGGGATGTTATTTATTTTATTTTTTGTTTTTTTAGGGGGTTGGTTTTTGGGGTTTTTTTTGTTGTTTTGTTTTTGATAATTCAAGAAACTGCAAGTTCTAGCTCAAGGTCCTACAATGTTGGTTTCTCAACAGGATCTCTTCCTAGATTATATATAGACAACCATTACCTTACTGGATGCTCATATGGTAAGATAAAGGACAAACTTCTTGTTAAAAAGGATACAAAGTCTCCAACTCTACTAAGACAGAGTTTAACTCCTATGACCTCAACATTAATTAACTTCATGGAAGTTAACTTCCAATAATGAGTAGACAGTGAATCTTCATCGAGTGCAACAAGGGTCCTGGCTTGGAACGTAAATCCTATCACTGATCCTACTAGTGTAGAAATCCAAAACAAGCGTTTTTACTTCTTTTTTAGCTTCAGTTATCTTAGCTATAAAAATAGAAATAATAGTTATGGAGATTATCAAGCCAATTCCTACAAAGGGTGTTCCAGACAGAGAAAAACTGGGAGCCTATCAATCACAGAGAGCCTGTTTGGGAAGGGAAAAGTGGCTCAATGAGGCTTGAGCACAGGGGACATTGAGAAGAGGACATGTATATAGATGAACCCTAGGCTGAAAGTTTACTGAATATAATTCCAAAGCTGGACTTTGTTCACCGTGCTCAAAAGAGCCTTTGGAAGGATTGAAGCAATAGTGACCTGAAGAGGCCAAAATTTAGGAGATCATTATGGGATGCACATGAAACATAAGCTACCAAGGAAGGCAGAGGTGGAGGCTGAATAACCAAGACAGCATCTTGGAAACTAATAACTATAATGAACAACCACCTGGCAGCCAAGCACCTTCCTACTTCAAAAAAAAATCAGTTAAGTATCCACTACAAGCACAGTCCCATGCTCAGGACTCTAATAGCCTCATATTCCAACACCATTCCACACAAGGGACCAGATTTCCTCAGTCTTTTGTCTTCCTTGACAAGCACACTGGGCTCCAAGCAGACAGATGGCCTTTCTGGAAAGAAGGAACTTCAGCTACTTTTTGTCTTATATGCTCCATCCTGCTATGGGGACTTTCTTATCTGGGTACAAGTCACTCTTTTCTCACTCATTAGTACTGTGTGTGATAAGTCATGTATACTTTACAGCATTAACTCTTTCATACACAAATTAACTAATACATCCAGTTACCCTAAGTTGATTATTATCCAAGGTATACATGAGACAAGCTATCACACTACAATTCATAAGTAACTCAAAGTATATGTGCCCACCAAAAGTTGTTTCCTTGTGTACAGAAAAGACAAAAAATAGCCAGAGAGCTTCCTGATGATATACTGGTAAACCTCCCAAGAATTCCAGTAAAGAGGAAGAAAGACATAAAAAATGACAGAGACCACCAAATTGTTTAGAAGGGTGACAGAAAGAGGTAAATGATTTGAGTCTGGAAAGTCCAAGACACAAACTACGAGTGTATCATTTACTAGCTGTAGGACTATGGAGCAATTATTTACAATTTATAAGCCCAAGAGTTCTCATTTCTAAACCATGGATGCTAACATTCATTTAGAGGCTTGTGTGTGGAAAATGAGGAGTGATTTGTACAGTTGTTGTAATTCAACAGTCAGGACTGAAGATGCAACAGCAATGGCCATAGAGAGGGAAATGGGAACCTAATGGCCATCTCTAGAGAGCCTGGTCCAAACTGGGTAGAGTCTCAAGAACTACCCTCAATAAGTGAGGTGGGGAAAGATGATAACAGCAAGATAACTAGTCTTTCTATCTTCCTGGAGATGGAGACAGACCAGAAGGACTGAAGAAGTTACAGGCTTGTCTTCAGCAGGGTTTCTATTGGTGCTATAAAACACCATGACCAAAAAGCAAGCTGGGAAGGAAAGGGTTTATTTGGCTTTACATTTCCACAGCATTATTCATTATTAAAGGAAGTCAGAACTGAAACTCAAACAGGGCACAAACCTGGAAGCAGGAGCTGACACAAAGAACATGGAGGTTGCTACTTATTGGCTTGCTCATTATGGCTTACTTAGCCTGCTTTATTATAGAACTCAGAACCACCAGCCAAGGGATGACCCCACCTATAATGGGCTGGGTCCTCCCCATAAATCATAAATGAAGAAAATGCCTTACACCTGGGTTGTATGGAGGCATTCTCAGTTGAGGTTCCCTCCTTTCAGAAAAACTCTACCTTGTGACAAGTAGACATAAAACTAGCCAGTCCAACTGACCCCTTGTCAGCTTGACACACAAACACATAACTATTAAGTCACAATCCTCCTTTTCTTACTCATTCCCAACATCTCACATTAAAATCATGTTTTAAAAGGCCCAAAGACTTTAAAATTCAAACACATTAAAATTTTAGTCTCTTTAAAATGTCTAATCTCTCTGAAAATCCAAAACATCTTTTTAAAATGTCAAAGTTTTTTAGCTGTAGGCTCCTGTAAAAATCTAATTTAAATGAAATATCTTTTTAGAGATGGAAGAACCAGGGCATAGTCATAATCTGAACCAAGCAAAGCCAAATTCCAACAGTACAATTATCTGGGATTCACTCACGATTTTCTGAGCTCCTCCACAAAGGGCTTGGGTCCCTTCTCCAGCTCTGCCCTCTGCAGCACACACAGCTGTCTTCTAGGCTCCAGGTGGCTCCACTCCACAGCTGCTGCTGTTCTGGGTGGTCATCCACAGTACTGGCTTCTCCAAAACACTGAAGTCCCTTGCTGCAACTGAGCTGCACTTTCACCAATAGCCTCTCCTGGCTTCGCTCTCTTCATGGTGCTAAGTCTCAACATCTTAGCATGTCTACTTCAGTCCTGGCCCTTCAACTGTCACTAGGCTGCACCTTCATCAATAGCCTCTCCTGGCCTTGCAAAATGCCAAGCACAGCTGCTCTCCATGACCCCTTTATGACTTCCAAACCAGTAGCACCTGGTGACTTACACTATCAAGTTCACCTCCCAGTGCAAGGTACATCCTTGGTTGCCTGTGGAAGACAGCTTCTGTGTGCTGACTCTCAGGAAACACTTCCTGGGTGATTTCACCTCAACAATGCTTATCTCTTCTTAATCACCACAAAATTGTCAGTACAGTCAGTCCGACCAACATCAAGTATCCCAGCAACACAAAGATTTTGCTTTAATAGTTCTGGTAGCTTGTTAATTACAGCTGACTCTTCAGCCCCAGCTAACCACGCTAACAGAATCTTAATCAAAAATAACAAATGACCTCAATAGTCTTCAAACTTCCTTCTGAAATGTCACAGGCCAGGCCTCCATCTTCTGTACTTCTCTCAATATGCTTCTCTTCCAAATCCCCACAGATCATCCCACTGTGCTCTCAACACAAAACGTAATGGCTTTTCTTGCCCAACATTCAAAAGTCCTTCCATATTCTTCCCAAAAATACAGTCAGGTCTGTCATAGCAATATCCCACTGTGCCGCTAACAATTTGTCTCAGTTAGGGTTTCTACTGCTGTAACCAAACACCATGACAAAAAAAGTAACTGGAAAGGAAAGGTTTTGTTTAGCTTATATTTCCATATTGCTGTTCATCATGGAAGAAGGTCAGGACAGGAACTCAAACAGGGCAGGAACTTGGAGGCAGGAGCTGGTGCAGAGGCCAAGGAGAAGTGCTGCTTACTGGCTTGCTTCCCATAGCTTGCTCAGTCTGCATTCTTACAAAACCCAAGACCAGCAGCCCAGAGATGGCCCCTCCCACACTGGGCTGGCCACTCCATCATAAATCACTAACTAAGAAAATGCATTACAGCTGGACCTTATGGAAGCATTTTCTCAGTTGAGGTTCCCTACTTGCAAACAACTCTAGCTTGTGTCAAGTTGACCAGAGACTAGCTAGCACAAGGCTCAAGTTACAGACTAGGCAGAGATGACAATACACACTAAAAGTTCAAGGAGGATCTTGTTCTGGGGTTCTTCTGAATGCAAATTTCTAAGCCCCCCCAAATCATTAGAATGCCTTCAATATACATACAGTGAATTCTACAGAAAAAGACCAGATGCACCCATGCCAAGCACTAGGTGAGACCAACCTGGAAAGGGAGTGCATCACTGTCTGATGCTCAAAAGTGTCAGTTCCAACTTTGTGAGTTGAACTCATGGAAGACATCACAAGACCTAATGAGATGCCTCCATCAACAAAGTATCTACCACACAAACCTAAGGGCCTGCCCTTAGACCTCCAGGATCCACATAAAAAGCCAAGTATATCAGTAGCACACTCCTGTATTTCTCACAGTTGTGGAGAGAATTATACAGATAGAGGTGAGACATAAAGATTATATGAAGGCTCATAAATACACATTAAGCAAATACATTAAGCAAATACCTCATGAAACAAAGTGGCATAGAAAAAGTAAGGTACATGGTTTTAGATAACTTATTGACTAGGATTTTTGCTTCCTTTTGTCTGTCTGCTCTAGTAGAGCATCCAGTATGTGTTACATGGCACCACTGACAGTTGTAAGCATGAGTCTCTCATTCTGAGTCTACAGGGCTGCAAACTAACCACAAAAATGTTGTCCATATCTGTTGCCACCCTGTGTATACCCACCTCTATATTTCTACATCTATCATGCTTTGTCCTCCTTGTGTCCCTGGCTAATTCTGTCTGTCCAGGTTAAAGCCCTCTAGCAGGAAACAGTCATGAAAACTGTTCCAAGTTCACTGAACTTTTCACCAGCTTTTCAGTGTGCATTTCAACAGTGGCAGATGTTTCCCCTGTGCTATTCACAGCTTCCCTCGTGTTACCATGGACAGGAAGAGCCTTGAAGCAAATGAGGCTATCCCCAGCTAAAGCAGGAATATTATACCATAAAAGGAAAAAAAATTAGAAGGAATATGTCACAGGTTTCAAAATCTTTCTGTTAATTTTTAAATCATAGCCATGACCTACACTACATGGAGGTCAATTGGAAGAGCCACAGCCTTTCATAGTCCCAAAGTCTTTTCCTGTTTCTTTTCTTAAATCCCATCCATGAGCAGCTGGAAGGCCTCTATAGCTTCACCAAGCATAAAACATGAGTATCTACTCCCATCTCAACCAAGACCCGCCTCCCCGCTTTGGAATGAGCTGAGGGGTCTGCCATCACCAAAGTCAGTTCCTTGGGAATTAGCTGGAGAAAGACTGGAGGGACCAGATCTGAGACATGAATCTTGTTCAGTTCTTTTGAGGCAGCCACATGTTGCCACGTGGTTTCCATTACAGCCTTTGCTGTGGTGATTTGCCCACTGAGGAACCCAGGTGGAGCATGAGACGCGGGCCCTCTGTGCTTGCAGCCTAGAGAATGTTCCCAGCATATCACAATTACAGAAACATCTGTGCCCAACAGCTTTCTGTGGAAACTGCTATGAAAATTTACAGTGTTCGATTGCTTTCAGAATTTCTCACTTTGCAGCCTAAGACAGGGTGGTCCCAAGGCTGCCAGTGAATTGCAACAGGAAGTGAGAGAAAGCAGTTTCCAGAGTTTGAATAAAATGTGGCATAAGGGTGTGAAGGATGAAGCCTACATACTGTGGGCTTTCGCCCACATATCATATTCTTCCTTGTTCTTCTTTTCAGTCAACATGTGCCTCCTGCACCATGTGAACTGACTAACAATGAGTAAGAATAAGGTCAATAGTTGGCCTGAAGAGAGTCAATAACTTAATGAGAAATAAGCAGTGATTTAAAATTTTATTCTAATAATATATTATTTCACTAGGAACCATAAGACAACTGTTTATTATAATAAGCATGCAAATAAATTCTATTGATTTTTGAAGTTTCATCTACAAGAATGGTAAGCCAATTAAAAACCACGAAATAACCACATTAGTATATTGTTATAAGGAGAAGTTCTCCAACCCTTCTCTACATTCACTAAGAATGGGGCCCTGGCATCTGTGGGTGCTAAAGCTCTCCAGGTGTCACTCATTTTAAGTTCAAAAGCATTCACCTAGATGCTAGATGCTCTACTAGAGCAGACAGACAAAAGGAAGCAAAAATCCTAGTCAATAAGTTATCTAAAACCATGTACCTTACTTTTTCTACAGGAATATCAGGAGAGCTAAGCAATAAGTTTAGACTAAACAGTACCATGTAACCAAGACTCAAGCACTTGAGAATGTGAGTTGATTAGGGATGGTGGGATCAGATGGTAAAGGAGAGAGTCAAGGAGAAGTTGATACATGATTTGACAAGAGTTCAATCGTGGAGATTTTATATTTGAATATTTTCTTTGAGTGCTTACATCTTGTTCATCTTGGATATCAAACAGACACAGGATAATCTCTTGTTTATACATTTTAGGTAATGACTGCACAGTGGGGAATACTAACCAAACAAGGTGTTTGTATATAGATAGAAATATGATTGATAGAAAGATAGATAGATAAACATTGATTTATTTATTGATGATAGATGACGATGATAGACAGATATATATAGATAGATAAATAGATGATAGATAGATGTTATAGATATAGATATAATCACCTACATATGCTATAATTTTACTTTTTCTCTTTTAAATGTTGAAGCTTGGTATTTAAATGGCATTTTACCTGGAGGCAAAAATGTGTGGCAGAATAGTATGTTGGTTAACTTTGTTGATCTGATGCCATTTAGAATCACTGTGGAAGGAAATCTCTGGGCACAACTGTGAGTTATAAGCTATATACTAGATTAGTTGAAGTGGAAATAATTACCCTAAATATGGGTTGCAGCATTCTAGGGCTGGGATCCTGAACTAAATAAAAACTGGGTAAACTGAGAATCAGCATTCTCCCATCATTCTGCTTCCTCACTGTGAGTACACTGTGAAGAGCCATCTCCTGCTGCTATCACTATACCTTCCAGATGATGGACTGCAACTCCAGCAACTAGGTCAGTATAAGCCCTCCCTTTCTCTAGTTGCATTTGTCAGGCACTCTTTTTACAAAGAGGCAAGTAATTAATACAAGGGGTAGGGCAGCTTCTTTGGTTAAGCAAGGTAGCTGGTTACTAACATCTATTTGAAGCCTTGAAGATGTTTGATAGAACTGCAAGAAAATTTATACCATGAAGCTAAAGAAGGCTACAAGTGTATTGTAGGCTTCTCTGATGCAGGATGAAACTCTACCAGGTCAAAGTGCTAGGAAGAGATGTCTGTGCCCTCTACCATGTCTCTGCTGCTAACTTCTAATCATGGTTGTTTATAAATCCTAAAAGTTGGCCCCTGGTTTGAAGAGAAAACTGACTCTAGAGAAATGTCCAGAGACCTACAAGACTGACCCCAACTAACAATTTGAACAACCCTGGAAAGGCTACCATAAATGCCTTTCCCTGATAATGAGATTAATGACTAACTTATCCACCATCATAGAGCCTTCATACCCACTGAGCTGAACTGGAATCCATATGCAGAGAGGGAGGACAAGACCAGGCTTCAGAAACCCATAGAGATAGCTGACCTGAACAAGGAAGAGCTAATGGGCCCCCAGACTGATACCTGGGAAACCAGCATTAGACTGACTCAGACCCCCTGAACATGGGTCTCAGTTAGAAGGCCTGGGCCTTCTAAGGGACCTCTGACAGTAGAACCAGGATGTATCCCTGGTGCATGAATGGACTTTGGGAGCACATTCCCCTTAACCTAGAGCCAGGAAGGAGGACCTAGTCCCTACTCCAAATGACTTGACATATTTAGATGACCCCTGCTGGTAGGCATCACCCTCCCTGTGGAGTCGGGAGGGGCCGGGATGGGATGAGAGGGTGGTTGAGGGGCATGGGAAGGAAGGAGGGAGGGAGGGAGGAAACTGAGATGGATATGTAAAATAAGAATAATCAATAATTAATTGACCTGTGGAAGTTTTCAGAACATTACTGGATCTTTAATCAACTGACATACCCCAAGCCTTTTGAGCCTCCATTGTTCCCTGTGATCCAGAAATCCTCCCTCTGAGGAAAGGAGAAACGAAGGGAAGGAGGGAGGGAGAGAGAAGAGAAGAGGAAGGAAAAAAGAAAAGAAGAGGTATTTTAAAAGAGAAGAGACAATACAATTGTTCACAAAACTTTTAGTAAGTTATATGCTGGTTCCTGACCCAAAAGATAAAGTTAGACTTAACTGTGGAAGATTAGGTTTGGGTTTTGTTGGTGGTAGAGGTGGTAATCGTTGGCCAGATGGCTGCTGGCTTCTTTTGGTTTGAAGGGGGTTTGTTTTGATTTGGTTTTGTTTTTGTTGTTGTTGTTGTTTTTGTTTTTGTTTCTTACTATAGAGCTGAAGAAACTCATGAGATAGAAGCATAATAATGAATTAGAACTTATTAACTTCTGGAAATCAATTGTGATTATATATTTGACATGTAGAAACAGGAAAGACTTGCCTATTAAGCTTCATCCTTTTTGATCATATATAAAAAAATAGAAATTTCATTTTAACTGTCAGCAAAATTTTAAAATAATCAAGTAAAGAGTCAGAAAACTTCTGGGAAGGGTCTTTCCAACGCTATCCTCAAATGTTAGCCTAAAGAACAGTGCCTTGAGTGAACATCAATCCCTAAAGCACAGACGCAGATTGTGAAAAAAGAAAATATAACACAGAAAACACACAGCTATTTCCAAAGTATGGAGCTGTAAGAACCATTTTCTCAATTAATAACTGGGAGAAGTAGGGGATGCTATGAGAAGAATTAGGTAAAATAAAATTAATTAGCTAGCAAGCACTTTACCTAAGAGAGACTCAAAAACTATAAACCCATGTTAAGTTGTCCGATATTAACAGAAATGAAAAAACCTAGTTAAGACAGTATATGATACTTCACACTCATTACTTTGGGGAATATTTGAAGCAAAATATTGGGGAAGAAACACAGAAATGGAAGAGCTCCCTATTCTACCAACCAGGAATGGTTGGGTTACAGTAGACTTTAAAAGCATTCAGGCATAAGGCTGAGCATTCATAACTCCCATCATTAGATTTCAAAGTCTGTATGTCTGAGACATCCACAGAGTTGCCCTGACTGAATGTTCAGGTTGCATTCACAAAATGCCATAGACTTACTGACAACAGGAATTTCCTCATGACTCCAAAGCTGGAAAGTCCACAGTCACTTCCAGTGAGGAGTGAGGGCTCTCTTCAGAGGAGATGCAGGCCAGGAAGTTCCAAGAAAACTCTACAGAGCTTTTGTGTTTTATAAAGACCTCAAACGCTCTACAAACATTCCACTTTCATAGTCTCCTCACCAGGCCTCACCTTCTAACAGTCACTTTATTATAAAGATTTCAATACCAGAATTTGAGTGTGCACATATTCATAGAGGAACAGAAACCAGGTATTTACTACACCTTTACTATTTCATAAACTATGTACTACTATTGCCCTTGGTTAGTATATGGCAATCAGTAGAACTAGAATTCAACCTGCAATTTCAACCAACACAGAGCATTCATCAAAGGGTTAGTAACTATTTCCAGATCACTCCATTGAATATCCAAAACCTGGACTGAACTTGGATAACCTACTTTCAATATCAGAGTTACAAACATCATGGTCTCTGGTGTATCATTTTATAGAACAATATGCACTAAACTTTTTCATCTCACCAAATATTATGTCATCTGTAAAGGGGAAATTAAATGTATGGTTGTAAATCTCCAAGCACACTGATTTGCTTGAAAACACACACACACACACACACACACACACACACACACACACACACACAATCAAAGATAACACTAAAGGAAATGCGTTGTATACACAACGAAGCTTTCAAAGAATAAGAAGATGGTAACACTAATGAGAGAGCAAAAGGGGAAGGAAAATTGAGGGGGCAAGGAGGCAGGCAATGAAGGAAAGCGGAAGGAAGGGAGGATAGATGGAAAAGGAAAAAGAGCATTAACAAATGAGAGCGGCATCCTTTAGGAACTGCACGCGCCCCATTTAGAAAATGCACTAAGCAGAAGTGTAAACGAGAAAATCTGTTTTCTCTTCATGGCTGCAGGCCCCAGAGCATCTGGTCTCATTAAAGGTGCAAAAGTCGAATATCCTATTGAACATTCTCTTTGGTGTAGGAAATTAAGTTAAATTAAAAACATGACCTCTCTCTCAAACTGGCAAAAGCCATCTACTTCTCCAACCATGATCGTATCCTTCAGCAATACATCAAAACCAGACCTCACTGTGGGACTTCCACAGCTGAGCCATCGGGCTCCTCCGAGAGTCCTGTTTATTTGGCTCCAGTTGGGCAAAGAGGATCATGTTCTATATAAAATCCTAAGGAAGAAGGTGATATCCGCCCTGGGAGGGGGGTTTCAGGTCTTCCCGAACATTTCACAGGCTATCCTCTCAAAGTTAGAGCTGCTAACAGCCCTGAGGGTTGCTGCCCCCACTCTTCACTGTGAGACAACATTGTGGCTCAAGGGGATACAGGCAGGATTGTTTCTGGCTGAGCTTGAGCCATGAACTCAACTGTAATCCTATAAAGCCCAGCACGGAAAGCCATGGGGAGCAAAGGGAGATTCCAGGCAGCAATAGTACTCAAGACACAAAAGCTCGACTCTCTCTGCTTTACCCACCCAAGCCCCAAACAGAGCTTACTATTTTCCTGTATTAAGGTCTCCTGGGACAGAAGCTGTCATTGTTCCTGTTTCACCATCCAATCAATAGCCCTAACGTTCCCACCCTAGTGTCTTCCTGCAGAACTTTCTTTAACCCAAAACAAAGTTCAAAAGGAAAAGAGGGCAGGGATGGAGCTAGGAGTCCTTGCAGGTCTGCAACAAAGCGGTGAGGCTTTGGAAGCCAAGCTCCACAGAAATATTCAGAAATGATGAGTAATTTACACATAAGTGTGCCAGTCACAATGATATTTATAGACTAAAACCCTAAAACAAATTGTCCAAATTTAGATGTTTAAGAGTGTGGTGGTTGTGGTCTAACAATATCATTTCATTTTGTTCAGAGGAGAAAAGAAAGAAAAAAAAATACTAGTTCCCAACAAGAGGATTTTTTCTCCAACTAGCTATTATCAGTTATTTTTCTTAGTTTTATTTCCTGGTGCTTTGATAAAATGCCCTGACAAAAGCACCTTACCTAGGGGAGAAAGATTTTCTTGGCTCACAATCTCAAATTTTAGTCATCACTGTGGGAAAGTGAAGGGGGAAGGAATCTAAATCACAGTCAAAAGTAAAAAGAGACTGAATGCGTGTACAATTATATTTAGCTTATTTAGTCCTACACAGACAGAGAGGGAGGGATCAAGTATTTAGTGTGTGTGTGAGTGTGTGTGTGTGTGTGTGTGTGTGTGTGTGTGTGTGTGTGTGTGTCACGCTTATTCGTTCTTGTGTGCACACACACACACACACACACACACACACACACACACACACACACACGTTGGAAGGAGAGAAAGAGAAAGAGTCCACACCCCCAAACCCCAGGGAATGATGGCACCTACTTTTTAGGCAGAGAGTCTCACAGCAATTGACTTACTCAAGAAACTACATCACAGACATGCCTACAGGCCAACCTAATCAGGAGACAGACACATGGTGGTGGTGGCCAGAGCAGGAAGCTGAGATACTGAACACCATCTTCAATGTCAAATATGGGGCAGAGAGTAAAGCGACAGTTGGGCAAGCCTATAAACTCAAAGACTACCTCTAGGGATACACTTCCTCCAAAAAGACTGTCCTTCCTAAAGGTTTCATAGAATCATCCAAATAGCACTGTCAGCTGGGGTCCAGGGGTTCGAATACCTGAGCCTATGAAGAATATTCCTCCTTCAAACTACTACAAACAATTTGATAGAAAGGGGATTTGCTTTCATCTCATGGTTTCAAATATTTCATTCCATGATTGGTTGACTTCCTTCTGGGCCTATGATGAAGCAGAGCATCATGGCAGAAAAGCAGGGAAGGTTGGAAGGTTGGAGTGGATCTAGCGCTATGTATGCTAATATATGCCATAGTCATTATGGTCTTAAACACAAGAGTATTCGTAGCTACCTACACAATACCTGGGAGAAAAGAAAATAATATGAAAGTATGGAGTGGGTAAGAAAAAAAGGAAATGGAAGAAAAGGGAGAAATTTGTTGATGCATACAACCCACAACCCCCAAGGAAGCACACCATGTGACCCACTTCTTCCAACTGGAACTTCAACATCTCCAAACCCTACCACCACTTATGAATGACTTATGAATGCACCAGGTAGGAGCCCTTGTGCGGCCATCAATCCTCAGTAATAAGACTCACCAGCCAGGGACTGAGACTTAAACATGGGGTGCTGGGGAGGATAGTTAATATTTAAAACAACAAAAGAGTTATATACCTCCAGGGAAAAATTTCACCATAGGAACTTTTTAAGTCAAGAGTATGCAGGGCTGCAGCTTCTAGCTCATTGACATAGTGTTTGCCTCTCAAATAAATTGAAAATCATAAATTACCTGTGTCTAAAAATCAAATGTATAATAATAAGGATGAGACACGGGAAGAAAATACAAAAACAAGAAAAAAGAAGAGTAAAAGTTGGTGGTAAAAAAAATATTTAATTCATAATTTTCAGAAGCATCGCACATGGACCTAGAAAGATGTCTCAGTACTTAAAAATACTTGCTTCTCTAGCAGATGACCTGGGTTCAATGCTCAGCACTCACAGGGCAGCCCAAGACCATTTGCAATTTGATTTCCAAGGTATCCAGTGTCCTCTGCTGCCTCTATACCAGGACACATATACACATTTAGGCAAAACATTCATACTCATAAATTATTTGCAATATAAGTATAGCAAGCCTCCTTATAGATCTTAGCTACCTTTTAAACTGAAACCTACTGAGTTAGGTAGAAGTTCAAAGTCCAAGGTAGACATTTAAAAGAATATGGAAAAAATACAACACCCTTACAGATGTGGTTCTATTTAGAATGGTTGTCACCAACATTTTCATCATCATCACCAAAAGAAAATACATACAAACCATAATATGCATTAAAATACTAGTAGAAAAAGTCATAGTAAGATTGAGTATGAAATTGCATGTGAATAAGTATACATGCATAGAAACTAAGAGAGGAGAGGTTATTGGAAATAAGAGACATAAGTACTTAGTTCCAATTGAGGTTAACGCTTATGAATACAATGCTGTCATACTAACAGATTTCAAGAAGAACCTTAACTCTGGAGCTCATCATGCACTCATATTTGCTCTCCAGCCTTCCCAGTGGGTCCATCTGCTCCTCATGGAAACCTGCAAATGCTGTTAATGAACTCAATGTTCTCTTAGTTTTCCATAAAGGGTTTTTATTAAATGAAATGGAACTTGAGTAGCTCACAGTTTTTAAAAGATTCAGCCATAGGTTGTACAGTGTTACTCTCCCTCCACTCACTCCTATGTGCTCTGAAGTCCTAATTAGAGCCACAACTATCCCTGAACTATTTTGCCCTTTGCCTTTATAGCACAACATGTAATTCCTATTACTAAAATAAAGCAGTAACTTCAGTATTTGTGAAAAGTGAATAAAGTTTATAAGCCTATCAAAATACCTCTTGTTTCTTGTAAATGTTTGGGAAACATTTCTGAAATGTTTCTGAGAATTCAAGTTTAAGATTTAGCAGGAACCAAAAGGTGACCTCACACTGCACCTTGCTTCCTTCCGAATGAAGTCCCCCACTCCACAAGGGACAGGGAGGGAGAGCCCCAGGCCCTCAAGAGGAAAATCAGGAGAGACAGTTCATGTTGAAGACAGCAAGATTCTCAAAACTACACAAGGCCTTTGAGAGGCCATGCTTGGTCTCCTGGATTGAAAGCAAAGTGAGGAGACATGGAAGAGCGTAGTGTGGGGCCACCTAGGAGCCTTTGGGGAAAGTAGCCTTTTCCTCTTGTCAAGACACATATCTGAAAAATCATTTCACAATCTTGTCCTTCAGTGGGAGAGATTAAAAAATGCCACGGTATCCCCCAGTTTTCAGGGCCACATCTTTCCCTAAGCTATGATGTCTATAAGATGCCCACTGTAGTGCCCACCTCTCAGACTTATGACTCCAGTTTATTCTTCCAGTTTGTTTTCTGTTGCTGTGATAATCACGATGGCCAAAACTCAACTTAGGATAAAATGGGGCTTATTCATCTTATACTTACAGTTCAACAGTAAAGGGAGTCAGAGAAGAAGTAGAGACCACTGAGGAAGAACGATGCTTTACTGTCATTCTGCCTTGCTCCTGCACAAACCAGCTTTCTTACATAACCCAGAACCAACTGCCCAGAGGTGGCACCACCCAGGGTGGGCTACAGTTCTCTCATATCAATTATCAATAACAACAGTGCCCCTACGGGCCAACCAGAGGGAGGCAAATCACATAAGATGCCTTCTTTACAAGTAACCTAGTTTGTATCAAGTTGGCAAACATTAACCAGCACAATGATTGAATGATGATAAAAATTGATGGACATTTGACATGGAATTATAACCCTTACCCAGCACCACTTGTCTTGATAGCATATTAAGAATCCCCACCCAAACACTGAGCTGCTTCCAAAGTAGCCAGGGTGTGTGTGCATGCAGCTGTTTGTAGATTCAATACCTTCCTTGCTAGTTTTGACAGATCTGTCAATCTGTCAAATCCAGTTCTGTTTAAGCCAACAAAGTATTTGGAAAGCATGTCACACAGGAACCATGTAATGATACCAAATATTCCTGGCTTACCTGTAATCATCCCTTTACTAATGAGGAAGATGATTCTTACCATAAAAGTGGCTTCATTAGTTACTACTCTATTTTTGCTGTTGTATTTTTTTTCTTTGAAACATACCTGGGTCTTTGATTTCACAGTTACATGAAGACAGTAAAAGAGGATGGTGAATAAAGAGGACCCAAAGAGACAATCAAGAAGACTCATCACCAAAGTACAAAAGAGGAATGTAACAAAGACACCTTCCATCCAAATACACACACCGACAGATACCTTGAAGTTGAGGAGATGGATTAATGGGTAGTGCTTGCTAAAAGTCTGAGGATGTGAGTTTGAATCCTCTGAACCTAGATAAATGCTGGATGTGTGTGCCTGTGTGTGTAATCCCAACATTCTGCAGTGAAATACAAGAAGATGGAAACAGAATTCCTACAAGTTTGTGAGCCAGCTTGAATGGCCTGTGCATCTGCAAACAACTAAAGAGACCTTTTCAAACAAGATGGAAACTGAGGACTGAGTTGTGGCTGTCCTTTGACCTCTACATGCTATGTCTACTATGATACAGACATTCCTGGTCTCTCTCCTTTTCCCCCTCATCATACATCTGCAACACATACAAAAGTATTTAAAATCCTAAACTGAGGACGTTGAAGTTGTCAGTACTGCATGGAATTGTCTTCACATTGTAGTACAAGTTTACCTGTTCTGTGACAAACTAGAAGATTCAATACTTTATTAGATCAAATTCTAAAAGTATTTCTTAATACTAAACATCACCATAGCTCAACTAATACTGACACCTATCTTAAACAATTCTTGTTGCTGTACATTTGTAACTCTCCATGCTTGTATTCTACAAGAGCACTTGTAGTGCATTTAACCTTTATCTTTTATTCAGCCATGTGTTTTCAGTTTGAATAACACAAATACCTAAAACACTGAGAAGTCTCATTCTTCCTCCCTAATGTTTTCCCAGTTGTGTCTAAACCCATTGTTAGTTGCTTCTCTGCCATCCTGATCACTTTATCCATCATCCCTGTCTCAGAATTCCCTGGGAGAATGATTGAAAGTCATTAACAGTGGCTATGGGGTTAGAAGCAAAAGCAAAGCCCAGTGCAATGACGATTCAGCACTGTGGACAGCAATGCATGTGTTCACATTGCCCCCCACCAAAAAGATTCTAACTTTCCTCTATATCCATATTCCATTGGCACATGACTAAAATATAGCAATGACAGCAACATGTGAGACACTGGAATCTAATATATAGAATGAAACTCATGAAACTCACTCAAATTTATTTGGTCCTGTGTTGGGAAACATCAATCCACCTGACTCTTGAAAAATTGTGTAACTTACCAAATGCTGATAACTAATAAGCTCAGTCCAAGTCCTTCATCCTTCTATTATACATCTGTGCAAATACACACACACACACACACACACACACACACACACACACACGTGTGCACGTGCATGCACGCACGCATGTGTGCTCCCCAAGCCTGCCTTCAGGGAATCTTGTGAAGCCCTCAGTTAAACAGCCCCTAACACTCCATCTCATAGAGGGAAATGTGATAACTATTAGGTGTGTACAAGGAAAGCCATTACTGTGTGTAAGAGCAAGGGGGGGCCTCTGAAGACAAGTCCTCTCCCCAGGAAGATGTACAGGTAGCTCAACATGAGGTCCTTTGGGCACATAAATCTCAGTGATAGGCACATTCCATATATAAACACTTGAATGTGTTTTTGTTTTCATGTCTCTGATGTCTACATTTTTCCCAAGCATCTCAGTTTCCTAATCAGTCCCACATGTCTATTCTCAGCTCTGTTTCTGAAAGGCAGCCAGACAAGCAACAAAGTCCTTGGCCACAGCAGCACCTGGCTCTCAAGGATGTGGACCTCATCTTAAATCTAGCAGAGGCTCTTTGATCTCCCCACTTGGACAAGGTTGTGGCCAGGTCTTTGGACAAAATCCTTCCAGACTCGGGGTTTCTTTCTAACAATTCCTTCTCTACACAGGGACCCTGAGTCCTTTCCCTCCCATTCTTCATGTCTGACAGCTCTGTACAGTGAGCTCTTTAGCTGGATCCTATTCATACCTCCATAACATATGTAGGGGTGTACTGCATTTAACCAAAACATAGGAATATGACTATCTCTATAGACTATCAATCAGATACAGGGAGCTCCACTTAAGGAGGTAGCCTCAAAACTGTGACAACAAAATGAATTTTAAGCATCATTCCTTTGACTTTCTATAGACCTCTGTTTTTGTAAATCCATGAGTCCCTGTGCTTTCATGGTCAGCATACTAACACATTCACAACTTTAGATTTCTCTTTTATTTTGCATAATACTCCCCCAAACACATATACATATATGTGTTTGTATAAAGCATCAGATATGCATATGATTGAATGTCCAATATACTTTTGTTGCTATCTGATAGTTGGTTTTCTAAGAATAGTGGCTGTGTCTGATTCGCCCATGAATTCTTGAACTCTAGAGCTGCAACCTGTACACATGTTGTGTTGGAAATTTGTGTCCACACATTCTGGTTCAACACATTATCCCGTTTCTCCAAAGCTCATGAAAGAGTGACCTTAGTTTACCTCAGAGGAAAATCAAATTTTTCCTCTATTGATACAATAGGAGTTTCCTGTCAGAACACCAAATGCCAGTTAAAGAAGTTACAGACGCTAACTCTGAGAATATTTGTCAAATTGTGTTTCTAAAAAAATGGTAACTCTCACAGTTGTGTCCCCAAGGCAAAGTCCAGAAGTATTGCTCGATTTCTCAGAAACAAAACCACTTTCTAAACTGTGATGCATTTAAAACATTACATTTCTTAAGTCATGATGGCTCTTGGCTCATTGCACGTTTTCCATTTGAGCTAATACTGACTGTTCAGATGTGAGAATTTGTGACAGCATTTAGTATAGAGAGCCATTTAGGCAATTCAAAACTTAAAATGATGATGCCCTCCAAACACAAAATGTGTTCCATTGCTTTTGATCATCCTCATTGGGTCTTGGCTCTGCAATTGGATTTCTCCACAATACTTGAAGTTCTAGGTAGAACAAAGGAACGTAGATTTGACAGGAAGGTGATGTTCTTGTGTCCTTCAGACCTTCCCCTGTGGGAAACACTGCACCACCCTTGTGAGTCTACCACATTACTGCTCTGTTTTTAAACACCCAATCTGAGTAAGATGTGTTTTCAAAAACACGATGGCTACCCTCTCTTCCAGGAAGTGCCTCCTTCCTTATTGTGGTGGTTTGAAAGAATAATTCCCATAGGCTCATATATCTGAACACTTGGTCCCTCATTTGTGGAACTATCTTGAAAAGGATTAGGAGCTGTGGCCTTGTTGAAAGAGGTGTATCAGTAAGGCAATTATTCTCAATCTTCTTAATGCTGTGTCCCTTTAATACAGTTCACATGTGATGACCCCAACCATAAAATCATTTTCATTGCTACTTCATAACTGTAATTTTGCTAATGTTATAGATTGTAATGTAAATATGTGTTTTCTAATGGTATTAGGTGACCCCTGTGAAAGGGTCATTTGAACTGAAGGGGTCATAAACCATGGGCTGAGAACCACTGCACTAGCAGGTAGACTTTGAAATTTGAAAAGCCCAGCTCAGGAACCTGTATCACTCTCTTTGCCTCCAAAATGCAGATAATATGTAGGCTCTAAGCTACTGTGCCAGTGCCATGCCTGCTGGGCTGCTGTCACACTCCCTGCTAATAATGTTCATGGACTCACTCTCTGAAACTGTACTAACCCCTTATTGTTTTCTTTTATACATTGTCTTGCTCATGGTGTCTCTTCACAGCAATAAAAAAGCAACTAAGACACCTAAGTATGTTGGATCATTGCAGTTCCACAGAAGCCAAGAGTCAGCTTGTCATATTTTTCATGACCTCTAAACCACAGGAGGTTATGTAGTGTTATATAGTGTTTAAACTGTTCTGAGCTCACAAAGTGGCCAGTCTTTCTCTTCAAATGGCTCAAGTAAACATGCACTTTCACTATCCCTATATTATAAGTAGTAAACCTGAGGAATTCTAAAGCACATATGTGATGGCTATTGACTGTCAACTTGACAGGACATAGTATTGTCTAGGACACAAGCCTATGAGCACACCTATGAAGAACTGTCTAGCTTAGGTTAGCCTCCTGGCATGCCTGAAATGGGTTATCTATAATAGGTTAGTTGAAACATGAAGAACCATCTTGAGTGTGAACAGCACCATTCCATGGACTAGAACATTGGATTTCTTAATGAGCCAGGCATTGGTGGCAAATGCCTTTAATCCCAGCACTCAGGAGGCAGAGGCAGGTGGATCTCTGTGAGTTCATGGCCAGCCTGGTCTACAGAGCTAGTTCCAGGATTGGTTCCAAAGCAATACAGAGAAACCATATCTTGAGAAACCAAAAAAAAAAAAAAAAAAAAAGCAGAAATGAGCCAGTGCCATGTATTACTCTCTGCCTCCTGAAATTGAATGAAAGAGAACCATCTGCTCTATACTTCTGTTACAGTGTCTTCTCATTCATAACCAGCTTCCCTTCAGACTTTAAGCCAGAATAAACCCTACCTTCCCTGAGTTTCTTCAGTTAGATATTTTGTCACAGAGACTGACACAAAAATTTCTTTAAGATTTTCTCTTATAGTATTATAAGTGTCATCCATGATCATGCAAGTTTTTACTCAGATGATTAACTTGGGAATTCTCAGACAGCTGATCCTGGTTTTCAGCTTGACTATACCTGGAATCAAGTTTAAAGCAAGCTGTTTGGCACTCCTGTGAGATGTTTCATTGATCAGATTCTTTAATGTGGAAGACCTGTGCTAAACATGGGCAGCACCTTTCACTGGGAAGCCTGAAAAATGGAAATTTTACTTTTTGCCTGCTCACTTTCATTCTTCTGTCAAATTCGTCTATTCTCTTGCTACCATTTTGTCAGTAATTTGATGGTATTAAAAATGACATTAGAACTAACAATTTCAGGATTTACAAATAGGCTAAAAACCAGCAGCTCTCTAGAAAACCTCTATGTCTTAAGCTCCAGATCAAAACTGCAGAGACTTCCAGCTTCATAGACAGAGCAAATACTGGACACTCAGCCTCTATAGTATGAGACAGCCATTGTTGGGCTACCCACACTATATCATATAAGTCTACCTAATAAATACCTTTTCAACATATATTTGTCCTGTCAAATCTGTCCCTCTAGAGGACCCTGATGAATGCAGAGTTTGTGTTTTGAATTGTTATATTTACCAATGGTCCTGAGCATCAAACACAGAATATTGAACAAGCTAAATAATGTTTTACCCATGAGTCACATACTCCCAGCCTAAAAAACATTTGCAAAAATGATACTTCTTGTGATGACTTCCTAGGGGCATGTGATGTTGGGAACAATGCACATGGTTGAGAAAAATATAAACCTGCTTCTGGTCCCAATTCTGTAGATTATTATGCAATAATAGCCTAGAAACTTAACTTCTATTAGCTTCAGTTTCTTCATTTACAAAATGAGAGTAATAATATCCAGCTTTTAGTATACTTCTAGTAACTTGTAAAAGCTCATGTATGTGCGAAACCTGCATATACTGTGTTGTCATCCCTACATCACATGCTCAATGATGTGTAGTTATTGCACCATGAAATTTGCAATTTACTTTCAAATGGCTCACACAAAAATAGAGCAATATTTATGTAAGCTTACATTTTTGTTAAAATTGGAATATTTTTAAATTTTACAGAGAAATACATGGGGAAAAACAAAAAAATAAAAAGAAATGTATGGGGGATTTTTTAATGATGATAGACCATGCTGTACATCTGAAATGGAAAAACTACAGTCAAAAAGTGACATTACTTCAAATTACACTTTATAAAATCATAAAAGTTCAAATAAAGTTCCATCAGATATTTCAACTCATTCTAAATTAATGAGTATAAGAATAAATAACCAGTAAAGTATTGAGAAACAAGAATTACAATGAGAAACTAGCAGTGTAGTATATTTCAATGTACATCAGAAGAAAAAACATACTGCTAGCAGCATTCAGAACACAAACAGCTGAACAGAATAAAATTCATCCACAAGAGCCAAGTAGTAAACTCATATTTAAATCATAGGGCAACAGATGAGTAGTTTAATCATTAGGCTTATGATTAATCATTTAGAGATAAAACTGACTACATGGTACTATATAACAGTACTAGTTACTCAACTTGCTGCTGTGATAAAAATCCCTGACAAAAAACATTTGAAGGAGAAGGGTTTATTTTGTCTCTTGAGTGCAGTGATACAATCCATAATGACAGGGAAGCAGGAGGCAACCAGTCACATTGCATCCACACTCAGGAAGCAAAAAAAATATCAATAAATGTCTGTGCTCAACTCACTTCTTCCTCTGTATTCAGTCTGGGACTCCAACCCATGGAATGGCACCATTCACATTTAGGGTAGATCTTTCTACTTCAATCCCCTAAACTAGATTATCAATCATAGACATGCCCAAAGATTTCTTTCCATGGTCATTCTAAATCCTGTCACTTTGATAATCAAACTAACCATCATAATATCAACGGAATTTTTATGTACATTGATACTTAAATAAAAATAGTGACTTCACTTTGAAAACCCTGAGAAACATAAATCAATACTTCTAAAACCTTGAGGTACCAAAGAACATTCTAAACAGCAACAAAAGGCATAAGGGCACCTGTATGTGTGTATATAAAGCATTTGTGTATCACTAAGTGTGCAACTGAGATATTTGTAGAGAAACAAAATAGCCTTATTTTCCTGTGATGATTAACTTAGACTGTCAATTCAAAATTTGACTGATAAATACCTAGGAGATTGGTAAAGCATTTCTGGGTATCTCTATTAGGGTAATTGTAGAATTTCATAAATAATAACAACTCTGACATAATAAATGGTTTAATACCCTAGAAGATTAAAAATGTGAATCGAGCATTGAGTGGTCTAAGTGTAATGTGGAGCATGGCTGGAGGAAACAAGTCACATGGGCTATCTTTGAAAGATGTATCTTTCCTAAGACCTTTCCTATCTTACTCTCAGCTTCTTGGCTGCCGTGAACTAAAGAAGCTCTTCCTCTATGGAATCTTGCCATCATGGTGTGCTGCCGCAATACAGGACCAGAAAACAGGGTCAAGTGAGTATTTACTAATCCTCAGAAACTATGAGCCAATATCAATCCTGCTTTCACAAGCATTTTGGTCAAAATGATACAAACATAGTACATGTTCTTACTACTCTGCAAACATGGTATGTCAAATATACTTACAAAATAGACAGCAGGGAGCCATTTATGTAAAATTCAAAATGTCATTCAATTATAAAAGTCTACGTTGAAATTTATTAAAAATAAAGCATAAGCTATAACATTATTTCATGTTAAACTAACACTAATTACATATCCACCCAAGAACACTTCTTATAATACTAACAAAAAATCTTAAAACAAACTCAGATTTTAAAATATTAAAATTTAAAATATTAAAACTGTCAAAGAAATGATAGTATTGTGCTATGCTACGCAAAAAAACATGCCACATGGAATTCTGGGGATGATCACCTGGTTTAATCTACCACAGCTGCAGCTCACCCTGTAGCTAGTTGTTTTCTGCCAGTCTGAATATCTCGCTACATCACCCTAAAGTGGAGACTGTTCTCTGGACATGACTGACTTAATCATGTGTGCTCTTCAGAGTAGAAAGTCTCTCTCCAGCAATCACAGAGGAAGAAGCCAAGCATCCAATAACTCCATGTACTGTTGCTTTGTCCTTATGGACAATGAGGATGTGTTGAAAGAAAGGTAGCACGTGTTAAGCCACTAGAAGTACCCTAAATGGCCAAATTTTGTGGCAACTTATTGTATATCAATAATACACTAATGTAAACACAGGCACAAAAAATATTCCTGATGGTTAAAAATTAAAGCTGGGCAGGGTATGGTGGTGCATGTCTTTAATTCCAGAACTCAGGAAGCAGAACTCAGAACTCTTAGTTCGAGGCAAGCTTGGTCTACAAAGTGAGTTCCAGAACAAGCAGGACTGTTACACATAGAAATCCTGTCTTAAAAAATAAATACATACTATACTGAAAGAAAATGATGAATGTTTATAATACAATATTTTAAAACCAAATATATTTTATTAACACAATTTTGAAAACGCACAGTAATACATAAAAATGGCTTCAGTGTTATATCAGATAAAAAGGATGGATTTTTAAACTCACATGCTTTTCCACTCCATTCATTTCCAAAATTAACAAACAAAAACAAAACTGGCCGCATTTGTACCACCACCGGGATAAGAATCTAGCTCTAAGTGCTGCTGATGTATGCCAGTCATTTAATCAATGAGATAGGAAAGAATGTTTATCATCTTCAGATTAAAGTTATAGTAACTCTGTTATGGAAGAAAAATACATAAACACAACTCCAACACAATGGGGCTGTTATGCCTCTGACCACTATGAGGCCAGTCCCAGGTGTGACATCAATTCTGAAGCCTATGCCTGTCCTGTCTGACAGGCAAACAGCCTGTTCCCTGCCACTGCAGATGAACTCTGGAAACACTACAATATTAGCCTTCACTGTTAATCCTACTAATGCAGCTACAATCTCTTTGACAGGCTGCCTATCACATCCCTGTGCTGGGGCAAAAGCCTCAAGAGGTGGCTGTGATGAGAGGCTTACTGAAAGGACACCAAGGAGGACAGAGCCTTCCTATTCTAGCTCTGTAGATACGCTGCATACCACAGAGGGCACCAGCAGAAGCTTGTCCTTAACACCAACCTCTTGGCATCAGGTAACAGAGTAGTGCACCCACCCCAAGGGTTGCCCATGCCACTCTTTCAATCTCACCATGAAAAAGGCAAGCAAGTTAAGAAAGAAATCCACAGAGCTGATGGCTTGGGGTCATTTCATCCTAGCAGAGCCTCCTCACCTCTGAAAGCTCTATTTATAGACAATGAAAAAATTCCTAACTCTGAGAATGAGTCTCTAGGCCTAATGTTGCAACCCTTTAATACAGTTCCTCATGTTGTGATGATCCCCCAATTATAAAATTACTTTGTGGCTACTTCCTAACCGTAATTTTGCTACTCTTACAAATCATAAGGTATATATCTGATAGGCAAACCATGGAGGTTTGAAGGCATGGGTGTAATGATTTCACTAGACTCAAGTTAAATGATGAATGGGTGTTTATTGGGGAACAATCACACAGAAAGATAAAAAGAACCCCAGGAGCACTTCTCTGCCCTTCCTAGGCATCTGACTCAAGAGAAAGGGCCTCGAATAAAGGAGCCACACATCAAGCATTCCTTTTTCAGCTTCCATCTGCCTGAAGCCATGCCCATAGGGATGTGGCTACCAGCACAGGTTCACCAGCAAGAGCTACAGAGGTTGCGACCCACAGGTTGAGAACCACTGCTTTAGGTTCTGTTACCTCTTCTATCCCATCTTTTTTTATTAACTGGATTGCTTTAATTTGCCCAATAACTTTTCAGCCATTTGAAATGTGTCCTCTTAAATATATGATAAAGAGAGAGTAAAACATACTGTCTTCATGGTAACAGACTCTCTGTAAAGCCAACTTCCTATTTTACCAAAGCAGCTAAGTTTGTCTCCTTGGGGGAAGCGTATACTTCCGAGCCTCCATAAAATAAAAGGCAAACTCTGTTTGTGGCTGAAAATCTCACAGCATATTCTGGATGTGGTTGGAGCTATATAAAATATTTACTCCAGCCATGCCTTTAATCACAGCACTCAGGAGGCAGAGGCAGGTGAACCTCTGTGAGGTCAAGGTCAGCGCTTATTCCAGGACAGGCTCCAAAGCAATACAGGAAACCTTGTCTTGAAAAAAAAAAAAAAAAAAAAAAAAAAAAACCAAAAAAAAAAAAAACTTTCCATAATTTCTCATTCTCAACAGCATCACTCACCAAGAGAGGAGAAAATCATTCAGAAGCAGGGAGTTCTAAGCTCCAAGAGAGAGGGTGAGAAAGCATTGGCTGATCAGCTTGTTGGTTACCTGATTTTCAAAGAGAAGGAAGAAAATCTCATAGTGTTTTACCAACAAGAGTCTGTAAAGTTAAACATTTCTGTTCTGCTCTAAAGACACCTTCCTAGGCCAGAGAAGTACACACTTCAAAGCCCATCTGAGATACAGGGTCAGCTGTATATCCATGTTTTTGGCTGTGTGCTTGCTAGGATAGTTCCCACACTTCAGAGAGCCTAGTGTCTGCCAGGCAGGGTAAAAATAAACACCCAATGTGGAAAACAGTGAAATCAGCAAGCTGGAAAGTGCATGTGGGCTTTCCCCTGGTTTCTTGGTAGCTACAAGGACAGCTTTGGAGATACCTTCTTTGTGGCCAACAGATCTTCAGGGAGTAAATCAATGTCACACAGATAAACTCTAGACATTTCTTTTTAGTTTTCAATCCGAAGTTTATCTAGTAACCAGTGAGATGCCTCCAGCGTCTACAGCAGAAGCCATGTAATACTTGGTATTGGCTCATCTGTAATTTCAAATTTTGAAAAGTATAAATAGGAGTGAAACTATGCATGAATTCCTTGAGAGTCCCCTACCACATCTAAGATCCAATCTAGGGTTTGAGGGAGAGTCTCTACCCACCCTAGGAATGTAGCTAGGGCGCCTGCAAGCATTTCTATTTTAACACAGAAATATGGTCAGCCCTGCCTAACGACCAGGAGCCCTCTTCCTTTGAAATCTGAAATGAGTTTGACTTCATCTGTTTCTCTAGAAACAAATATTTACAATTCAAGCCTTTATGCTAATTATTTCAATTTTTTTTATTTTTGGCATTGTTCTTGCTTGGAGAACAGTTGCTCTTGTTTTATTGTGCTTCTGAGGCCAGTGAGAAGAGGCTCATGCTTCAGCATGGTTCCTAAATATGAAATTGATTTACTAATTACAGCTATTTTAATCCATGTCTGTTTGGCACACAGTTCATGTCAAGCCTTCTCTCTTTCTGCCTGAATCCATATATCCATGGGAGGACTGCAAGAGAACTGAAAAATCAGAGGTGGGGGATTAGGTGGTATTAATTTGTGTCTGTTTGTTCTTTGTTTGTTGTTTTGTTTGGTTTGGGTTTTTCTGTGTTTTTCTGTGTTTGTGTTTGTAGTTCTGGTTGAACTAGAACTCGTTATGTAGACTGTTGGCTCTGAACATATTGTAATTTCCTACCTGTTTCCTGAATGCTGGAATTACAGCCATAGACCACCTCAACAGACTCAAAATTGGAGTATCTAAAAATAAATACAAAGTTTGTTTATTACTGGTAACAAAAACTGAACTTAGTCAATCCTAGAAATTAATTCTGAAATAATTTTATACCTATTCCAAGTTCTAAGATCAAAATCTGTTACATGCGAGTAATGATCAAGGATATATTTAAATAAAAAGTGAACAGATTTAGCAATATTGCCTATACCTATAGTACAAACTGAAGTTTAATTTGTGGAAAAGGAGAGTGTTGGAATTAGCAGATAGGTATTTTTAATTCTCATTTACAGGTAGAAACTGAGACACTACAGGATTTGGCTAAAGTGGCCCCCACAATGTTCTGGGTGAAATTTGTCGTAATTATAGGTTCACCACTTCCCAGTTTCTCTCATGCTGTGTACTTTAATCTGAATAGCCTGACTGCAGAAGAAACTATATTCTATATAGATGCCAGGCACTTCTTCCATTAGCAAACTTTAAGCAGTAAATAATATTGACTGAAGGGAAGCTTTGTTTCAATAACTGCTCCTCTTCCTATTCAAATCAACACTGAAAAATATATATGGCACATTTCTAGGAAAGAATTTATTCCTTTAGGAAATATTTTGATGCTAAAGGAAACATACTCTAGACAACTTTGAAGCGATTCCTAAATATCCCATTGCCAAAAGTGTAATGAGGCTTAAAATTCTATATATAATTTATGTTTAAAATTATATCTGCATAACAGACAAGGGACAAGCACATAAAAGAAAGCAATTCTCCCTACCAATGGGTTGAATTTTCTTATTTTTATAAATAAAAATAGTAGAAGACACAACTTTTTAATGATTTAAACCTGAAGAGATTGCACCTAAAGTAAAACTTTTGAGTAATAAATGTTATAGGGGTTAAAGACACTAAGAGAACACAGCCCACAGACTTTAACTAAGCAAGGCACATAGGGGCTCATGGAGACAGAGCAGTGGCAATCATGGAGCCTACAGGAGTCTGCACTAGGTCCTTTGCATGGTTGCTAGTGCAGTATTTTTGTGGGACTCCCTAGCAGCAGAAGTAGAGGTGTCTCTGATTCTTTTCTCAGCTCTTGGGACCCTTTTCCTCCCACTGGGTTGCCTTGTCCAGCCTTGAGATGATGGTTTATGCCTAGTTTTATCCAATCTTGTTATGCTATGTTCAGTGGATAACCCAGGGAGGCCATGAAGGAGTAGAGGATCTGAGGGAGATGGGAGGTGGAGTGGGCAGGAAAGGGAGGAGTGGAAAGAGGGATGTATTGAAAACAAAAGATATATATATATATATATATATATATATATATATATATATTACCCACAAGACCTTAAATACCAATAGTTGTGAATAAGTAAAAGTTTTATACTGTCATAGGATCATTCCAGAGAACTTTGTCAACATATGAGGACTAGGTTCCAGGAGTCAGAATTCAGGTCACTGAGGCTGCACGGCAAATTCTTTAATCCACAGAGCCAGCTCCCCAGACCAAGAAAGCACATTTTATACAGAGTAGGGAAGACCAATTCGTGTGAGCTAAAAGGAGCCAGCATTGTTTTCCAAGAACTAAAATAAAACAGTCATCGACCCAGAATTTTGTACCTGGTGACATTATCCTGCAGAGATGACAGGAAGATGCAGTAAAACTAAATTTGCCAGAAGGACCTGACCCAATAAATTAACATGGATCTCAAATAGAAGGGAAATGAAATAAAGAAATGTGAAGCACTAAGGGTCAGCAAACAAGGGAAAAAGCAGTAGCTCAGCCAACTAAAGGGAAGAAAGTCACAGGCCTGTAATTATGCTTAATTGTTAAGGCCAAACAGCATTATTTTATATGGATCTCAAACATGCATAGAAAATGTTTAAGAAAACTACACCAAAAGGAGGATAAATGGACTAAAAAGAACATAAAAGGTTTTATGATCAATTGGATATCATGTTGACATCTCTTAATGGTGAAATAATTGGA
This sequence comes from Cricetiscus sungorus, assembly GCA_030556225.1. Taxonomy (NCBI): domain Eukaryota; kingdom Metazoa; phylum Chordata; class Mammalia; order Rodentia; family Cricetidae; genus Cricetiscus; species Cricetiscus sungorus. The sequence continues at coordinate 78,300,038 of JANBXA010000651.1, read as the reverse complement.
AGTTTTGAACATGGTTTTGATTCCAGGAATTTTTTTCTTCCCCTAAATTTATGATAATTTTGTATTTAAATTTGAAACAAGCTTGTTTTACATGTCAATCCAAGTTCCCTCCCCCTCCCATCCTCCCCTGTTCTTACCACCAACCCCCATCACATCCCCTTTCTGCTCACCAGGGAGGGTGAGGCCTTCCATGTGGAGTCTTTCAAAGTCTGCTATATCATTTGGAGCAGGGCCTAGGCCCTCCCCCATGTGTTTAGGCTGAGGGAATATCCCTTTATGTGGAATGGACTCCCAAAGTCCATTCGTATACTAGGGATAAATCCACTGATCCACTACCAAAGGCCCCACAGACTGCCCAATCCTCCTAACCCACGTTCATGGAGTCTGGGTTGGTCCTATGCTGGAGAGCAAGAAAAGAGATACCATAATAGAGGGAGCCATTATAGGTTTAAATGTCCAAAGATATACAAGGATGACCTCAACTAACAATCTAAGCAATAGTGGAGAGGCTACTTAAATAATCTCCCACAATAATGAGATTGATGACTACTTTATATGTCACCCTAGAGCCTTTATCCAGTAGCTGATAGAAGCAGAAGCAGATACCCACAACTAAACACTGAGCCGAACTCCTGGAATCCAGTTGCAGAGAGGGAGGAGTGATGAGCAAAGGGGTCAAGACTAGGCTTGAGAAATCCACAGAAATTGCTGACTTGGGCAAGGGGGAGCTCATGGACTCCAGTCTGACAGCTGGGATTCCAGGAATTTTTTTACATAATGATGTCTATAAATCCATACACACATGCAAGGATACATTGGCTGAGTTGTAGCATGGAAGAAAACAAGGAACATCTCAAATATCCTAACCTCTCCACTGCAACTGATGCTAACCCTTCACTAGTGGCATCCCGGCCTCTCTTCAGGGGACTCTGACACTGCTACATGAGGCCAAGATCTTCCCATGATACATACCTTCAGTCCCGGGGTTTGTGCAGCAACTTAGGCTGCACCTTCACCAGTGGCCCTCTCCTGGCCTCTCTTCAGGGAGACACTTATCCTGCCACACAGTGCCAAGCCTTTGCTGCTCTCCATGACCTCGTCATGCCTTCAACACCAGCACCAGGTGGGAGACTCTTACATGTTATTTGCCAGGCTCTGCTGGTAGCTTCAGGTGCAACCTTGTTACCTCCTAGTGGACCATAGCTTCTGTGTGCTGACCCTGAGGAAATACTTCCCAGAAGACTTCACCCCAGTGGTGCTGGGCTCTTATTAAGCACAGCTGATAGTTTAGCCCCACTTGGACAAAGCAAAGGCTTCACTTCAGTGGTTTTGGTCTAGTTAATCACAGAAGGTTCTTTGGCTGTAACTGTTCATAAACCCGACTCTTCATTCAAATATATCACACAAACAGCCCTGATAGCATCTTTGAGAGACTCTCACTACCCTCTGAAACTTCATAAGTCATACCTCTATTTTCTGCATTTTTTTCAATGGATTTAACTTCCAGCCTCCCCCAGAACACCCATTAAGCCCTGAGCACCCAGTGGTTTTTTCAGCCCAAAGTTCCAAACCCTTCCTTAAATCCTCCCTCAAACAACACAGATTTGTCACAATAATACCCCCCCCTTTGTACCAATTTCTCTCCTTGTTTCTCTACTTGTATAAGAACCAAAAGCAATCTGGAGAAGAAAGGGTTTATTCTAGCTTACAGATTACAGTCCATTATCAAGGGATGCTGGGGCAGGGACTTAGAAGCATGAACTGAAGCAGCAACCATAGAGGAATGCTGGCTTGCTTCTGGGCTTAGATTCAGCTACCTTTCCTACACCACCCAGGAACACCTGCACAAGGATGGTATCAGCCACCTAACCTGAGTCCTTCCACATCAACCAGCAATCAAGAAAATGCCCCCACAGACCTATGATTAGGCTAATATGATTAAAGCAATTCCTTAATGGAAGGGATCTTCCCAGCAGTGTGAAAGTAACACCTAAGATTAACGATAACTGTGTGTTTGTAGGTTTTCACTTTAAATTTTGTATGAGGGAGGAATATTAATTGAGTGGGGATACCTATGGAAGCCACAAGCATTGAACCCCCTGGAGCTGGAGTTACAGGCACGTGTGAGCTGTCCAGTGAAGCTGCTGGGGTTGAAACTCAGTTTTCTGTGAGAACATAATGTACTCTTAACTGGTGAACCATCTCACTAGTTACAGTTGTTTATAGTGGGGGGGGGTGCAAAGTACAGATGTGTGAATGGAGATCAGAGGATAACTTGTGGAAGTTGGCTCTCCCTTTCTACCATGTGCATCCTGGGGATAAAACTCAGGGCATCAGGCTTGATGGCAAACACCTTTACCTACTGAGCCATCTCATCGGCCCAAGTTTTCACTTTGATGGTTTGAAGAATGGATTGGTAGATGCATGTGATAAATTAAGTACAGGAAAATGTTGATTGTAAAACCTAAGTGGTGGGTAATTGGGTATTCACTATGAAATGCAATTTCTCTGTGTTTAGAAATGCTCAAATTAAATTACAGGGAGAGAGGATGCTGGAGAAATGTGTCACTACAATGCCTCTCCCAGCCCTTCAGTCCCAGCTATCACAGTTAAATACAAGACTATGACAATTAAAATTAAAATTACTCTTTTCTACAGCTAAAAACTTGTCTGACTCCCTGGCTACCCACCTTATCACTGCCTCATGCCTTTCCCATATGAAAGCCTGTCACTGTCCCAGCCACCATACTGAAGAGTTCCCATGAGTGCTACTGTCAAGGACAGGCAAACCTGAGCTCCCTTGGGCTAGCCTCGTAGACAAGAAGCTTTCTGTAATAGCCATTCAAATCACAGAGTACTTATGGCCCCCACTTTAGCACCCTTGAGTCGTAAAAAGAGTGACTGTGGGGAAGACTGACCAAGTTTTAGGTGACATAGAAAGTGGAATCTTGTCAGGCATTGCAGGACCCATTGCATCATTCAAAAGGCAAATGGCATTACACACTAACATAAGATATCAAAAGTGAGCACTCAAGTTGAAGTGCACAGTTCTAACATTATGTCATGAAAGGGGCATCAGAGTAGGTCTCCTGAGGTGACACAGTGGCTTAAAGAAAAAGAAATGGGCATCAAACAAAGGGCAACCAGAAACAAAAAAAGTAGACTAGAACATAACAGCAAAATGTCACAATAATTGCCCATGTATTAATTAGGCATATGTGTGTGCTGATCAAAGGAATCAAAGAAATTTTAAAATTATATACCACATGAAATATGGACCTAATTACAAATGGGTTGGGGGGATGACTCAGAAGTTAGGAGCACTCAGCTCCTGCAGAGGACCTGGGTACAGTTCCCAGCACCTGCATGGCAGCTCAACTCCCTGTAACTCTAGTTGCAGGGAATCCAATGGCTTCTTTTGGTCTTCACAGACATCAGTGTGCATGTGGTGCACATACATATATGCAGGCAAATATTCAAACATAAAGAATACAAATAAATATTTAAAATATGTATCTTAAACCCTGTCTCCAAAAAAAAAAAAACCATAGTGTGTGTGTGTGTGTGTGTGTGTGTGTGTGTGTGTGTGTGTGTGTGTGAATACACAGATTTCTCAAACAGATAATAACTCTTCTAGTTTCTCCAAACATCTTAGAGTGTCCTTGGTCAAATGTATAATTGCTAACTGATCTCTGCAGCAAGGCCATAGACTGTTCTTCATAATCCCAGCACTATACCTCTTGTCTTGTTCTTGGCTTATTAAAGGCCTGCAGGAGTTGGTGTGATCTTGGAGATACTAGTAATCAATTCTGCTTGCACAGAGTCATTTGGCTCTCTACTTAGGTTAGCAAGATGAGAATGAACCTCACAAATAAATTTAATTATTTAAAAAGCATATCCTCTGGAAATCTTTTGTCTCATTGGTCATTTTAGAAGTCTAGCCATCCTTCTCCCCCAGGTCTTCATAATTTCTCATCCTATGCCACTACATACATGCAAGTTCTCAGCCAGGAATGGCCAAACCTACAGCCTATGGGCCACAAATAGCCTAGGATATCTATGAATATATAAATCCTAAGTGTATATTAATACATATTTGTATATATTTACATATGTGTGTGTGTATATATAAATCCTAAACTTACTTATAACATGGGACTGTGATCTTTTTCATAAAGCAACTGCATGGTTCTAGAGTATAACTTTTGTAGATGACAATGTCCTGTCATGGTGTAAAGCAAAATAAACATATATGTTTACACAACACATGAATGTGGATTGGAAACTCCTGCAATGCGTAGTCCATGACAATTCTTCGCCAAGTGTGACCTAGTAAAGCCAAAAGGTTAGCCATCCCTCCTATCAATGGTAGCAACTCCTACAAATGACAGAAAGCAATCTATCTGTATCATTATCATGAAAAAAGAATTAACTCGGTCTCTAGGTCATAGAACAGTTCAATGAAGCGAAACATTTAAAATGATTTAAAATTAGTTAATTTTATTTTATTATCCCCATACAACTGAACTGCTGAGAACAAGTTCAGTATTTGAAAAAGAAAAACACAAACCCTTCAACTGTTCTATCCTTGCCACTGTTCTGGGTCCATCCTGTATTATCATCTCTGGGACTGGAATTAACACTGGTTAGGAACCTTGTCCTAGAATGACAGCGAATAGCTAGGACTAGGGTTATGATGAATGCGTGAAGACATATGCTGATGTAACCATGCTTTTGCTAGAGCATCCGTGAATTCCCTTTTCTCAGTAACTAGCCTGGTCCAGCAGAAACAGCAAGCTTCAAATTCAAGTGAGAGACCCTGTCCCCAAAACTAAGAAGTGTGTTCAAGAAAAACAGCCAATGTCTTCCTCTCATCTCCCAGTGTGGGTGCACAGACACATAGACACACACACACACACACACACACACACAGAGAGAGAGAGAGAGAGAGAGAGAGAGAGAGAGAGAGAGAGAGAGAGAGAGGCGCACATGTGAGCACAAAGGCCATCAATCCAACCTCTCTCTCTCACACACACACACACACACACACACACACAGAGAGAGAGAGAGAGAGAGAGAGAGAGAGAGAGAGAGAGAGAGAGAGGCGCACATGTGAGCACAAAGGCCATCAATCCAACCTCTTTTCTCTCATCTCACACATGATTTTGGAACTTCCTCCAAAAAGTGAAAACAGGGTCGACTCCCCTAGGAATAAGGAGTTTAAATGGCAGGCAACTGCAGGGAACTGAGGAATCATTTCTGGCTAGAACTGGGTGGTTCATAAATGTTAGGGTGGTCTGCATCGCACTAGGGCACAATTATTGGTTAAAGCAATAAATATGTTATTAGATATGTAGGACTTTTCTCGCTCATCAACTCAATGAGGCAATGGGAGAGCACTTTCCCTGGCTGCTGGAGAAAAACTGAGGCTCAGAAATACAGGAACCTGCCCAAAGCTTGTGTATGTTTAGAAAAGAAAGTCTCCTGGCCCAGAGCCTCAAAGAAAACAAAGCTTCTAATTCTTCCTATGCCACTGACATGAGGTTTGACCCCAACTAATACTTCATATCCCTGGTGAATTTTTTTTTTCCATGTGAAACGTGAAAACTGGGCCTGTTTGGCTGTAGAGAAAGCCTGGTTGGATGGGTAGGTAAGAGACCCAGGCTGGCCTTCCTGTGCTTCCCAGAGTCTCCCGGGGCTCTGGTGGAGACCTCTGCTTTAAACACCCTATCCAGAAGGGCAGGGACCACAATGGACTTTCTGGTGCTCCTCACCCTTCCCGAGGCTTGAATTTTCAGTACTTCTATGGACTGAAGACTTTCCAGGGTTTCGAGAATGCATTCACGACGAACTAAATATGTGTGCACCTCTAGCGCGTAGGATTATGGCGGAATACCGACGCAGGGTCCTGCCCCATCCCTGAAGATGAAACACTGAATGCAGCACCAACTACCCAAACCTTCCTCTGCGGAGCTCACCATCCCTTCACTCTTCCCAGCCGGCGAGTTCCTCTTGCGCCTGCGCGCGCAGAGCTTGCGCGGTGGGAGGGGAAAGCAGCCAAAGTGGGCGTGGCCTGCGTGGACTGGGCGGGTGCACAGCGGTAGTTGGCTCTGGAACCAGTGTGGTCTGGGACTGCTGAAACCACCACCACGGAATCCCGAGGAGAATGCAATTGCCTCTGCTCCTCACACAAGGCACCTGCCAGTATTCGGGTCTACGGATCACGTTGGTGGGAACCAAACCATTCGTGGCGCCTCCGAGGGCACTATTTTCGGGGCGTGGTTGGGATGAGTGAGCATCACTGCTACAGGCAGAACCGGTCTGGTCTGTGATTTCATAAAACTATGTTAATGCTTTGCAGCCATAGATGTTATGGTGCCTTTGGGCTCTGGCCAGGGGCCGGTGTAATACCATTGTGTCTAAAAGTGGAGACCGTGACGTCACAACGCCCTAATGCCTTGGAAGGTGGGACTAGCCTGTGTTTGAGACAGACTGATTCTAGAGGATTTTTAACACTAGGAGTCTAGCATTCTTGAAACTAAGGTGACTCCAAGAATTCCCATGACTTCTGGTTAGTTCTTTCCTCTCCCCTGCAGCTAGGAAAAAGGTTTCTATAGTGCTGGAAATTTCCAGGGACCTGAACTTCTTCCTCTTGAGGAACCCTTGAAAGCTGTTCTACCTCCCAGGATGCTCCTGTTCTCTTCCTGGTTAGGAACTCTAAGATGCACCAAGGGTCCCCCAAGGTTTCTACCCGCCAAACTGATCAGCCATGGCCTGGTAATTCCACTACTTTCCACACAACGCCTGCAAGTCGACCAGGTCTGCAAGGGCCATGTTAGGCACCACAGTCAAGAGACAGGGGCTTCAAGAGCTTACTTTGGTGGGGAGTGGAGCCAAGAGAGGAGAGAAAATTTTCTAGGAGTGTAGAGGAAGAGTTGAAGCAGGCAAGAAAAATCTACCCATTATCTATCCTCCCCTCACCAACCCCCTGTGTGTGTGTGTGTGTGTGTGTGTGTGTGTGTGTGTGTGTATGCGCACGCATGTGTGTTTATATAGCACGAGCTATATAAAAGGTACACTGGGTACCAGAGGAGAAATTGTCCCAGTCACATGGCCCCAGAATTGTGGCCTGTTGAGTGATCACCTGCAATCGCAGGTTGCATAGTCTTGCCATTCCTTGGAGCAAATGCTCCTAAAAACCAGGCTCTGCTTTCACACCATGAGAGCAACATGTGGTATCCTCAGTAGTTGGGTATTTTTGTCTAGACTGGTTCCCCATCCCCTTGCACCATGCTAAAACTTCTGCCCCAGGGAGTTCATTCTTCTGAGGATGCATGTTTGATATTGAAAGCCTCTCAGCCTCTGGACCCAGGGTGGGGCTTGGGATTCACCATGCCAGAAGTGGAATGCGCCAAAAAGGAAAACATCCCAAGCAAACCTTCTGGAACATTCCACAGCATTAATGATGTCCCGGGGGCCTGGCTAACTGTAGAGGTTCTGAGTGTCCTGAAAGGAGTGAGGGGACAGCTGTGGTAGGGCTGGGGGAAAAGAATTCCAGAAAGAAGATGGCTTTCTTACAGTTTCAGAAAGTGCTCAAAGAGCTCTCTCTCTCTCTCTCTCTCTCTCTCTCTCTCTCTCTCTCTCTCTCTCTCTCTCTCTCTCTCTCTCTCTCTCTCTCTCTCTCTCTCTCTCTCTCTCTCTCTCTCTCTCTCTCTCTCTCTCTCTCTCTCTCCCCCCTCAATGGGCCCGTATAAAAGAACCCACAGCCACTACAACTTGTTTTACCACAAACTGTGATGTAGACCACCTCATGTTCTGACATGATTGACCCTGGGTTCCAACATGTCAAATCAACAGCCCTCCCAGGATACCGGAGGCCCCAAGACTCTTAGAGAAGAGCTTCATTCGCTTTGGGGCTTTGCTCTTGTACACTCTGGTGGAAGACTTTGGACACCCGCCAGTCAAGGAGAAATCCCACAGACAAGTACCCTTGAACTGGCCACTGCTTACTGGTAAGTGGGTCCTGAGACCATTCAAGAAGTTTTTGGTAGAGACACCTTATATGCTGATGAATAACGGATAGGTGCTGTGGCAATTTTCCTAATGGTTGTGGAAACACACTTCAAGTACCCCAATCTTGCATGGTTCATCCAGGTCTATCCAGCAGGGGGCAGCACGGCCTCCAACTCGGTAGATGGTACTCACCCAGGCAGGCCAGGCTGATACCCTAACTCTAAACTGAATTTCTGGGACACAGTGGTCTAGCCTCCACCGAGCTTGGTAGAGAGTGGGGCAATACTGGCCATGAAAGGCAAGAGCGTTTTAACTACCTTAATCTGAACTAAATTTCTCGGTCTGCAGGACCCTGCTTGAGGCTAGGGTTTGGGTCATTGATGCAGGGAAGCACAACCCAATGGTCCGCACTCCTACATAGTGCCGGGAGTTGAAGCAGAGAAAGCTAAACTTGGTTTGGGAAAGGCTAAGGGCGCCACCGTCTGCGCGGTCCTGCGGTCTGGGTACTGGAGCTGGGGGAGCCCGGCCCCGCCCCCAAGCAGGAGAGCCCTGGCGGCCAGATTTCTAATTGTGAAAAAACTAAACGCCCAAGGGTAGGTTCAGTTTGCCCGGGGGCCGGGGAGGGGGGGGGGAAGGGAACTCGTACTTCTCTTCCTAAGCCGGGAGTGGGGGATCCCAGGGCTTCCGCCCCTACCATCCCTCACAAAGTTTCCAAATTGTTAGGAATCAAGAATCATCCGAGGGTTTGGAGCTGCGATTCAGGTTGGGGACAAGCTCTAAAGAGGAGAATTGGGGATAAGGAAACAGAGAAGGATGTCCAGAAGAAGACTGATAATTGCATATTGCAGACCTATGCTAAGGGACAGGGACAGCATGAATGGTTTTGAGGCCCCGTGAAGGAAGATCTAACCACAAGGCAAAAGCCACGGGCTGATAGGAAAGATGGGGAGGGCGGCATTCCGGGTGGGGAGGGGATGCTCTGTTCCCTCGTGGGACCCACATGACCCCTGCACTCAGAGAGGCTGGGATTTTTCAAGGCTTAATTGGGGGCGGGGGAGGAGGCGCAGCAGACTCTGTCCTCTACAACTACATCTTTTCGGATTTGGGGAGTCAGGAGATCAGAGCCCTAACTTTGAAAAGTAAGGAAATGAGTACAAAGGTCGACCATCACCCCAGAAGCAGGGTGTCCACCATGTCACCATAACAGGACGAGGAGAAAAAAACTTGACAGGTGGAAATTGAACAGAGAAATCTGTTCCTCTCTAAATAAAATAAAATAAAAATAAAAATAAAAGCTTTTTTCCTTGCCGCCCGAGAGGAAGCATCCATTCTGTCGTGCCTGTAAAATGACCGTTTATTTAATAGTTAAAAAAAAAAAAAAAACTCCAGTGATAAATGTCCGTTACCGATGGTCAGCATAAAGTGCCAGTCACAATACAACGCCCGGCTCCTGGCCGGCGGCTCGCTCGCGCGCAGCTATTGAGCAGGGGAGCCGAGGTCGGCCTGGCCAGCCCAGGGCTCCTTGTCCTCAGCCGCGTTTCTGCGCCCGAAGCTGGAGGTCAGCGGCGCAGCCTGAGGGCCCGGGAGTCGCGCGGAGCTAGCGGCCCCTGGGACCCGGTGGCAGAAGCAGATACAAGGATTACATTTTCGCAGGCTTCCCAATGTTAGGGATGGGGAAGGGGGAGGTTCTGGAAATTGCCAGGGCGCGCAAATCTTTTCTTTCCCCTCTCTGCAGTCAAGACTTTACAAGCTTATATGGTCAAAGGGGGGGGGGGGATAAAGTAAACGTATAAAATAACAATAGAAAAAGTAATACTTCTGGGAGAAGCGCCACTGCGGCTCGGCGGAGTTTTCGTTCTTTCCCCCCTTTCTTCCTTCCTTCCTTCCTTCCTTCCTTCCTTTCTTTCTTTCTTTTATTTCTTCCTTCCTTTTTTTTTTCTTTTTCTTTTAATTCAGTTTCCCTTCCGCCACGTGAGTTGAATACCGCCTTTTGGCCAAGAGTTTAGCCGCGTCCTGGGAGAGCTGCCGAGGCTGTAGGAGTCATGGCCCCGGGCAAAGCTCTGGAGCGCTGCGAGCGCTAGGGACCCAGGGGACAGTGTTGGTGTGGAAGAAAGATCCCGAAGCCCCTCCCGCTGCCCGCAGAGTCGCCTTCAGCTTGGGTCCCTCTGGAAAAAGAGGCAGCAGCATGGCCCAGGGTCCTGGTGCCTCGCAGGCTCTGTTTATTTAGCATTTGATCTTGGAGGTTTTGAGCTCCTTCACTTGTGAGTGTAGCGTCTTGTGGACAGCGAGAGTCCGGGACTGGCAGAATCCTTTCCCACACTCTTGACACTTGAAAGGCTTCTCTTTGGAGTGAATATATCTGGAGTAGAGACAGACAGACAATATAATGCAATGTTTATGTTTGGCTCTCCGAGATCCCCTCCCACTGCTGTTAAGGTGTTTGTGGTTACAGATGAGGCAAAGAAGAGATCGGGCCACAGGCAGAGACTGTAGGTTTAAGAGTATGAAGATCGAGGGGAGCTTTGGTTCCATAAACAGATAGACAAGCAGACCACATGCCTTCCTGAAGGTGATGAGTAGGCACCTCCTCCTAAAGGCTGAGTCAATACTGGAGGTCGGTCAACATACCTGGGGTTAGGCAGTTTCTAGATCTTCACTGCCCAAGAAGAAGACATGGCCAAGAGATTCTTGAAAACTAGAAATTCGTAAAACTAAAACGTCCTGACTTCCTATTTCCCAAATTTCTCCACCCTTGCAGGAATTCCTATTAGATGGACAGTTTCCGGGGACTGAGAAAGAAGGCAAGAAGTTCTGATCTTAGATCCTAGTCATTACTGTATTTCTTTCACCCAACTCTAAAACCTATCCTGTAGCAGGGGCAAGAGGAGGCGGGGTAGGTGGGGGGTGGAGGCTCACTCAAGGTTTTAGAGAATTCCCAGAGGTGCGGGGAATGCTTAAAGCCACCAGGAACTCTTAGGAACCTTAAGGGGAGGGGCGTAGCACAAGGCCAGAGCAGCCAAAACAGATCCCTCTGGGGCCACCCGCGATGCTACAGTGCCTCACCTGTGATCCCGTAGGTGGTCTTGCCTCCGGAAAGCTTTGTGGCAGATGTCACAGGTGTAAGGCCGCTCATCGGTGTGCGTTCGCTCGTGGATGAGTAGATTATAAGACTTAGTGAAGTGACGGCCACAGAACTTGCAGACAAATTCTTTCTTAGTCTTGGAAGGCAGGCGTCCCCTCGTGGGCTTCTTTTCTGGGGATAGCTTGGTCACATCCAGGAGGGCGCCCAGCCCACCAGCTGGGGAGCCAGGACCCTCCCCTCTGCCAAGCTTGGAGGGGTCTTCTTGTGTGGCAGCCAAGGCCAGGTTAGCGAAATCAAAGCGCGGCTTGGACTTCAGCGCGGCACCGCTGCCTCCCGCAGTGATCTCTGGCTTAGGGTGGATGACGTGAGGAAACCAGGGAAAGGCGGGCAACTGGAAGCGAGCGTCCATCAGGCTGGACACCGCACCTGGCACTTTAGAAAAAGAGGAGCGTGGCAAGTGCATGGCTGGGTAGCCCAGCGTCCATTGGTGCAGATGCACAGCATGCAGAGCACTGAAACCATACAGGTTAGGCAGGTGGTCCGAAGGGACAGCAGGCAGGCCATTCACCGCCTGAAGGAATGAGTAATTGGTGAGCTGCAGGGACGGGTGGATGGGCACCGGTGCTGGCAAGGTTTTGCTGCCCATTTCTGTAGTTGATAGCTGCAATGGTTTCAGTTACTGATCTGCAAAGACAGGAAGAAGGGTAGGGAGAGAGCCAAAGAGATGTTCAGAGTGGCAAGCTTCTTCCCTAATTCCAGTCTAATTATACCCTCTCCTTCCATTAGGGCAGATAGGAGGTGGAAATCATAGACCCCACCCATGAACCCCAAGGCCAGGGCTGTCTGGCCAGAATCCTGTATGATGGTCAAACTCCTTCCAAATGGTGTCTGGCAGAGACGCATATTGTACACAGAGCCATCAATGGGAAATGAAGTCCTTAAACACAGACACAACCAACTTAAATGCCTGCTGTGAACTGTGAAGGATGCAAACAGGAACACAGGCATGGTATTCAGACAAGACATCCACATTCAGGCAAACCTAGGGGCCACACAGCATTATAAAGTCCCACAATAATGACAGACTCTCTTCCGGAAGCATGCTTACATACTTAGATTCACATGTTCTGAAGCAAAATCAACAAGAAGGTCCAGAGACAAAGTGGAACAGCCAGTGTTTTGTGGGACAACCCTGTACAAAATGCAGGAGCCTTCAAATATGCGTACCATCCAGTTCCAACATGTTAAGGGTAACTGCTGGTTTGGTTTCTCAAAGCCCAAAGAATCATATCATCATCTTTAAAACTCTCATTTGAAGATAAATTTGTTGTGTACCTTACAACTGGTGAACCCTGTGAACTCTGTCCTCTTGGTAGCTGGTTGCAGACTGATTCCCCAACTTTTGGTGGTGACCCCCCCCCCCACTTCATGAAATGTACTGACATCCATGTTTAGTTCATTTGTTCTGACAAACCATTGCAATTCCTTATGAGGGAGCTCATGTGCCCTCACCCAGGGGAGCTGTTTTTCTCTGGGTGTTCAGGCTTCCCATGTATTAATGAGGACCTTGAGCAAGGTCAGTATGTGGGGGGGGGGCGAGCACTAATGCCAGGCCTAAATGCTGTGCTTTGTTTACTCTCAGAATGCAAGATCAGGGTTCTTGAATAAGGTTAGTGCCCTACTGAAGTGACCAGGGGCTCCAGGGCTGATACCTTCTGGCTACATTGGTGGAGCTCCTCAGTATGCATGGGAATGGGGGGGGGGTGGGACTCTGCAAAGATGTCTTTCATATCTTGCCCCTCCAGATATTTCTAATTTGGGTCTATACAGTGAACAAGTGGGGGGGGTAGGAAAGCCAGAATTACTAGGAAACCTTGGGAAGTCTCTGAGCTTGGGTTTCACTGGCATTACCCAAGTCATTGTCAGAGTAGGGTGTCTGTAAAGTCCTTCCCCTTCCCTGGAGCCAGTCTCTGGCTATGGATTTTTTTCCTTGACTTTGTGCCTCTCTTTCTCTTTCTCCCATCTCTCCTCTATCTCTGGGGTATATCAGCTACATTTGGGCTTCTGTCTTCACAGCTCAGACTCACCCCTACAGGTCTAAACATCTACAACCTTAAAAGCAAGGCAGAGATATTTGAGTTGAGTTTCTTCCTCCATCTGGGACTCTAAAAATGCCTGGCTGGTCCAGAGATGCTCAGAATATTTTCATCAGGGGACAGGGGGACAACCAGAGGACACTTTACACAGGACACCTTAGCCCCTAACAGGAAGGTGACTGTTGGTACAGCTAGATCCAAAGAAAGATGTATTGCTGGGTGTGATGTGTTCCGCAAACAAGAGAGCAGGCTGGCTGAAATTTGTCTGCAATTAATTTGGCCTCCCAGATAAGGAAACCACACATCTGCTATCATCCAACCTGGTAAGCTAGAAGCAGGATAGCCTGCACCAGCCTTGTCTACTACCCAACACACAAAACCTGTGCCAGCCAAAAATTAAAATTAAAACAAAACAAAACAACAACAACAACAACAACAAGCCTTCTGGGAGTTATGGGACAAGGAGAAAGCAAAGTACTCTTGGACTAAAGAGGAAGCCAGGGAGTCCTTTAGATAGGGGGCAGCCACCAACTTCAAAGGTCTATAGGACTTAGGCCAATTGAATGCCCTTTGATTTGAGACCCCTTCCAGGGACTGGGAATTAGATCCCTGTATTAGGTTCTATTGGAGCCAGCCTGGGCAAAGGGGAGGCCACTGTGGCTTCTCTTCTGCTAGGCATATGGGAAGTCAAGGAGTGATGGAGTCAGAGGCACTCTGACTTGAAAGGCTAGGGTTGGTAGAACCCACAAACATTCGTCTGACTTTTCCTTACTTCATCTGAGAAGTCAAAAAAGACTGGAGGGGCCTTGGGATCCTGGAGGGGTGGTACTTGTAGCCTATCTGCCTAATCTTATTTCCTCCAACATGCCATTTATTTTTCTCAACGGACCGAGCAGTTTACTTTCTGTAGTTTTCTGAGGCTTGGGATTCCAGGGGTCATTGCCACGGACTCTTTCCCTGTGGACGAATTTCGTTCGAAACGTGGCTCTTCAGTACTACAAATGGAACAAATACCAGATCTGGTTTCAAGCGCTCAATTAAGACGGAAACACAGATATGCCTGGGCGGCCTGAAAAGATGAGCAAACACCGGGCCTCTCCAGCTCCAGGGCTCCCTACCCTCAGCTCCTCCCGGACCCGACTCCACTCTACATGAAGCTTGGAGCTCAGGCCTGGAGACTTGGGAAGAACTAGTAAGTGTCCCGACTCGCTGCAGTGAACTCAATTCAAGCCTCAGAGCAAGGGTCCTTGCGCAGAACAGTCATTCAAGTCCCTCTTGCAGTGGAACGCCAATCCTGCGTCTGCCACCAGCCCTGTTCAGGGCATTAATGAAGCGTGCAGCCTATTAAAGTGGTTTATTCGGGGCTAATTGAGCGTGAGCAAGTTAACTGCTTGCATTAATGAGGACAGAGAGAACCCCACGAGCTTGTGCCTGAAGAAGCCCAGCAGCAAACCCCTCTCCCCAATCATCCTTGACATCGAATCCCCAGTTGAATGGTGACAGGCTTTGGGATCCAGGTCCAGAGGACTGACCAGCACTGGATACTTTGGCTGCATTTTTCCAACAAACGAAATCGAATGAGCCCACTTTTGTTCGCCATTCTGCGACACTGGGATGCCTGCTGTGTTCCCAGGAGCTGGCTTTCCCAATCTTAATGAAACCACAATTACTTTCCAGAGAGCCTGGGATAGACCATCTACCCACCAGTTGTCAGTCGTCCGTTGGTTCCCCCATCCCTGTCAGTCAGCCCAGTTTTTCCCTGGGAGGCTGTGAAACTAGGAGAATAGATTTGCACGTGGTTCTCTCTTCAAAGAGCCAACTTGCAGGTCCCATCTTGGATGAAATTCATCGAATTACTGCCTAAAAAAAACCTTTGCAGTCAAACTCTATTCCAGAGCCCACCCGGCTTGCACACAGGCTGCTGAGAAAGGGCTGCGCGGGACAATTTTTTATTCTTATCAGGGCTGCTGGTAGAAGGTAGGATTTGTTCAGCAAACAGCCGCCCTCACTTTCTCTCTCTTTTCGGGTTCCTATCTTTCCCACTTATGCCTAGGTTAGGCAACTACCAAAAGAGCAAAAGAATCTCCACCCTCGAGACATCTGCATCTCCAGCATGATTCTGCTTCTCGGGTGTTCGGATCTCCAGTTAGAAGACAACGTTCGTTTATGTCCCCCAGGATGCTTCCCTACACCAGAGCGGCAGGCCCGAGGACACACAGAAACCCTGCAGTAGAGATCATCCCAACCACAGAGCAGGAGTGGGAGGCAGGCTTCAGACCCGGAGCAGCCTTGTGGTCCTGAGTGTTGAGGGCTTCCTGTGTGAAGACCAACTCCGCAAAAGACAAACGCGCACTAAAGAGCAACAGGGTAGGGGTAATGCACCTGTTCTAGGTGCAGTAGGCTTGGATTATGACTATCCACACACTCTCCCCTTTTCCTCAGCTAAGACAAACCAGTCTGAATTAAGCGTGCACACTGCAAAAGTTTGTGCTCTCTGAAGTTGCTCTGGGGGTTTCTAATGGGATCCTGCAGACTGCCTTACAAAATCTGTGGGCACCTTACCAGAATCCAGTCTAGCCACAGACCTAGCTGATTTCTGTGGTCCAGACCCCTTGGTCCCCACCTTTCCACCGAGGCCAGAGGCCAACAAGGACACAGAGTCAGCAGTCCTTGAAGGAGCATCCCCATCAACCCTAGGCTGCAACTCCTCTCACTTTCACAAAGACCCTGCAGCCTTCCTTTGGCAAGGACTTCCTTTGGGGACCCTGAAAACAGGAGGCACCAACTACAACAAGGAACCAGGAGTCTTGCCTGCATTCGCTTCACTGAGCCCAGTCGCCCCGGGGCTGCAGTTACCTTGTTCCAGTGCGATCCCCCCAGCAGAGCGCGTCTCTGAAGCTCGCTGCGCTGGACTCGAGGTACCCCTGGCAAGCTGGAATCCTGAAACGCCTGTAGCCGCAGGGACTCTTAAGTACCCGACAGGCGGGAGCGCTCCGCAGCCCGCCTGGGTCTGGTGAGCTCCGCTCTTGGCTCCCTTTCTGGGTCTGAACCCGAGCCGGTGAGAACTTGCTGGGGAGAGGCCGAGCTACGTCTCACTCATCCCTTAGCACCGAGCCGCCTACTTATTTTAATCCACCACCCCCTACCCCCCCCCCCGCCCCTTGCCTGCCTCGCGATTCCTCCCCTCCCTCCCCTGCCCCCCAACTCTGCCTGCGCCTGCGCACTGAGAAACAAAGTTCTGCTGACCCGGGCAGCCGACTTTGGCAGCTGTGCTAGCTTGGCCTCTGCTTCTCCTCACCGGTGCCCACTCCCCGACAGTCCCACTCGACACGTTTTGTATTTTGTTTTCAAGACACCCAAAGGCAGGCAGTAGAGGAAACAGCTCCTACCGGACAAGAGAGGGCTAGAACCGAGCATTTCGGAGTTCTGCTGCCTTGCTTTGGGATTCAGTTTGTGCCTATGAAAGCCAGGAGGAGCCCGGTGTGTCCCGGCACCAGCATCTTAGGCATGCCGGCAGTTTGAAGCTTGGCGAAGTCGCTGCTCTTCTGAGATACTCCTCCCAGAGGCGACGGACCCCTGGCGTGGAGCAGAGCTCTGACACCAAATAGTGCTTGGGACCTGGGCGGTGACTCTGGCAGAGCTAGCTAGTTCCTGGTGCGGAAGGGCAGAGATTACTGACTGCAGTGAGCCATAACATCCGAGTGCCTATGGCTGACCACAGCCCCTGGGGTGTGGAGTTCTGCAGAAAGAGCCATGGCAGAGCGTATGGGGAGGAGTGGAGCTAGCTCCCCGGAACTCAGAACTCAGATTTCACGCTGAAGCTCCACTCACAAACTGGTCCTAGGGTGGGTGGGAGGGAGTCTGGAGAGCAGTGGAGGCACTGGGACCTCTGAGACTGGGGAGTTGGTTTGGATTGAGTGTGTAGCGGGAGTCATCTGGGCTCTGGCCTAGAGCAACTACATCCTGGCTGACTGTGCCTTACGTACCTTCCAGTACCCTTTTTACTATCGATCCCTAGGACTGACCTACCGCTGACCCCAGCGAGCCCCCACCCCTCCCCGCTACCTTCTGGAATTCCTGACCTGCCTCGTTTGGGGGAACTACCTGAGGATTTCTGACTCGACTTCCTGACTTTGCCCCAGAATTACGACTGCAGAGTCTCTCTCTCTCTCTCTCTCTCTCTCTCTCTCTCTCTCTCTCTCTCTCTCTCTCTCTCTCTCTCTCTCTCTCTCTCGTGTGTGTGTGTGTCTGTCTCTGTGTCTCTGTCTGTCTCTCTCCCTCCCTCCCTCCCGGGGGGGGGGGGACCACATGCCTCTCCAATACATTGATATAGTCTTTCTAGAAGAGTGTCCCACTCTCCAGTTCTCCAGTTTTAGCATGCAAAACTGACCTGTGATATTTTCTTGAGGTAGCAGGCCTTTGATCCTAACCTAGGGCATGGTCAGGGAGGATGACCCACACCCCTCCTCCATCCCTATCTAATCCCCCTTCTGTAATTGAAACTGACTTGGTATTTGCAAGCCTTTATAGGAGAACCAGCCTGGCAGTCTCTGGCTAAGTTTGGCTACAGAAAGGCAGAGAAACAGAGGCTGGGCTATACTTTTCACTCAAGAGCTTCACCCACAGCATCCCACTGGTTGGTGTCCAAGTAAGAGACCCACATCCTGTGCCTATGTACCTAGAAGCTTAGCAACTGTGAGTACTGACAGGGTCTTGACCACAGTGCTGCCTCTTGAGCAGAGGGGAGTTGAGATCAGAGATCACTCCCCTCCAAGACCTGGGGGCAAGATAGAAACAAAATCCAATCAGGCATTCCCTTCCCTGGCTTCACAGACTTCCTACCACTTTGACTTAAGAAGTTTTTGGGTGCCAGTCTCAGGTCCCCGAAGTAGGCAAAGCTTGGAGAATTTCCATACTAAAGGTCAAAGTTTCCCAAATTAACTGATATACCTTTAAGAAGAGCAAGTCAAGGTCACAACTACGAACCCTCCTGGGGCAAGAGCGTCCCGTCTCCAGCTGAGGTCTCCTCACGTGTCTTTCTTATTGACATTCTTGGGGGGGGGGGGAGAGACCTCCAGACAGTAAGATCCCTAAAGAGCTCTGCCACCTCCTGCTCTGCGTGTGTGTGGGGAGGGAGAGTGGATGGGGATGGAATGGGGGTCGAGAGCTTTGTACATTGGTGAGGCAGTGCTCTGGTCCTAAGGCGAGTGGGTTGTTTTAGATGCCACTTTACTGAGTTATCTGGAAAAACTGATCTAGTCGCAGAGCAAACACTAGAACGGAGAGAACTTGGAGAAGAGTGGGGAAGCCAGGTTGGGACCGCAGCGGGCTTTGACTTCCAGTTCTTCTCAGGGAGCTCATTACCAAAGCAGGACAGGACTTCGCAGGACTGTATACCTCGGTACTGAGATCACTTCAGTGGGCTTTAGATCCCTAATTCCTAAGTGACTGTTTCCTGGGTCAGTCACAGCCTCAGAACACTGGGAAACGAAATTCAAAGTGCTCTAGGGACTGAGAAACGCAGCATCCCACTGTGAGACTCATGTTGAATAGCCCCCCAATGTGTGGCTGCCCAATGACCTGGAGACCATCCAGGGTTCTGCTTTCTTCCGGGTGGAACTTTGGGAAGAAACCTGGGTAGAGGAGGACCTTTCCGTGTAAAGCAGAGCAACGGGTGGGATCCTTACCCACCCACCCTTGCATCTGTTTAAGAGAAACTGGCCAAACTAGGGGGCGGGGGGACACGAAGGAGTGGGTGGAGGGCAGGGCCCAGAATACCTAAAAAGATTGGGGCACTTTTTGAAAAAGTTAAATTCGTTTAGAATTTTCCAGGACCACTCATTTCAAACTCCTTGCACGCCACAGATGGCCTGTACCCAGAGGTCCTTTTGGTCCCACCAGCCCGAGTCACCATCAGAGGTGAGGAAACTCCTAGCCTACCTACGCCTCATCCCTGGGGCCCACGAACTCCGCCCCTCAGTGCTTCCACGGATGGAGACAGTAGCTTAGGCTCGCATAGAGCCTGTGGTCTGCAGCCTGCTAGCAACTAGGCGGTTTACCACTCCTCCTCTCTGCGCCCCCCCCCTCTTGACCCCTGCCTGCTGCCTGTCTTCAGGGCAGACACCCAGAGAAGTCCCAGATTTTGCTGGCGTTGATCACTCCAGGAAGGGTCCCCGCTGCAGAAATAAGAGCTCTAGCTCTGTGCCGAGCATGCTGCTCTATGCATCCAGTTACGGATAGAGTCGGGCCAGAGCGCAAGCCCCAGCCCTGAAGACGAATCCTCTCAAACTTTGACCACACCGAGGGCTGCTGTGCTGCCACTGCTGCTGCGAGTCCTGGCTGCTTTTTTCCCCCGAGGCATACCTGGGATAGTATTGACCTCCGTTTGTCCTCACTAACCTTAGCCCCTTTCCCCTCATCAGGAAAGAACAATCTTGGAGTTAAAATCGGTTTGGGTGGTCTCCCCAAACCGATTTGTTTTGTTTTTTATAAGTCACGAAACACGCCTCTCCACACTGCCCAGATACACAAAAGTGACCTCATTCTATTGCTAAGTGGAATTTACTTTAACACTTGAGAGGTGTTGCTTCCACAGCAAACTTTCCTGTAACTATTTTTCGGACATTTGTGTTGGTGGGGGGGAAGGAGGGAGGTCTTCTCATTAACCCCTTCCTATATGCATGAATGCAGCCTTCAGATAGCGAGAAGATTTAGATTTCCCTCTGTATTCATTTAGATGATGAATTGCAAGGGCTCGATAGTTCCTCTGGAACCATTATAGACAATCAGATCAAAACCGAGCTCGGAAGAGGTGGGGTTAAACTCCGGAGGTAGGTAACAGTTTATGTACACACTGGCGACCTTACCGCCTCTGAAAATGTGCAAGCCACCTAGTGCTCTGAGACTAGAACCCTACATCCGCTACGGCGGATGTTTATTGTTGTGACAATGACAGACAAGTAACAAACTGAAAGGGAAAGTGAACACCCAGGCATTTCCCGCGTCCTAAGTTCCTTGTGATCACCCTAGCACTTCTCACTGGCAATAGACAGAGCAAGACACCCACGTGGGTATCCACCTTTGTCTTTGTTTCTGTTTTAAGGATACTTGGGAAACGTGAACATACACGTGGGGGTTGCTCGAACTCTGGTCATACTCTTCTTCGGTAAAATGAAATGATCATGATTTGTACAAATATGTTCGAAGGGCACGGTAGAGGTTGGGGAGTTGTTGTTTTGTTTCTGTAAAACAAACGTGAATGGTTAGTCTCATTTTTGACACACAACCTGCTGTGCTTTGACGGTATTGAAATTTTCTTTCCTCCAAGGTGGGAAGTGAGCACATCAGAATAGATTTGTTGTTGTTAAGGTGGAGTTAGGTGAGGTTGGGATAGAACCCTGAATTAAAATCACTGACCACACTCGCGGCCCTGGTACAGGTCCCGCAAGAGACGCTGGAAGAAGGCGCGCTCCAGGTAATTAAACATTTCCAGACACTGGAGGGCAGTTATCTGCACAGTGATTTCCGGCTGGGGGCTCTGAAAGAGTCTGGCTGCGAAGTTTTTAAGTTTGTTCCCTGGACGCAATCCTGAAGAAAACGCGCCCCCTGCTGTCGAGGAAGCGACATCTCGCGGTGCCCCTTCCTAGAATAGCCAGGAACTCAGCTATACCTTTTTAATTTAATTTTACTTAAGAGTGGTTTTCAAGTGTTTTCTCTTTCCGCCCCAATTACGAAATTTGCCATTATTCCTTTAAAATCACACGGACTTTTACTCTTCTAGAAGCGAGCTGAGGGTTTTTGTTTCCTTGCTTCAAACCAGACATTTCTGATTTTATATTTATTATTTCTTTTTTTAATAATCTGAAATCCTTAGCAACTGTCTGTCACCAGCGTCTTTTCATCTTGGGAACCACGATGAACCATGATCTGGTTGGGGGTTTTGGTTCTCAGAGCTGAGCTGGGGTGTGCCTCCCTCCTGGGTGCCCTGAGATGAGCCTCTCTGGCTCAGACCTCGCTGGAGCACAGCATGCTCACAGATTCGTTTCTGACATTCTGAAGAAACAGGAATTAAAATAGTTTCTGTGAACTATTTCTTCCTAAATTCTTGAGACTCCCCGTGCTTTCCTCTGTCCTATACCATTTGCTGTTTCCTTCCCATCGCTGAGTTTTCCCAGTGTTTTTTGTCGTCTGTTTCTTTGTTTGTTTGTTTGTTTGTTTTTAACTGGATGCTGTCTTTTCCTTGTTATCAATGCTCGGGCTCTTTGGATAAAGACCAGAAGACAGAAACCCTTAGATTCTTTATGAAACATCTTTATGAAACAATATTCTGCAGTTCTCTGGACAGTTGTCTCTCTCCATGGCATTAAAACAGGCCTTTACTGTAGAGTTGAAATTAGACAGAAGACCAAGGTGTAGATTTAATTTGCTTCAAGCCTCCTGGAATAAACAAAGTCACTGGATGAGGGCTCATTTGCATTCTTCTTGTTCTCTTCTACCACAGGTCAGCTGCTACCCTACTCCTTGGAGCAAATTATTCACACACATACATACACACACACACACACACACACACACACACACACACACTAAATATTGTTTATATATTAAAATATTGTTTATATTATATAATAAAATGTTTGTATATTACAGATAAAAGAGATCCTGGGTTTATAATTTTATTTATTAGATTTCAGTCTGTAACACATATTTTAGGAGACTGATTTAAAGGGAAATAGCCATATATTTTGGTGGGAGATGTTCATCTTAATATTCTGATAGCCATGGGTAGTTGTAAAAGATCATCTGGCTCATATGGATGACAAAGGCGATCCCACCACATGGACAGCAAAGTGAGTCAAAGTTTTGGGTGTCAGAAGTGCAGGATGTTCACTCAACACAGGATATGCCCATCCTTGGTAACCTGGTGCAAAAGGTATGAGCTAAGGATAAGGAGTGACAGGCTAAATCCCATCAGCTCAGCTTAAGAGCAGTTTGGTGAGGTAGCTCTTGCTGGGATGGTAACTAAGAGTTAAAGTGGTGCTTATGAAGATGCTTGACAATACCTCATATTGCTAAATCACTCAGGGTTTGTCAAAATGAAGTCTCTGGACCCCATCTTTAGCACTTCTGAGTTAGGAGACCCACAGTGGGTCCTGGAGTCTGCCTCTATTTAGAGGACCACAAGTGATTTGGACAGAAGACTTTAGCTAACACACATTTGAAGAAGAATGCCAAGCACAGCTCTGCCCCTCTTTCTGTCAGTGGTGTGTTCCTGTGAAGTGCCCACCACATCCCTGCAGGCACACAGGTTTTCCTAAAGAAAATCCTGAGCATCGAAAACTTACCGAGATTCAAAAACAAGGTTCTTGAATCTTTATACCTCTTGTCTTTATAAAAGAGGTGAACATGACACTCATCAAAAGCTCTTTGAGATCCTAACCTTCAAAACTGGATTGCCTACTAGTGGAATAGAGTGTTGTTTGGAGGCAGAATATACAGGTTTGTTTCTAACCACCTCATAGAGGAGGCTCTCTGGTGACCAACACATAGTGTTTATCTGAGTGCATGATTCATTCTAGCTCTCTCAGTTCAAAAAGGAAGAGTAATTTCTTGGAGATGGATAGCTCCCTTGGAAATTT
This sequence comes from Cricetiscus sungorus, assembly GCA_030556225.1. Lineage (NCBI taxonomy): Eukaryota > Metazoa > Chordata > Mammalia > Rodentia > Cricetidae > Cricetiscus > Cricetiscus sungorus. Next base: position 78,277,209 of record JANBXA010000651.1, on the reverse strand, counting down.
AGAGATCTGGGAAACTAGCAGTGAACATAGTTGCCTATAGTAGTCAGGCAGGAGATTCGAGCTTGTAGACCAGCAAGAGTACCCAGATTGCAAGGGAAGTTGGAGTCAAGACGTGCCTAAAACAATCTAAGGGGTATTTCCCCTTTTACATGGTAGTTGGTTGTGCATTACCAGAAGCTTCATGAAGGAATTTTTTGGCTAGATTAATGAGGAGCCCTAGATGTGCCCATTCATGTTGCACATTTTAGACTTTCTCTTAGGCAGAGAGTTCTCCATTCCACACAGAAACAGCTAACTGGAAACACTGATTGTTCTTGTGTTAGCAGGGGTCAGGATGTTAGGCAACAGCCAACAGATTTGTTTGCTTTTAAAAATGTTTTTTTTCATTTGTTTTGGCAGTACTTCTCAAATTCGTTTTGGTAAAATCTCAGCTTCTATCTCTATAATTCTACAAGTAGCATAAATTGTTCCATACTTCTTATATTAGTCGCCTTTCATGTACATAGAAAACAACACAAACACAGTGCTTATGGACCATTTATAAGGCTAGCTTAAAGGTGGAGCTGTCCAGGAACCCCAGTGTAACAGAAAAAGCTGGTCAGTCTAACCCCTAACACCAGCTGAGTGACTTTGGTCATCAAAAGAGCCAAGGTCACCAGATCAAACAGGTTTCTTGTGTGTGTGTGCTGCCTGCAACAGAGGTCACCCTTCTGTAACCACTTCTTATTGACAAAGAGGTGAGAACCAGGGGTCCTGGGATGGCTGTGATGGTGGCTGGGCCCAGACTGCTATGTGGGGTTCTAGAAGTGGAATGAGGCACCAGAGAGCAGTCACCAAACGTAAGACTTACATGGGTTCTCTCTTCTTTGGAGTTGGGCTAGTGCTGCAAACCTATATGAGCTGGGTGAATTCTCTTAGCAAACCAAGAAGTCCAACAGGGTGGCTGCTCTCCAATTTGATCTGAGGAGAGCCTAGCATTGACATGGAACACAGCTTAAGCTGAAGTTACATATACATTTGATACCAAAGCCAAGTTCCTAATGGCAGCTTGCTGGCTTCTTAGCAGTCTGTTAGTAACAGCAGTATTATCTGGCAACATTAGAGCATACATAAGCATAGGCCCTGTCTCAGACTGCCTTTCCCGGAAACTGAACCTTAATAAAACTCCTGTACCCATAGGTAGGCAAGTGGATATTTGCAGTACACACCATTCTGATCCCCAGCCCCAGATATTAGCCCTGCTTTACTGTCTGTTTCTAGAATTCAGGAGGAAGAAGTCAAACAAAATAACAAACCACAACTGGAAGGTGCTTATAGAATCATGAACCCTAAAGCTGCTGATACTTCTACTGTGGCCTGACAGTATGTCAATGTGGGTTAGCCATCTACCTGATCACTCCCAAGTGGCCTTGCCCATCCCTGGAACCCAAAAGTCAGGCTGCCTGAGTAAAAAGAGTCATGGAGAAAGACCAGTAATTTCTACATGAAAAAGGGTAGGCTTATGAACAAGCATTTCTGAAAGTATGAGCCTGATGGTACCAGCCTGAGCCTGATGGTAACTGGCAAACAATGGGACCTGCCTTACCCTTCCATCTCCAAACAGAAGGAGAAATAAGGCTTCTTAGATATTTGTTGAATGTATGCACACACATATAGTTACATACAAGATACTGATGATACTTTTGTGTTGTTAAGGTTGTCTTTCCCATATATCTTAACACAGTACCATTTTTTAAATTCAAAAGGCATTTATAATTAGAGGTGCTAAAATTATGGCTGTCACAAGGTTTGGAAGGTTTGGAAGTGTGCTATCTCTTGGATCTCTAGATTTCTGTCAAATTTCAGTGTGTTTATTATGTCACTGCCTGTTGATGCTCTACCAACACACAGGAAGTCAACTACAGCAAGGCTATTTATTCCACATCTTCCACCTCATTTTTTTACAATCAAATTCAGAAGATGTCTAGGTTGAAGCAAAGTACTAGGAACCCAGCTGTGGAAAGCATCTGAGGGTATTATGGTCTGGGTAGAGCCCAGAAGCTATTGTCTCTCCTTCTCTGGGTATAGCTCCTTATCTTAGAGCCCAATGTATTCTCAACTGGTTCTCCCTGGCCCTCTTTCTTCCTTATTTGGATTTTGGGGAGATGGCAACCATCACTACATCTGGGGGTTGTGCATTTTAAGAGGAGTATCTGGAAAGAATCATGTTTAACAATTGAAATGGTAGAATTCCCACCATTAAAACAGCCTGTATATAAAATGTGGAGGAGCCTTACACTTACCAACTTCAACATTCCCATTTCAAAGGTGAGAATTTTGATGCCCGAAATATGACTTACCCAGCAACAAGGATGCAACTCAGAATCAACTTTCCCAGCAATGAATGAGTGGTCTTTGAATTCACTACACACGCTCCAGTTTTGTGATTCAGATCTTGAAGGGGGTGGGGCTCATCAATGGCCTCTGTTTACTCTGTAGAGGAAAGGCCAACATTTGCAATGATGCCTCCAGTGAAGGGCCCTCCACCACCCTGTAGGCACACAGAGATGTACAGATGCTCCTATGCTGAGGCCTGGGGGTTGGATGATTGCTGCTCACTGTAGCAGCTTTATGAAAACATTAAATGTCATTACTTATTTCTTCATGTCCAAAATGTATACTTCAACATTTTTCTTCTGTAGACAAGTGTCACTTTTACTGCAATCTTCAGGCCAGATGTTCCTGGTATAAGTGGTAACAGCTGCCATGCTGGCAAGAGTGTGGCTCCAGCCACATCACTTTCTAAAAGGGCCCCAGAGCTGTCTATTCAAGAGCACTGACATGGCAGAAGAAACCTATACCTGGCCCTCCCAAGCTTCTTGGGAGACCTTGTGAAGTCTGGAACAAGGGCTTTGGAGAGGGCACTCTGCCAAACTCAGGGCTGTGTCTGCTTCTTCCTTGGTGATGAGCTGGGGATGCAGGCCAAGGAGAGCCAACTTCTTCCCTTTAGGCTTCCCTCAAAGCATTTGTAGTGCCATCGCCCATTACCCACATCCTCATCTGTCTGGAGACCAAGTCGCTGCCCTTGCGTTCTGTCACACTCACCATAGCCTTCTGTGATCTTAAGTTGACATTGTATTGTTTTTGAATTGTGCTCAACTTGCAGCCGCCTGGTAGCATTTATTTTCTCAGCTCCCTTGGGCCTTGATGAATTCCTCAATAAGGTCCTATCTCAGTGTCAGCATTTCCAGAAAATACAAGCACAATTTGCTTCCATCTTCAGCTAAACCCAGAGACTTGGTTCAGCCGAAAAGTAACTCCCACCTTTGCAATTTTTGGCCAAATGGCTAAATGGCCTGTTATTCAAGAATATCATCCTGTTGAGAAAGGTTGACTTTATAAGACAACAAAAGTCACAGAAGAACAAACTGACACAAACACACCCTTCAGACAACACTACAGAGCTGTGGGTGGCTGCAGCATGATGCTTCCTTCAGGAAATATGGGGCTCATTCAGTCTAAACCTGGTTTCTTCCCAAAGGAGCGAAGCCATTTCCGGCAGGAATAAATCATTAGGTGTTGAATCTGGCTGCACAGAAACAAAGGATGGACATCTTCCTGTACCTAAGTGTTCAGTTCAATAGGACACTGGTGATCAGAGGTCATTGACCCTGTGCCTCCATGGTTAGCTCAGCCATAGTAGTTCCATTCAGAGCCTCCAATATAATGAAGCAACTTCCTCCCTATAAACCAAAAAGCGGTGGGTGCAAAACAATGGCCTTCAAGGCAGTACAGGACAGTTTCTAGTCCTGAGCTTGTGTTTTTTTTCTGCTTCTTGGTCTTGGACAAGCTGCTTAACCACTTGAAACATCCACATTCCCATCTTGAAAATGGCAAGTGCACATGTTCTATGGTTTCGTTGTGATGGATAGGCCAGCATTTGTAGCTTCTGGAGTAAAGAGAACAGCTGCTTCTTTTGATGCCAATTTCTTCACCTCTTTAACCACACAGTCTTGGGGGGAAATCCCTCCTTAAATTCAGGACTTTTCTCCAAGCCGGATGCCATAAGAATAGGATTTTTTTTTTTTTTTTAATACCAAGGCTGCTCAGTTCTGCCCTCTGATGACTGAAGGCCTGGAAACTGTTAGACTCGCAATAGGAAGCATAGGAAGGAGACTAGAAGTCAGTTTGCTCCTGTTTCTGTCCTTGTTGCTTTAGCAACAGGCCTTGACCAGCAAGCTCCAGTCTGCCACTTCTTCCCTTGCCCTATATGTCACTGTCAGTAAACAGGCATAGACAGCCGAGTCCCCACAGCATACATGTCTTACTCTGAGCTCTGAAAGCATCTCTCTCTACACAAGGCTGAGTCTAACTCCTTCTGCAGTATCTACCTTCTGAGCTTCTAGGTTCTGATAACACCAACCCACACCTTCTTCTTTCCTCTGACATTGGTGTCCCACCCCCCACCATTCAGTGTTATAACTCTGTCATCCATTGAAGCCATTTCATATATCAATTTCTCTCGGTGGAGATGCCCAGTGTGGCTTGTTTTCCTGGCAAGATCCTGGTTGTCACAGGAACTGTATGTCCCAGTTTGCTGTGATTGTCCTCATTCACCCTTGTTTTCCTGGCATCTTGTCGAGTTTAGCATTTGTCCCGGACAAAACTGTCCTGTTTTTGATGATCAATTGCAAGGTCACTTTAGGTATATTGCTCTCCATCAATGAGCTATATGGGAAACAGGCCTTAACTGCCTGCATGAAGTAGGCTTCTTTTCACGTATTTTAAATTAGCTAACACCACAGAGGTAGTGGGTGTCACTGTGGCATTTTCATACATGAGTGCAATTGTATTGTTCACTTAAAAAATAGCTTTCACTGAATATAACCATTGTAAATGGGCACTGTGTTTCATAAAGACTTTTCCATACACACTGAGAACAACATTCCCACAATCTCCTCTACCTTTTCCATTCTCCCCTACTCCTTTTGTCCTCTTTGATCCCCCAGACAGTTTCATTTCGATTTCATGCCATATAGACATATAGCATGTTATTATATACATGACATACATGTGTATAAATATATGATTTTATATGTGTATATAAATCTAGGAACCGCATATGAGAGAACACATACAATATTTGTCTTACTGAGACTAGCTTAATTCACTTAATGTAATTATCTCCAGTTGTATCCACTTTCCTGTAAATGGCATGAGTTCATTCTTATTTACAGCTGGGAAATTTTCCATAGTGTATAAAAGCCATGTTTTCCTTCCTGGATACCTTGGTTGGTTCCACTCTTCATGGTTGTGAATGTGCTACAGGCCATATTGATGTGCAAGTGCCCAGGCTTCTTATTGTAGTTTCCCATAGCTTCCCTTTGACTCAGAGCCACACTTTTTTTCTTTCCTTGATTTTTTTAGGAGAAGTCTTGACTGTGGCTTGGTGCTGGGGTTACACAAACACCACATATCACACCTTCCTTGTAATTTTGCAGTCAGTCAGTCAGTGCATGCCTACTATATTCATGTTCCTGTCCGGGATGAACATTTGAGGAAAATACATGTCCGATAGATATAGCATACTTAGTATAGGAAGACTCTAGTTTTTAGTTTGAACATTTTTATAATGTTTTTAAATGAATTTATAATGTGGCTTTAGTTCCTGTGCAATCTGAAAGTGACTAGAGTTGATACTCTCCTTGATGCTTAGATAGGAGTTCTCTTGGCCTGATGCAATATTCTGTGTATTTCCTAGTTTCTAACATCATCCCCTCTTCCATTCAGGTTTCACTTGGCTCTGTCACAAGCTGGTTTCCACTCCTCTCAACACACCCCATGCTGTGCCTTTCCACAACTCATTTTGACACTTGTCACTTATTGATTAGTCTTAGTGTCTTCATGAGAAGATTTTATATTACAGTCACGTTGAAGGCATCCTGAACTTGGTCATTTGACCATTTGATAGGATCTTTTGTAGAACTATGATGGGAGATGTTATTTCATAAATATGTTTCTCATACTGGTTAATGAATAAAGCACTGTGGCCAATAGGAAAGCAAGATAAGCAGGGCTAGGAGACAAGGAGGAAAGAGGAAGTAGTTAGGAGGAGTCAGCATGTAGAGCCGAGAGGAAGCAAGATGTCGGCCCATGTGGAAATACTTAGATAAGTAGAAATGGGTTAATCATTAAGACAGAGCTAGCCCATAAGCAATAATAGTAACTGGCCAACAGGATTGTATCAAATGCAGAGTCTCAGCATGTTATTGGGGCTCGAATGGCTGCGGGACCGGGCGGCCGATGGGGAGGGACAAAGAGTGGGACCCAACTGGCAGCGGGAAAATGTGCTCGTAACAGAACAGTTTATATTTGTTCTTTGAATACCTCTCAGAATGCGTCCATGCTCTTTTTCACTCAAGTGATCCAAGCTGCATCAAAGCTCGGATCAAGCTGCATCAAGCTTCATCACCCCACCCCCACCCCCATCCCCACCCCCAGTCTTCCTCCCTCCCTTCCAAGCTCACTCAAACTGGGACATTTTCTCCTTTTTCACTTTGTTCACATTATTTTCCCATTTTAGATTTCACTTCTCCCTGTTTACCTGAGATGTTTCTCTACATCATTCTTCTTAAGCCTCCTCTGAGACACGAGGCTAAGCCATGTCCTTCTTTGGTATCACCAGGGTCCCCTGTCACAAACCCTATGTGTGCACTTACCAAATTATGTTGAAGCCATACCTTATGTGCCCGTCCTTTCTAGTGAGCTTCCCCACAAGCATCAGGGATAAATGATGTGCCTCATGTGTCTCAGTATTCACAGTGTGGTGCACAATGTCTGTCACATAGGAGGCTTTTGATAAATGTTTGTTATCCTAAACTTAATATGTTTCTGCTGAATGACTTAGTGACATTCCATGAGCTGCCATTTTTTTCCTTCCCTGGACACATACTTATCTCTCCCCCCCCTCCCCCGCCAAAACCCCAAAGATTGCTTCACTATTCTATATAATCTTTCTGTCAGGTCTCTGACACACAAAACACATGTAATCATTCCATTATGAGACCTGGCACTAAGTTTCAGCTGAGTGTTATTAGACCTTGTACTGGGAAGCCAGGGAAGCAGGAGCTTAGAAGGATTTCCCCAAGGGGTGGGATTGCTCCTGGACATCAAGGTAATTCTAAGCTCCAGTGGAAGCCTCAGCTGTTCTGTTCCTGCAGATTGTATTCCTTTATCTTCCCTTGTGAGTGTGGGCCGGCCCTGACATAGAGCAAGCAACCTGCTCTTCACATACTAATGTACCATAAACCAACTAGAATGTGCTGTACCGTGAACTTGTCATTTGGGGGCAAAGGCAAAATGAACACAGTTTAAACATCCATTCACTTTAAAGGACATGCTTTGCTTGGGGTAGTTTGATAATTTGACATGCTGGTGAGTCCCTCCACATGGAAAGGCAAGGTATTGGGTGAAAAGAGTGTATACTCACCGTGCATTCCGACATCCCTCAAGGATTTAATTCTCCCTATTGTTTCCAGAATGAGTCTTGTCTAAATTCAAATCCTGTCTAAGCCTCAAGGCTCAACTAATCCTATCTCCTCTACAAAGTTTCACGGGCCATTTCAGTTTCTAAGCCTCTGTCCTGAGACCCTGAAAATGAATGGCACCTGCATTAGCTGCTTTCCTAGCTGCTGCAACAATATGCCAAATTAAAGCAACTTAAGGGAGAATGCATTTATTGTAACTCAGCTTGAGGGTATAGTCCCTCATGGTAGGGAAAGTGTGTGGTCAGTAATGTGTCTACAGATGGTAACAGAGGCTTCAGACAGATGACCCAATTGGAAAGCAGAGAAGTCAGTGTCAGTACTCTGCTTGCTTTATTCTTGTCCCTTTTCTTTAGTTTGGGAACTTAGCCGGCGGGACAGCACTGATCACACTTGGGGTGACTCACTGAAACCTCTCTGGGAACAGCCTCACAGACAAACCCAGAGACGTGTCTCCGAGCTACGTGATTCCAAACCCAGTCAAGTTAACAAAGACTAGATTGTAAAGTGCCCACTTTCTAGTCTTAAAGGGACAGGTTAGTGTGGAAAATCCTCAGCTGGGATTTGAAAAGCTCATGTAGTTTTAATCAATTCCCTTTAGGACATTGGCTAGATCACTTCCACTCGGTGAGTTTTTCTCCTTTCATTCTTTCTCTTCTCCCCGTTTTTCTCTTCTTGCTCTTGTCTCTGCCATTATTATGATACTGTACAAAATAACTGTTGCCAAGCTGCATGGCAGCTTTTATGGGAAAGATCAAATGACACGTGTGTGAATATACTGGAGTATTATAAGGCATATAATAGCAAAGGGTCCTAGTTAGAAAGAAAGCCTTTTAGAAGTTATCCAGTTACCCTTGCCTGCCTTCCAAACGCAGTGATACCAGAAAGAAAAACAAAGAGACTTTGGAAGAATAAGCTGATGTCAAGTTTAAATTAAATAAGTAGTCAGTGCAAACTATTTGTTAAGGAGGTCCAGATACAAAGGAACATCAATGGGATGGCTAAACTCTAGAAATAATGGGAACATTTGCTCATTCTTAGTCAATGTATACTTAACAAAAAGGGTGAATCTCAGATATTGTAACTTTAGATTGAATTATGCCATTCCTAAATTTATGTGGAAGTCCAAATCCCAAATGTTAGGCATTTGTAGGGGACAATGTACTCTCAGTCCATTTTGTGTTGCTATAATAGAATATGCGATGTTGGGTAATGTATAAAGAAAAGAACATATTTGGTTTATGATTCTGGTGAATAGGAAGTCCAAACAGTAGGTGCTGAAGCCTGGTGAGAGTCCCCTGCAGGGATCATCCATGCTGCAGAAAGAAAAGCTAAGCTGGATGTGTGCTTTTAGAAAAACCAGCTTTGGTGGGAACTAAATCAATCTATTGAGACCAGCATTCATTGTTTTGCAAGGTAGTCAATATGAATTCTATTGATGATAAACTACAGGAGATAATCCAGTTTAGATGAGGGTGTGTGGCCTTAGGGTGAGATTTATGTCCTTATAAATTACACAAGACAGTTGATGTTTGCTGTCATTCTCTCAATCAACACACGTACACATAGACATAGACACACACATATATACTCACATGCACAAAGATACACATACATATGCACACACACATACACCCACAGACACATAGATACACACGCACACAGAAAGACACACACATATACTCACATGCATGAAGACGCACATACATATGCACACACATGTACACCCATAGAAACGTATATAAACACACATGCACACAGAAAGGCACACACGTGTACATAGAAACATATACACCCCCCCACACACACACACGAAAAGGTCATGTGACACACAATGACACAATGGTCATCCACTAGCCAAAAACAAAGCCCTCACTAGAAGCCACCTGCACCCACACCCTGATCTTACATTTCCAGCCTTAAAAAGAGTAGGAAATAAGTGTTTTCCAAATCACCTTGTTTGGAACAGGATGTCATTGCCTGAGCTGCCTAAGGCAAGATGCAAAACCGGGAGACATGTTGATAAAGGACATTCATTCTTTGTCCCTCCTGGAATTTCTAGCCCATGAGATAAGTAAGGCCAGAAGACAGACTCAGCCAGGCAGAGTAGCACAAAACACAAAGAGGGCAGTCAAAGCTGCCACTGAAGGGCAGAGGGAGAGCACCTAATTTGTTCTTGGGGGTTCAGGAAGGGTCTTCTAGGACAACTGACATCAAACTAAGAAGTGCAGGCTACAAATAAGGAACAAATAAGAATCCAGAGAGAAGATGTCTGGGGATAGTCTAGGGAGAGACTTACAACCAGGCTGCCAAAGCTTAAGACGTAATTCTCCCATTGGCCAAGGCCCTTGACAAGGCCCCAGCAGGGTGCAATGCTGTCCTCTACGTTGAGCATTTGGAATAAGATGTCTACCCCAGATCAATTAAGTCCATCGCCTCTTTCCACTCTTGACTTTTCTGGGTCACATCTTCCTTGGGGAGAGAGTCAGGCTTTCTACAAAAGTCCTGCACCTGCTGTGCAGAACAGTCAGGCAGCAGGGCATGCAGTAAAGATCAGCAGAGAGAGTAACTGGGATGCAAATGTTGTCAGCCTCAGGCAAGTGAGTAGAGGAAGAGATGGTGTATATGGAGCTAGAAGCCATTCTATGGAAAATGCCTCCAAAGCTCACAGCTCCAACTTGTAAGACCTTCTGTTCAGGCTTCTTTGATCTCTAAAGGAACTGCAGAACTACTGGATAGCAGATGCAAGGATAAAATAAAATCGTGTTAAAAAAATCAATGAATCATGGAAAAATAAATTTTAATAGTCACGTTAGAAAAACGACAAAATTACCTCCTCTTCTTTGTGCAAAAAGTTTCTCACATCACAGAATGATAACCTGGGAGTATGTGTGTGTGTGTGGGGGGGGGTATCTATTATGGAGACATATTGGGCAATTAGTTGTTTAAAGAGAGTATTTTCCTGCGTTTTGTGATGTGTGTGATATTAGCCATCTTTGTCAACTATGTACCTTTCATTGTTGTTGTTTTTTTTTTTTCTCAATCTAAATGAATATTCTCACTCATACCTAATCTGGTTTGAAATTTTGAGTTGTGTTTGTTTTGTAGAGGGCTTTATCAATGAGGCTTGTAAACCTAGTTTCTATCGCAGGATTCATCTCTCCTGTAACCAACAATTTCTCCATAAATTGTTGTACTTTTTGATTAGTGTAAATCCAAAGCTTGGGGTTTGCACCATTTCTTGGAGGCTGTATAACCAGAAGCAGAGTCACTGGCATCCAATGAGGAATGGCACTTGAGGTTTTGAGGAGCCAAAATTGTGCCCTGGTAAGCGTCTGTCTCCTGTAAAGTGCCTGGTTGTGAAGACACACACAGCCAGGTAGGTTGGCGGTTTGTGTGAGTGGGAGATCTGGGGCTGCCCACCTCTGTATCATTCCTGCTTTCATCCATTTGTGCTTATCACAAAATATGACAGAGTGCGCCTTTATTGACAGTAGAAACATATTTCTTGCTGTTTGGGGGAGTCCTGCGTAAAGAAGGTGCCAGTAACTTGGTGCTTGGAGAAGACTGCTTTCTCTGCAAGGTGATGAAAGGGCTACACCTTTTGAAAGGGACAAACACTATGTCCTCATAAGAGTGGAAAGAACAGGAAGCAAAAATGTGTTTTTCTAGTTCTCTCTAGGCCTTTTATAAGAGGAGTTCTCATGACAAAATTAGCCCCTAAAAGCCCTATGTCTTAATAGCATTGCATTAAGTTTCAACCTGAAATTTGGAGGCGACACAAATATTCAAACCACAGCATTGTGCTTCATGAGGTTTTGGGTGACATGCTTCAAGTGAAGCTCAGAATGTAAGGAGAGGCCCAGAGCTAGTGTGTGGACAGCATGTGACCTCGGAGGGACAGAAGAAGTGAGGGGAATGCCTGTCAAAACTAGGCAGAGGGAACCTTTTGAACAGCTCCAAACCACCTCCAGATGGCTGGGAAGTGGGGTCTAAGCAGCACTTAGTGGAACCTGAGATCTTGCCTGATGTCGCCAGGCATGGGCTCACAGGGTGAGGGAACGACTACATTCTTTAACCTTTGAAAGCTGAAGACCCAGGGCAGTGTCACTTAAAACTTTGTGGATGCTATAATACAAGGCTTGGAAGATTTAGTCCATACCAGCACCCATGGCTGTTTACAAACACAAATGCTCTTGTGTCCAGCATGTTTCATTTTTCAATTTTTGGACAGATGTGCTAAAAATACACTTTGGGTAATGATTAATGAAAGACAAAGATCCTAGAATTAGATCGTGTTTTCAAGAGAAACAGAACACATCTTCTCATAGTAAGGGAGTGACTCACACAAATTAAGGAGGCCAGCAACTCCCAAGACCTGCAGTTGTCAAGTTGGAGTTCCAGGAAACCAAGGCTGTCATTTAGGTCAAAGTTCAAAAGCTCCAAACCAAGAAAAATTAAGACACTGTCCTTACCCCAAGCCAAAGACTAAGCACTCTACCATAGCCTGTCTCTTTACTTCTTGTTTGTATGGTTTCTATATTGTACCTTATATTCATAAATAGACTTGAAGTTCTCAAAAGCAAGAAGTCTACCACTGACCATAAGCTGAGCTTATTAAATGCTGAATAATTTATAGTCAAGACTTCAACATTTTTATTGGGTTATATAGAGAAAACAGGCCCCTTTCTATCTCTCTGTTTTATAGAAGATATATAAAACACTTAACAACCCTAAAATAATGAATTTCTATAATCAAGAAAAACTTAGATGAATATACAAAGTCATGAGTGGCAGTGATCATTGTCAGCAACTGATGTCTCTCAGTGTCTTCTTTATAAAGTTTCATTCAGGAAGTTTTTCTGCCCCAAATAAGGTCTTATGTAGACAAATGAAATGTGGCAGTTTAAAAATATCATAAGCATCTATATTTTGATTTTTTCTTTTGTTTTAAAAGCTCCATTTACAACAAAGATATTGAGGTAATTTTTTATCTCATTTCACATAAAGATAAATAAAATTTTAATTGAAATTACTTAACAGGTGACTTCACTTATGCAGCAGAGGAAAGGGTGTTCGGGAGGATAAACATGAAGGCCACAGCATGGGTAAAGCTACAGTTCAAGTCCATATGTTTGTCTTAAAAAGAAGATCAAAGACTTTGGGTTCCTCATGAAGCATGGGGATTGGAGAAGCCAAGTGACCCTAAAATCACATCTGGGAACTTAAACTTTTAAGAACACAAAAGAAAAGTCATGTGGGGAGATTCTTTTGAGTGAAATATAGAGTTTATTTCCAAAGAGTGACTTCTGTCTGAGGCAGGTAGATTACTTATTTGGAGATTAGAAGAACAGACAGGTGTTCTAATCTCTTTCTTCAGATAGATCATCTGTCTATACTGATTCACCAGGGCCAACAGAAAAGACAAGTGAGGAGCGATGATCCTGGCCCTTTAACAAGAACTTCTGAATTGAGGCTGATCTCAAATGGCCAAGGCCAGGAACTTCCCCTCACTTTGATTTGGTTGATTCTTTAATAACTTAGCCCTGACCTGATTAGTGTGTTTTTCTAGACCATCTTTTCATACAGACTTCAGTGAATCTGCTGGATGCTCTTCTCCTGGAGATCCCTCAGGGTTACAGCCAATGCAGTGCCCCTTATAACCCATGGAGAATTGGCTTATTATTTTGTCAAAGAAAGTAGGATCATAGACTTCCTCTTATTTCTTTCTTTCTTCCTTCCTTCCTTTCTTTCGTTCCCCCTCGCCCTATATAATGGCCTAATAGGAAAAGCCTACCAAAGTCATACTTGGGCACCTCCTGACCATATTCTGATGGGACACTGTCAGGTAGAAAAAGAAAAACATGGAAGAGATAACGGAAGAAACGCTAATATGAGGAACAGATGGCTCCCCTACTAGGTGTTCTTCCAGAGTATTGTGAAATGAAAGCTTCTAGGACACCAGGCTTCACTGGCATACTGTAGATCTTATCACCATCTACCTTCATAGTTTAGGATACTGAAGCCAGACAGACACGTTTTCTAATTGTGGATGGCTTAGGAAGTATCAGTAGCTGCAGGAGTTCTGGTCTAAAGGGAGGGACCCTCTGTGAAGCGCTCTTGCTGCTGCTGCCTTGGGTCTCTGTCACAAGAGTTAAGGGCACCATCTCAAGGGCACATCATGTCAACTTTGAAAACATATTCTTCATGCACAAAGCAACCCCCAAAAGAGCATTTTGCTTAATGCAGTGGTTCTGAACCTTCCTAATGCTGCAGTCTTTATTGCATTCCCTCATGCTGTGGTGACCCCAATTACAAAATTAGCTTCACTGCTACTTCGTAACTGTAATTTTGCTACCATTATGAATTGTGAGGTAAATATTTTTGGAGCTAGGGTTTTTGCCAAAGAGGTCATGCCCCACAGGTTGAGAACCACTTGTCTAGGGCCTTGAGTGCTATTTCATAGGTTTCCCCCTTGATAATTTGCTTAGATGGTTGCTTGCTCTTCCAGTAAATGAGAGAGAGGAGAGAGAAGGAATAAGACTCAACCTGGAGATGAAACAACCAATGCTATCACTATGGGAAGCAAACACAATCTCCTTTAACTCTGGTTGTACTTCAGATACTTTAAATGGTTAACCCTGTAGAAGGAGAGTTAGAGACAGTACCTAATCCCAGCTTGATGCAATTATTTTAACATGAATTTAAAATAAAATTAAAGTTAGCAGTTTAAACTGATGTTTGAGGGTTTTAAAAAGATTTAGTTTCCTTTGGAACCCCTGTGTTATTTGATCCAGTACATCTTTACCCCAGTACCATTACTACTAGATTATGCCCATAGGTTGAGTTACAAATGTCTAAAAATCTTAAAATTATTAAGCTCAGATTAGAGTGTTCAAAGCCCATGGTGTTATTTTAGTCTCCTGCCATATCCTCCATTTACTATAAACTTGTTATATTGGCATTCAAATAAAATGTCATAAAGCAAGTATGTAAGGAGGTGTTTGGGGTTTGTTGCAGGCTTCTGTGAGCCAAGTTTGCATGGCAACCGAGATGTATAACAGAAACACTCAAATGGTCTTCATAAAAAGAAATGCTGAGCAGATCTTAAGGATCAAGCAATTTCTAAGCACAGGAAGACTATGGGAGCTGGTCAGAGCAATAATTGGGTGCCTGGATGGGGACAACATGTGACCCAACATTGTCTCAGTGGTTCTTCAAGTCTCCCTTTGCTGTAGCCACCAATTGCTAATGCATGTGAGGCCAGGTCTCCAGAGATGCCTCTTCATGGAATTTGCAGCTGTTACTCTTGGAAGCCACCGTCAACACTACCTTAAGCAAACCCTTGTATTACGGATGAGGAAATGGAGACCCAGATTCCCTCACAGTCTCAGAGGCCTGCTTGTGTAGCAGAAACACACAAGTATGCATTTACCCATATTCTCTGCTTCAGTGACTTCATTTATGATTTCCAATTGGATCACAAGCCATAACTGTTTTAAGTCAGACCAGAATGAGCAAGTGTGGATTTATAAGGCTTCCCCATTTGGACATTGCCTCCACAAGACACATAGGAAACTTTTTGGTTCATACATGATGGGTGACCCAGGTCAGTCAACCTACTAGATCCCTCCTTAGAAAGGAGATCTCATGAGATTAAGTCAATAGTGTTTCATTTTCACCATGGAGAAAGGACCCAATAAAGCTGAATTAGCCCATCTCTACTCACAGAAAGAAAGGGGAGCTCCCTTGAAATTCTCTGGCTTTCTGCAAGCCAGATGAAGGATGCAAGATCAGTTATCTGGAATGGGGTATAGAATGGGTCTTCCTTAGAGCAAAAATGAAGTCATTTAACTTGAACACATTTCAATATATTAGTGACTACACAAAAGGATATAGCCTATTTTTAACCATTCCAAAGGTGCTTGTAGTTTCTCCTTCCAGCACTGCTAAGAGGAGGATTCACTAAAGGCTTTGCTAAGTAACTCTGCAAGCACAAATTAAAATGAAGAGAGGCTAGGAAACCATTTGGCACTGATAGAAAATGAAGCTTCATTAAACAGAAATGTTTCCATGCATGCTAAGTGGAAGCACTTCATGAGGTAATATTTGTCTCTTCTCTCCCTATGCATGTCCATCACTTAGAATCTCCCCTTAAAAAAGTTATCTTCAACATTGAGTTCTATCAATCAGTTAGGGCTTCATCAGAGAGGCAAAACAACAATGAATAGTATAGAATCAGGGAGCTATTTTAGAAGCCAGACTTCATGCTATCATGGGGGCTGGTATTCTTTGTTCATAAGGTTTTGTTGCTGGATCTAGAAGTCAGTAGGACCAAGGCGTAGTTATAGGGAGAAGCAATGAGAAGCGGGACCTTGTCTGTTTTTTTTTTTTTCCAGATGGTGATGTAGGTGATGTGGGATATGGTGTCAGTTTTCCATAAATGTTCCCAAACATCTAACATAAGATTTAGAAATACCAGAGAAGGAGACACATTCCTCCTTGAGATGAAAGATAAAGGTGTTATGGGTCCACCCACTGCCTCAATAACAAAGCAATCCAGTAGAGCATCGTCATCATAGGTAAATCTTAACAGAAGCTGAACCATAGATCTCTCACATATGTAACAGGCTACCTTACCTCATTGCTGTCTTCCAGTTCTGAACAACTATCTCTTATGTCAAGTCTCCTTAAAGAACCATTCAGAGGAAGACATTCTGAAAAGTGTAGTTTAACTCTTTGTGGCCAGATAGCCTGGCACAAAATAAAATCACTAAAGTCACACCCAAATTCTTAATGAGAGAGTTGCCAAACTTGTGACCTGCTAAGCAGTGTATGTCTTTTTCTTAAATTATTTTGATTTCATGTAAACAGTCTATCACTAAAGACAACTTGCACTCTCTAGTGATTACTATGACTAAGAAGTTTCTTGCACATTAACCAGACATTTGGAAAGCTTCCTTTATGGAATTCAGCTTTCAAGACCATTTTTCCTAATTGGCTATATTTCTCTTATACAGTATGAGGTCTTTATTACACACATACTTTGGAGATGAGTCCTCTTTCAGATATGTTGGTTGAAAATATGTTCTGCCCTGACATGGCTTGCTTGCTCTTGAGAGTTATTAATGGCATCCTTCAATAAATAATTCTTAACTATAATGTAGTCTAATATCTTTTATTGTTCCATTTTGTGCTCCATTTAAGAAATTTTTTCTTACTTAAAGGTCATACAGTTCCTTTCTTATGTCGTCTTTGGAAACATAATACCGTTACCTGCTGAATTGACATGTATGACTTGTATATGTCTTGCCTGCTCACCTAGTTTATGGTAGAAAAGCAATTCCCACAGCAGTTAATTTACTGCCCCCCCATCCCTATGGAGATGGAAGGTTGATTGCTTTCCTTATCTTTCCTGGGAAAGTCACTGGGCATTAGGGTTCAGGGGACCCTAGTTCTCTTTAGGAATTTTAGTTTTTAAGTCCTTGGTACACTCAAACACTCAGACTCTAATTTTTGTCTTTCTGTCCTGTGACATTACTAAAGTTCTCTTGGATTCTTTACTTTGTAGCAGGCTACCCACTACCTGGCTTTGACTTGTTGCAGAATTTTCACTATGGAGGGGCTGGAGAGCTGGAAAGAGCACTTGCTGCACTTGCAGAGAAGCCAGGTTCTGTTTCCATCACCCCATGGTGGCTTATGGCCATCTCTAACTCCAGTTCCATACAATCCCAACAACTTCTTCTGACTCCCATAGGCTTTACACATACATGCAGGCAAAAAGCTCATACATAAAATAAGTGGGTCTAAAAATGGACAATGGGTATGCACATAAATTAGTGGCTAATACATGTAGTCAGTCAACTAAAATGCATACATCTGGGAAGGTCTACAAGGACGTTTCCAGAAGAATCTATGGTAGGGAGAAGACCTGTCTTCAGAGTGGGCAACACCTTCCAGATGTGACCCAGGTACATAGAGGTCAGAGGAAATACTGCTGCCTGTTCAACTTGTGCTCCTTGCTAGTGACTGAATTTGTCTTGCTGCTGCTAACCCTTCCGTTTTTAATGACATTGAAATCCAGCTTCTTCAGCCTTCTTCCCACATGAACTAAAGACCAATGGTACTCCAGCAATCCTCCAGACCCTTGGTGCCAGATGTGGGTACTGAGGCTTCCAAACTCACAGACTCTCAGTCTGTCCAGTTGCAGATAACCTCTATTGGACTACCCATGCTGTCATGTAAAGCAATGTAATACAGCCCCTTTAACGGGATGTATTCTTTGCATAGTCTTTGCTCCTCTAGAGCTAATCCAAAATGTATCTGTACCTCTTTCTGAGACTGGGCATTCAATTCCAGATTGACTTGCTATTAGCTTTCAGGCAGGACTTGCCATTTTATCTGTTTTTCCCCCTGAAGATCATCAACAAAATAGGCACAGTTCTTCTATACGCCTGTGTAATAATTTCAGTGAATGCAGTCTACTTAGACATGTTTCTAACCTCATTGCTTGTATGACTGCTAGTATAGTGTGTGTGTGTGTGTGTGTGTGTGTGTGTGTGTGTGTTCAAAAAGGTTATTTTTATTTTGTGGTGTGGCATGCTATGTTAGCATTCTCCAAAGAAAAAGAAACAATACAATGAATATTGGTGCATTGATTGACTGACTAAGTTACATTGACCTATGCATTTCTGGAGATTCACAAGTTCTAATATCTAGAAGATGAATTAACAAAATTGACCCATAAGAGCTGGTAGTATAGTTCTAGTCTGAAATCCAACAGACTGGAAAAACAAGAAAATGCCCTTAACATGGTTCAAAGACACTCAAAAAATAAGAATTCTCCCCCAGTTAAGGGATAATCCACCTTTTTTAAAATTTAATTTTATTTAATAAACATTTATTTATTTATTTATTTATTTATTTTACAGTTTCTCCTCACTCCTGTCTTCCTGTTTCCCCCCAACACACATACACATTCCCATATACCACTCTCCCATCTACTTCTCCTATTGGGTCTTCCATGGGCTTGAACAAAGCATGGCCCATCAAGTTGAGGTAGGACTAAGTCCCTCCCCCTGCAAAAAATTCTGGGGGAGGGAACAGGTTCTCAAAAGGCCACTAAGTACCAGGAACAGGTCCTGATCTCACTGCTAGGAGTCCTACAAATAGACCAAGCTACACAACTGCCACACACATGCAAAGGGCCTAAGTTGGCTCCATGGAGGCTCCTTAGCTATTGGTCTAGAGTCCATGTGCTCCTATGAGCTCAGGTAAGCTGTGCTATTCTATTCTTCAATGAGTTAGGTGAGGTCTACACTAAGGAGCACAACTTGCTTCAACTGTTTCATCCATTCAAATGTTAATTCCACCCAAAGCAGTTTTTACCAGTATTCAGAATAGTAACTGGTTAAATTTCTGGGTAGCATGCAGTTTAGCCAACTTGACACCCAAAATTAACCCTCAAAAAATTCAATAATTATTGATTGGGAGCTACTCAGTTAAAGAGGAGGCTTATTTGTGGATAATTTGTGAAACACTTTAAGTAGTATGCATATCCTAAATTAGAGATTTGGGTACTAGTCAGTACAGGTAATTTGTGATGAGAGCTTTGGGCTCTATGAGGCTTGCCTCTATACCAAGGAAAACATTCCTGAAGTTCCATGACATTGAAGGGAAATTTATTTTGTGTTCACCTTTGCATGATGGATAAAACACTTAGTACGCTGATTTTTAACTTTATGGTGAAGAAACTTTACTACCAGATTCACTAACTTGGACTTGAACCTTATATTTCTGTTCCTATAATCCACAAAGCTAAGAATATTGAAACTTAAGTTTATTCACTTAGTCTGTTTTGAAGATAAAATGTTTTCATTTCAGTGCAATTATATACGTTCTGTATTTACTAATTTTTGTTGTGAGATGTCCTTATTATCTGTCCAGACTTCTGTATTTGAAATAAAATTTAAGATAACAACTCTGTAATTATATACTTATTCAGACTGTATTTTTATGTAGTGCATTATATCAGATATATTATAAAAGATACATCATGTTATATATAATGTTACATATAATATGTATATTCTATTATGTATACTACTATATAATAAAATACTGGTATTTATAATAATTACATATTTATATAGTACATATATGATATTGCATTGTATTTTTATGTATCTTACTGGATACTGGGACTGATCATATCATATAATACAAACAAAAAATCTTGGATAAAATACTAAAATTTAATATGTACTGACTTTATATGCAAAATAAATCCAGTGGTATAATAGTGGCATGTGTATCAAAGGGGTAACCAACAACACATTATGACTGGCTTCAGGCCAGAAATTGCAAACATGGACCAAACATCAAAGCAGGGATGACATAGATTACAAGGAAGAAACCCAGCAGAATTGTTTTGCTAAGTGGACATGCTGTGTGTTGCCTTCTAAATATTTATGTTACATCTGTAGGTTCGTGATGCTCAGCCTTGGGCAGAAAACATGTTTGTAGTAATCATTGTTAAAGCAGAGATGTACAACTGAGAAAAGCATTGAGAATAAGTGACTGCTGATTCCTCAGCCCTAATGGGACATCTGTATCAGTCCTTTGAAGGCTGAGGAAGCAGAACAGAAAGGGAGCAGAAAGAATATAAAAGCTACATTATGGGGAGGAGGACTTCTTAGTTTCTTAGTGTGTGGCCATTGCACTCTTGAGCACCCTTCAGTCAGACCTGCACAGTATGATGCTCATTAATACTGTAGCATGGAGAAGGAGGGAGCCATGGAGGCCACCCCTCACTGAGGAGCTATTAGCAGCTAATGGCTGCAAGGGAAGAAGTGATGGGAGATGTCATTCTGTAAATATGTTTCTCATATTGGTTAATGAATAAAACACTGTTGGCCAATAGGAAAGCAAGATAGGTGGGACTAGGAGACAAGGAGGAGAGAGGAAGTAGTAGGGAGATTCAAGATGGAGGACTGAGAGAGAAGAATGCCAGGGTCTCTCTCTCTCTGGTAAGATGAGACCATGTGGAAATACTTAGATTAATAGAAATGGGTTAATATTTAAGACAGAGCTAGCCAAAAAGAAATGCTAGTAACAGGCTAACAGCTTTATATCTAATACAGCATCTCTGTGTGTTAATTTGGGGCTGGCTCAGCAGTGGGACCAGACTGGTGGGGAAAAACCTACTCATAACAGAGAAGGAGCCAGTCATTTCTCTTCAATGGTCTGGCCCCTGGTAAGTTTCTGTATTCCGGGAAATATCCCTGTGCCCAGGCTCATATGAGTAGCTCTAATTAAGTCTAGTGGGTCTTTAAAAAAATAGAGCTGGAAAGTAGAAGGGATGATTGGGGCAAAGAAGGGGTCTCCATGAAGTGGGGGAGGGATGAGAGGGTTATGGAGAGCAAACGTGATCAAAATATATACAAATATGAAATTATGAATGAATAAATAGATAAAAACCCAATCAAATGATTCTAAACGCAAATAATTACAAAATATCTTTAGATTTTCCATTCACCTTCATAGAAACCATTACAGTTGGTCACATACTGGATTGGTTTATGTAAAAGACACAAAAGGAAAATATTTATTTAAGTCCTATCTAAATAAATGACATTGCTTTATATTGAAAAAGCTGATAACAAAATACGATTTGCTTAGTTTGTTTGTTTGGTTTTCTTGTTTGTTAGTTTGTTTTGCTTTGTTTTCCAAGACAGGGTTTCTCTATGTAGTCCTGGCTAGCCTAGAACTCATTTTGGACACCAGGCTGGCCCTGAACCCAGAGATCCACCTTCCCATGCCTCCCAAATATTGGTATTAAGCCACCACGGCCCAGCTCACAGTGTAATTCTTTAAAGACAGCGAGAACAATATCTCTTGTTCAACATCCTAATTTGGGGGCAAAGTTACAGTAGGAATTTTTCCTTCATGAAGAGGGGTCTGCCCTTCTGTCTCTTAAGTGGGATGAGAGCTTGGACACTGGGTCAGCTCTCTCCACTCTGTAATTTCATCCTGTATTTCAAGCATAGGGTGTTCCCCACCCTGTGCACCAAGATTCCTAATATTATAAACAAAATTTTTTGTAGTGATGTGTCCTGATAGTTAGTAATTGGCCATTAACATTTCTTAATTAACTGCACACTTTCTCTAATATAATCTTGTATGTTAACACACACCAACAAAGATGAGGAGAGTTGGTTGGCAAAGAGGAGATAAATAACGTTTTTTAAAAAAATTATATATATTTACCAAAATAAAACAACTATTATAAGGCAAGACCGGTTGATGGTTACTGAAAAAAAAAAAAAAAGAGAGAGAGAGAGATACACGCATTTCTAAAAACCCACATGGTTTCATTTGGTGTAGCCAAAAACTTGACATTTAAAAAATAAAAATAAGAAATAAAATAGAGGTTAGCTTTTCTGGAGATTTTTGCTTAAAGTAGATTCAGAAGGAAAAATAAGCACAGTAGAGACATCTCAAGTCGATTTTTTTTTTTTTTTTGAGAAAATACACATTCAGGTAAATTTAAATTTCAGATAAATGAAGATAGCCATTTGAATAAATAAATCTCACACATGAGGTGCCATACTAAAATTTATTTTTCACCTGTACAAAAATTAAAAATTAAATGCTCTCTAATTCTTGTATCTTTAGCTAGAATTTGCATGGTATAAACTTTTATAAGTCAGCTAAAGTGCACATTTCAATGACTTTTATTCCATGCTCAGTCATGTCTCTCACCTCTGTTTACCTTTGGAACATTTTCTTTTACCTGAAAGGAAGCCATTTAGTACTCATTAGCAGTTATGATGCCCTGTCCTTTTTCCAACGCAGAGGAGGCTTTACACTACCCATACTAGGTGTGCTTAATCACAGGAGCCAAAATCTTAGACCAGCAGGCACTTTGGCTGAAGTAGGTACCAAGTTGTTTTCTAAAGGAAAACCCACATCAACCACACAATCTGCAGCAACACTCAAAAACCTTACTGAAACACTAGGTGGTGGTGGCACATGCCTTTAATGCCAGCCCTTGAGAAGAAGAGTCAGGCAGAGCTCTGTGAGTTCAAGGTCTACAAGAAGTTCCAGGACAGCCGCTCTTTCACAGAGAAACCCTGTCTCAAAAAACAAACAAACAAATAAAAACCCAAACCAACCAAAAAACAAATTAAACAAGAACCTCACTGAACTGCTTGCCGGAGGACCCCCTGGGCTATGCCCACATACTTTAGGGTATCCATAGACCCTGATCCAGGGGAGCTGTTACTAGTGCTTCTGCAATTGTTGAAGATAATGTCTGTGTCTCTACTACATCCTGAAATCCTTCCAAATGAGAGAAACAAGGTACAAAAGGGCCTGATTTCATCCACTAACAAGTCACGACTTGTGTCCTTTTCTTCTTCTATTTGTCTTTTAGGTAGTCAGATTATGCTTCAACCCTTTATGAAGTATCAAAAGACTTAATGGGTGAATAATTGTATTGCTATACTAAATTATCTTCAGGGTTTGTTGAGGGAAAATAATTTAATAAAGTATGAGATGAGGGGAGAGAATTTATACACAAACCATAGCTGTACAGAGCTTGGCTTGAGCTTTCCTCCAACTGAAGTCTCCTCTGGCTGGTCTTTGGGCTACAGAAAACCTCATCTAACCTCCATTTTCAGAGGAAAGACAAACAATTCCTAATCAAGAAGGGAAAGGAGGTTCAATACAAAACAAACAATGCAAAGAGCTCCTTATCATTAACAAGCCACGTGCTTGATATAAAACTCTGCAAATGGATTATAGGAGGAGCTGATGCTTATGAGATGAATTAAAAAGAACAGAGACAAGTAAAATGGTGATGAGAGACAAAGGAGATGCCATATGTAAATGACAGAGAAAATGAAGTCAAATCTCATGAAGGACATCATACATAAGATGTTTAAACAACAGAACAAAGTGCCAAGGGTTAGGAAACTTTTAAAATCGGAAAAGCAAGGCAAGAACCACATCACCACACTAAAGAAAATATAATTAATTAGAAGCAGAGTGGCTAGGCCTTGGCACAGTTTAAAACAGAATTAATGACAAGTAGGAAAGGTTGTAAATAATCATAACGGATATGGAGAAAAAGACGACAACATTAAGGCAGCTGGAACAGTGTCACCATCCATCCTAGAGTTGGAAGGAGGAAACTAAAAAGGGGAAGTGATGCATTTATTTCTCAGTTTTAAAATAAAAAAATTTAAGGTCATCCCATCTTCAAAATTAGCAGAGACACCGAATAACTGAGAAAGACCTATATCCAACCAAGTCAACAGACTTTAAGAAATTATTAAAAGCTAAAACAGCAAATATAATATCACAAAATTAAACAATGCATTCATTGCACGTTGGTATGTATATAGTAATAATATACCATTGGCTATGCATTTCCATACACTAACATTATTTGTAATACTAATAAATATAAACAAGACAAACTAATCAATTAAAAGGTTTTATAGATTAGATAACAAACACTAAACTCAAACACAAGAGAAGGTGCACATGAGAAAAACATGGAAGACACGTGGAAGGCCAGAAACATGCCATGTGAATGCTTCATTCTCCTGTGTCTTCATTCGGTTTTATAGTTTTATTTTGACATTTAGATCTCTGATTCAGAATTTATTTCTGTAGATATTGTGAGAAGTAACTCTGACAGTATCTTGCCCAGATGGCTTTCCAGTCATCCAGCAGTAGCATCTTAAAATTCCATCTTTGGGGCTTGGGGGTGATGGCTCAGTTGGTGAAGTGTTCTTTCAAGAACACTTGAGTTTGATCACCAGAATTTATATAAAATATAAAATCTGGGCATGATATTGCTTGCTTATAACCCCAATGCTAAGAAGAAAGTAGAGATGGGCATATCCCTGCAGCTCACTAGCCAACCAATCTAAATCCCTTGATCAGTTCCAGAACAAGACCCTGTCTCAAAATAAAACTAGTGAATGATGCCTAGGAATGACACTTGAAGTTGCCATCTGTCTTCTACATAGACACATTCCATATACATACACAGATGGACTTGCACATACACACACACACACACACACACACACACACACACACACACACACACGCATGCCATCTTGGCACCAGTAGTATCTGGGTCTCAGGAGCTATCATCATATTCTAGAAAATCTCATGAATTTCCATTTCTTGACTTTCCAAATATTTCCTTTCATCCCACACAGTTCCATGCATAATATTCTGTATCTCTATATGGTTCTATCAACTTATAGACTTTCTATTTTTGTCATTGTTTTGTCTACCCATGTACCTTTACCTAGATATTTGAATTATTAATACTGAATAGAATGATTAGGTAAATAGGCACTGGCATGCCCACAATAAATAAAATTCTACTCCATTGATTTCCCTCCTCCATGGGAATTTTTTCAGTGTCTGCTTGTCTAGTTTTGGGAAAATCTTAATGACATTTGCCATTGGTGTCACATTAATTCAGTGAGTTCATTGAGAAAGAACTGTCATTGTGATGGTGTCATGTTAACCTAAGCAAAAAACAAGGAGTGTCATAGTCAAGCCTAAGGTTGTGTCATTCAGCAATGTCTTCCCTTATTCCTGAGCTTGTGGTTTCTTCTCATTTGTACTTGTTGTGGGTGGGGTTTCTCCTCTATTGTATTTGGAACTGGTTGTTATTTGTGCTCATGACACTTATTATTTCCCCCAAAATGACAGTTCCCACTCTTTTCCACATGATACAATGAGCATGTATGTGATTACTGCCTGTGAGACCTTGTGGAGAAGGAAGAGTAGATTCAGATAGTCAAGGCAAGGGCATAGGACTCTGATATTTGCTGACTTAGCAATGATTTATTGGATCTGCCTAGATAAATACTACGCAGGACCATGCAGTGGTTCTCAGTCATGATCTTCCCTGACTATTATATTACATTGTCTGATCTACTTCTCCGAGGTTGGCCAGAAAAGTCTAAGAGCAGTTCTTCCCAAAGTGTTGCCATAAAAATGACACTAGTATACACTTCTCCCAGTCTTTAAAAAATGGAGTTCTATATAGTTCAGTGACATTTTCTACATTTGTCTCCTGTGATGGTTTTAAAGAAAATGCCCCCCCAAAGAAAGTCACACTCTACGAAGGTGTGGCCTTGTTGAAGGAAGTGTGCCACTGTGGGGGCAGGATTTGAAGTCTCTTTTCTCAAGTTTCACTCAGTGTGACAGTCAACTTCCTGTTGCCTACGAGATGTAGCACTCTCAGTTCCAGCACCACATCTTACATCTGCTTGCAAGTCACTATGTTTCCTGTCATGATGACAATGGACTGAACCTCTGAAACTGTAAGTGAGCCACCCCAATTAAATACTTTCTTTTTAAGAGTTGCTGTGATCACTGTGTCTCTTCACAGCAATAAAAACCGTAACTAAGACATCTCCTATTCCTGGTGTAGGGAGCATTAACTGGATAGTAGTTTAAAGACATATACATTTTTTCCATTACATATCCCAGAGGTCAGAAATTCATTGTGAGTTTCATAGGACAAGATCAAGTTGGAAACAGGAACACATACTTTCTGGATATTCTGAAGAAGATTGTTTCTTTCCCTTTTACAGATTCTAAAAGCAACTCTATTCTTTATTCTTCTATTGCTTACTCCAGCTCCAAAGCCATCATGCTTTCATTTCATTCCACCTCTACATCTCCATTAAGGGGCTGAAGCTTCCTTGCTCTGTTCTCATTAGAAGAGCCATATTGAAAATAGTAGATTCACACAGCTAATCCAGAACAATATTCTAAATCAAGATCCTAATGCAATCACATCTGCAAAGTCCTTTCACCACGCAGATCCACACAGCTAATAATAATCCAAATCAAGACCCTAAATGCAATCACATAGACAAAGTCCTTTTACCATGCAAGGCATCACATTATTAGGTTCTGGAAAATAGAGTGTAGACATCTTTGAGGATCCATTCTTCTGCTTACCACATTTTCATTTTTCTTTCCTCTCATGATTTCAGAGTGTTGGAAGGCACAGCTGAGGAGAGTTCAGATGATTCCTGGGAAACAACAGAGTGGGACAAAGCCCAGAGTCTAGAAGCTAATGGACCTATATGTATGCTCTGGGGCTTTGAGCATTCCTATTGGGCAGTTTGAGGAAGGGAATTCTTTTCTTCATCCACAAAATTAAATAAACATACTTTGTCTAGTGCTTAAGATCACCAATGGAAAGAACTGAGTTGAACATACAACATAACCAGCACCTGGAACATAGAACTCAGTATCTATTTGTTAACAATCCTCTGGCACTTAAAACAAGAATAGCATTTTAATGATGCTACATTGATATCCTATTTAATTGAGGGAATAATTGGACTTCAAATACATAAACCAGTTTTTCTTGTTTTTAGAAAGGATGACTATAATCATAATAATTTGATAACCCAAATTATTACAACCACTACTTTTCTTAGCTAAAAAGAGGCTCATTACTCAGGAAGCTCTATATTAACACTGGGAGATGGTCAAGCTCCCTCATGTCCCTACCCCAGTGGCTACCTCTTGGCAGACAATATGAGCTACATGCCTTCAGTTCCGACATTTTTTTTGGAGGCAGACTATTCTTAATAATTTTAATCTCTGTCTGCATATAAGAATTCAACATCAATATTCTATTATTTATCAAAAAGATGTCTGGATCAATATATGCCAAGAAAATATCTTGTGCTTTAAAAAAACTTTATTTTCTGTCTACATTAGACAATCATATTATTTGAGTAGGATAGCAGACATAGTCACTAGCCCCTTTATTTATTGTAAGTCACCCTGTGAATGACTAAGAACAGACTCTGCCTTATCAACATTGCTGTAGCTGATATTTCATAATTATATTTGATTTGTGTTCCTTTAGTGCTACAGGAACTCAACTAGTCTTTTACATTACTATCATATTTGCATTCATTCTCGCACCTGCCCACATCCCAATAACTATTCTGACTAGTATGTCATCAAAGACACTTTTTAACTGGTGTATATTCATTAGTTTTCTTAAACCTACCAGAAACAACTTAAGGGAAGAAAGATTTACTTTATTTCACCATTTCACCATTTTAAAAGTTATAATCAATCATTAGTAGAAGGGCATGGTGGCAGGAATATGATGCCCACAGTCAGAAAACAGAGAGGTGATTACTGATGATTATACTTTCTCAGTATTTTCTTTTATTCAGTCAGAGATGTTGCTACTGATATTCAGGGTGAGTCTTCCCCTCAGTTAAATTTCTTTAGAAGCACCATCACAGACACACCTAGAGGTATAATAAATCCAGTCAAGGTGAAAATGAAGGTCACATCACATGGTGTGACCCCAAGATTTTGTTGCTCTCTTTTATAACTTGAGATTTCAAATCTGTCTGACAACATACCCATTTCTACATCTGTGACAATAATTAAATCCACACACTTAAGATTTATTCATGCAATCTCTTGTAACATGCTGGCTGTCACATTTTAGGGCTACCATAAGCATGTGTAGTTTACAAACTACTATACTTCTATTGGTTATTTTTTGGCAAAGGATTATATTGTCTCTACTGTACAGTCTTCCTTTCAGTTCAGTCTAGTCCAGGCATTTGTATGTTTGCAAACAGAGGCAAAGGGATCATGTTAGAAGCTTTGCCAACATTGTACCTAAATCCTTCCAAGTTTCATTTTTCTTATTCAGCAAAACACCTAAAAAGAATTAGCCATGTCCAACCCCTTCTTGACTTACAAGTGAAACAACTTGTTCATAACTCACCTCTTAGTGGTTTCAGAATTAAAAGTCCTTGAACACTGTTAACACAGGTGGCCATGTGATGAGTCATGGTTAATTTCGTAGAGCCAGTTGTCCCCTTCCTTCTTTCTATGGGTTCCCCCAAATTGAACTCGGGCTTTCAGGCTTGTGTGACAAGGTTCTTTACCCACTTTGACTGTGATTCTCTAGCTGGCAAGAAAACTTAAATAAAGCCAATAGATAGTGAGGACTTCACTATCTTAACATGGTGATCCTTTATTTGGCTTATGTTTTTTTAGCTAAACATTCTAATAGCTTCCCTCACTGAGTAGGGTTGCAAGGTGCCTATGACCCTGCTAGACCAATGGATGCAGTCGAAACCAGTGTCTGAGTAGTATCAGGTCTGACCCCTATTCTACCCTGCATGCCACCATGAGCTATATCTCTCCCTGTATACCTTCTCTCCCTTTACTATTCCATTCATGGTTGGGGCCAATGTAGCCCCACCACCACAACCCTCCCCATTTCAAGTCATAGAATCCACTTGCCCAGTAAGGCTTTTCCTTTGCTTAACAAGAGACTCCAGCTCACAGATGGAACCTTCTACCCTCTTTCTTCTCTGGACTATGGTGACCGCATCCAGGCATCAAACCTGATGATGTGTTCTGTTTTCATGTTTCAGAAAATTCAGATAACACTGTGCTGGTGACAACCTGACTCTAGCAATGACACATGAACCCCAGAGGGCCCTTTTGGAAAGTAGAGGACTTCCAATAATTTCAAAGCCCCCCAAACCATAATCCAGACTTTGGTATATTCAACCTTAGGTATATTCTACACAAAACATTTTTATTTATACTCTGTTTTGTGCTACATTTTATTGTGGCATGGAAGTGAAACGTGGTTTATGTCCTATCTCCCCTTAGTGAGATTTTAAAGCAGACTGTGCTTCTTAATTCAACTCACTAGAAGAAACATTTGAAACATATTTACAAATATGCTAATGGAAATGATACTAGAGAAGACACAGACATAAATGGAAGTCAACTTTATATCTGGTTCTGAATGAAATCCAATGTCTCCTCTGGAACGTACAACTCGTATGAAAGAAAAATAAAAGAATGGTCTCTTGCTTAAGTGTAAATCACTGAACAATGATGCTTGCCAGTAAATGCAACTTCAGATATAACATGCTAAAAGCCTCTAGGAGAGGGGGAAAAATTCACAGTCAGCTGTATGCCATGGGCATGAGAAACATTTAAAATCCAGAGGTACAAAGACACTGGATGTGAGAGTGCAGTGTGAAGTCAGAGGCAGGGCATATCTGAGCACATGGAGTTGTTGGTACTGAAGCTGTGAACACATAGAGAAGCAGTTGACACATGTGGGAACAGACATCTTTCTTTGGGAAAATAGAATAAAATCTGACAGGGGATGTCATTCTGTATATATGTTTCTCTTATCAGTTGATGAATAGAACACTATTTGGCCTATAGAGGCAGGGAGATAGGTAGGACTAGGAGAAGAGGAGAATTCTGGGAAAGATAGGCAGAGAGGCACCAGAAAAAGAAGCCATGGAGGGACCAGGAGGATAGGACACATCAGGCATTCTCCGGTAAGCCAAGAACACATGGGAATTCATAGACTAATAGAAATGGGTTAATAATCAAGACAGAGCTAGCCAATAAGAAGCTCTAGCCATCAGCCAACAGTTTAATAATTAATATATGTCTCTGTGCATTCATTTGGTGCTGAAGCAGCAGTGAGACCTAGTGGGACAAGAGCCTCACACTACAAAACTCACAGCAAAACCCCTGAAGGGAGTAAAATCATGGCCATAGACCATCTGCAAATACATGCACGAGGTATCTGTCTCCTTGGAGCCTAAAGGAAGCAAAGTGGTGGAGGACAATAACAGGTATAGTGGCCTAGAGTTATCATCAGGGGAGGTGACATGCTCACTAGCAACTACTGTTATAATCTGTACCCTCTGGGTTGGCAGTAACACACACACACACACACACACACACACACACACACACACACACACACACACAGCAGAGACCTGCTAGACATTTTTTCAGCATTCCGGGATTTTCTGAGATTGGTGAAGATATTTCATGATCTGGGTATATTCAGCAGAAAAATGAACAGACACTGTCACTAAACAATACTTTAAAGATTGCGTAGAAAACATCATATAACATAGTGCTGACTTCAGTGTGTAGCACTGCTCTGTAAAGGAAAACTACAACACACACACACACACACACACAAAAACAACTGGAACTATTTTCCACCAAGTGCCAATAAAGCACCAAATACATGCATAGGTTTGTACATATGTAAAACTTCAGCATTTGAAGTTCACTTTAGTTTGACAAAACAATTAGCCTTTCTTCTGAGGTTGAGGTTAACATGTGACAGTGTTGTCCAATTTTATACACTAAGATAGCAGATGAAATACACAGTGTATACCTTACAAAAATCCCCAAAGAGGGTGAGGACGACGTATCACATGCTGGGGCTTCAAGTCTGTCTGGCATAGACTGCCAACCTCTATTGTAGCAATAGGGTGATTTCTTTGGAGAGGAATTGAAGACAACTTTGCAGTCATGACAATCTCCTTCAATATATCCAATTGGAGACATTCTGTGATAGGCCTAGACAGGTAACTATGCCCTCATTGTCAACTAAAGCCAGTTTAATGTCAGTCCATCCAAGTTACTGATGAGGTGTTTTTGAAACAAAAAAAAAAAAGGTGTCTAAAGTGAAGAATGAAGAAAACCATTTGCACCAGTTAAGAAAAATACTTTACCCAACTGCCAAACTCTCGCTTAGTATTGAGCACTATTTCTATAAAGTGTGGCTCATTTCCTTTCCCTGACTCTTCCTCAAGACTTGCACAGTCTCCATTATGCTGTACCTGCATGACTGTGCAGTCTCCTGGATGAGCTCTCTCGAGGGATTTGAGGTTTAGGAAACAAAGTGAACCAGTTTAATATGCTCATGAGCTTAGTGGACCCCAGTGAATGGCATGCCATTTTTATGCATGCTGAGTGTCCACAGCAAGTAGGGCATCATCCAGGGTCGCCTCAGAATTTTGGTACCTGTGTAATTACATCTTAGTCACCCCATAATGAAATTCACATGGAATCTCCCATCCCAGCCAGATTTGTGTCAGCTTCCTTAACATGTTCCAGTTGCATGAGATACTAATTAAAGGCATTCATTGTGAAATGATATATAAATGGTTCCCACTTCGTCCATTATAGGTATGGGCTGTAAAACAAACAATTATGTGACAGATGATACATATTAACAGAGAGAAATTCTATAATGACATTTCTGTAACACTGTAACCTCTTCAACAACCATATGTTCTGTGTTAGGAGCTAAAAGGGGTACTGATTGGGAAGGTGGCACACCCTCGGGCTTGTGACTTTTTGACTAAGAATAGAAATGCCTGGAGCACCTCTGTAGGATTTACATTACAAATGGAATTGAGCAATGAAATCATTAGTGGGGCTTGGCTTCAACTGTTCCATGTGTTTGGAATCCTGCACCCAGTGCCAAGCAGAAGCATCAACCACTGATGACATTTTCCAACATGGGCTGAAAGAGATCCCAGGCAAGCAGCCATAGACAGTGGAATATCCTAACTTTCAAAAGTTATTACTTTGTCCCTGTGCACTCAAGTTTACAAAAGATTTTGACACGGTGGGAAATTAAGATTGAGGTATATTATGTTTTCTCCAGGAGATAAGACACAACAAAATACTCAATGGACAGGGGCAGTCTCCTGGAGATCAAATGAACACACCAATTAAGGTATGAATGGTAAAATAGCCTCTACTCTCTTCTAACTGTATTCTTTCACAGCACAAATTATAAGCATCTCTTCTACAACACCAACTAAAGAAAGATTATGTGACGTTTGATACTGTCAGAGGGTGCTGATCTTGTCCTACACATTCAGCTAAGCAGTTTCCCTTAGTGAGAGACCGTGTAAACATTTTACTAAGGTACAGATTGCTCACATACAAATAAAAAAAATATTATCTTTATATGTAACCTGTAGTAACTAAAGCAGTGATTCTCACCCTTCCTTATGCTGCAATCCTTTAATACAGTTCCCAATGTTGTAGTGACCCCAACCAGTAAAATTATTTTCATTGCTACTTCATAATTGTAATTTTGCTACTGCTGTGAATCATGATGTAAATATCTGATGAGCAGGATGTCTGATATATGACCCCTGTGAAAGGGTTGTTTGACCCCTCCCTAAGGGGTCCCGACCCACAGGTTGAGAACCACTGCTCTCAAGCAACCTCATCACCACTTTCTGGCAAAAGCTTTACAATGTTTATCTCAAATATTTCATATAAACTTATAGGTATTGATAACAATATTTTATAAAGTACTGTTGGGGATACAAAAGTCAAAAACAGGATTGACACCCATCCTCACCGGAGTCAGTGATAAGAGCCAACTAAATAAAACAGACCTATGTGCCATAGAGGAAAATTTCTAAGATCTTTTACATCACATGAGAACAGGGGTTGGTGGGTCAATAGAGTTTGTCTGAAGAAGAGATATTTTAGACCCAAAGTACAGCTGGGATTCAGGTAGGCAAACTCCAAGAGACGTACACAACATACACACACACACACACCACATTCTTTCTTTGTTCTCTATAATTAGAATTTTGATTATTATGTGAAATTGGGACTTCCTTTCCTGATCCAATCTGTTTGGTGTTCTGTAAACTTCTTGTATATTTGGAAACTTGTCCTTCTTTAAGTTCGGGATATTTTTTTTTTTTTTTGTATAATTTTGTCAAATATATTTTCTGGGTTTTGAACTGAGATTCTTTTCCTTCTTCTATTTCATTATTCTTAGGTTTGGTCTTTTTGAGATGCCAATTCTTTTTGTTGTTGTTGTTGTTGTTGTGTTGTCGTTGTTTTTTTGAGACAGGGTTTTTCTGTGTAGCTTTAGAGCCTATTCTAGAACTAGCTCTTGTAGACTAGGCTGGTCTAGAATTCACGGAGATCTGTCTGCCTCTGCCTCCCAAGTCCTAGGATTAAAGGT
Organism: Cricetiscus sungorus; assembly: GCA_030556225.1. Classification (NCBI taxonomy): domain Eukaryota; kingdom Metazoa; phylum Chordata; class Mammalia; order Rodentia; family Cricetidae; genus Cricetiscus; species Cricetiscus sungorus. The sequence continues at coordinate 78,243,798 of JANBXA010000651.1, read as the reverse complement.
GTATGTCACCACCACCTGACAAGATGCCAATTCTTAATCTAGCTGAGCTACAGTGTTGAGAGAGCAACAGTATGAGGATGAGCAGTCATAAATCAAATTGGTTCAACCTAGTTCTTCATGTGGGACCTCCATTCAGTACACGGAGAACCCAAGAAGTGAGTTACTTGGCTTTCATTTGGAAAAATAAAAAAAACGCAAAAGAATAAAAATAGAGCAGAAGAAAGAACAAGGAGAATGAAAGAAAGGGAAAACTGAGGCAGAGAGAAACTAATGTAAACAAGGCCACCCAGAAACAGAATTCAAATTTGGCCATCAGTCTCCAAAGCTGATACTCCTATGCATAACACTGTGTTCTGAACTCTTGCCTTGAAAACAATCCTTGTGATAATTTACTGGAATGCTTACAGGGCTTCTATTTCCTAGCTATAAGATATATTTTCCCAAAGTTTATATTATGTAAGTTGTCATTCGAAAGGGAGAAGTATAATAAAATTCTCTGTAACTAAGCCACCCAACCTAAGCAATTGTCAGTTTCTTTCTGAAAAGATAGCCAAGTCTAAGGAAGCAGCACTAGTATGAATGGCAAAGTACTTAGAACAGAATTTAATCACAGAGAAATTGTGTCTTCCAACAAAATCATCACATGTAGGCATCGCAGATAATTCCCCCAGATAAAGCACCAGAGTATGGAGCCGATGTGAAGACCTACAGCCAATGAGGTGAGGAAGTACAATCTTAGAAATCACTGAGCCTTCAAGTTACAGTGTGTCAGGCTTCTCTCCTTGACAGTTAAAAGGTAAAAAGCATGCATGGTTCCTTTGAAAAGCAACAAATCTGTCCTCATAACTTATATATGAGAGGGCATGGCACACTCCTATGATCCCAGCACACAAGGTACAGAGACCAAGAATCCCTGGAACAAAATGGCTAGCTGGAAGAGCTGAAAGTCTAAACTTCAGCAAGAGACTGATGGAGAAATATGCCCCAAATCCTACTCTAATACACACACACACACACACACACACACACACACACACACACACACACACACACCACATACAGACATGCATATATGTGCCCTCCCTCCTGCCCACAACACACAAATGCATGTCCAAAAAAGTCTGTAGCATTATTTTTGGAACAGTTTTTGATATTTGAAATTATATTATATTTTGGCTGTGGGTTATAATAAAAATGTTGGAAAATTATGTCTAATCATCAATAACAACACAACCTGTTTTTATAATAATAACCAGTTATTGATTAAGTCATTTAAATGTCTAAATAGGATGTTAAATCACCTAATATACAAGCCAAACTGACATAAATTTGACTTTATATATTTATACCTTATAGGCACATCTGACATAAATTTCACTCTATCAGCTTAGAGGAGTGAGAGAAATTACAGTGTTCCTCTTATTGTCTGTGCCATGAGTCCAAGACGTAGACTGAATGCATTCTACTTTTATATAATCTCAAAGTTGAATGCCACTCAAAATACAAGCCTTGAACTACAATTAGCCAGCATGCAAAACAAAAAACATAAAACAAAAGGAACAAAAACCCACCATCACCACAACCACCACCACCCCCCAAAAAAAACCAAAAAGGTATAGTCATTAAGTCACTATGTAAGAAAAATTACTGAGAATAGAATTTTAACATACAGAAGTATTTTTTGATTTAAAATTTTTCAGATTTTTCTCAAAGCAAATTTAATTTAGTCCTACCTTCAGCTATATCAGGTTTTGGAAATAACAAATAAGGATTTTGACAGTTTTTCTTGTAACTATCATTAATCAAGTCTACCATGAATAAAATTTCATCAGAAAAGTTTATATTATAGAATATAAATAGGGAGGCAACAGGAAATTCTAGAACTGAAAACTGTGATTGCAGAACAGAGGAGAGCACTGGATAGGTTTAACATCTGAAAGGACACAGGCAAGTCAAGTGCACATAAACTTGAAGACAGTGTTCGACGGTGACCACAGTGAAGAACAGAGAAAGAAAGAGCCCCAGAACTTGTTGGATGAAACGAAACAGTGCAATACAAAACCTTAAAGAAATTCAGGGAATCAAGATGTTAGATGAATAGCAAAAAGCCCATGCTGGGGCCACCATTAATTAGCTGGTATAATACCCACTCCAAACCCTGACAGACCATTTGGAAATAAAATTAATGAGAACATAGAAAAAAGAGGTGATTTCAGAGAATCTACATAGGAGTTCTGGGGAGCAGCTGATGACAATAGCAGCAGCCTATGCTGTTTGGGTGTTTCTTGGGCACCTCCTGACCAACAACTGGAAGGGAGGGTTCCTTTGCCTGGCTCTGGGGTTTTTGTTAGACAGTCTGGCTCCTAGGAGGGAGTATAAGCACTTGAAACATAGAGACTATATAAAGGTCAGAAAACTCCAACAAAATAGAAATAGATACCAGAAAAAACAAATTCAATGTAAAATAAATGATCAACATAAATAGCCTTTTTATTTTTAAAAGACTTAAAAATTTCTACAAAGGAGGGAGGGAGAACAGGACAGAGGGAGAGAAGGAGGGAGGAAGGAAGGAAGAAAAGAAGGAAGAACAATTAAATGACACTGGAAACAAAAGCAGAAACATTCTACAGTTTTAACTGGGATTCAGCAATCTTAAACATTTCTAAAACTAACTTTTTATGCTATTTAAATTCTTTGATTATACCCAGCTTTGTACAAATAATTTAAATAGCAAGATACATTAAATGCCTCAACATGCCAGCAACATTTAAAGAAATTGAAAAAGATCAGAAATGTGTATTTCAGACATTAAATTGAAGCTATTTTAAAAATGATGTCTCCAAATATTAAGGAAAAATAGTTAAAAACATAAAGTGACATTCCCTTATCTTTTTGAAGAGAACACAATTATAATACAGAGTATAAGAAAAATAATATAGAGAAATCTAGCTCAAGGATAGGAATGAAATCATCTTGAATAAAATTAATAGATGGGATGTCAGCTATGAAGTAATATATTCCGAAGAAGTAGTGTTTCCTCAGTATTGTGAGTCTGGCTCAACAACCAGAACCCCACCCATATAAAGGACACTACTACAGGATTAAAGGGAGGATTACTTAATCATCTCAGGATAAGCAGATAAGTAATCCGATGAAACTGAACCTTTATTCGTGTTAAGCAAAGCAAAACAAAAATCAAGTCTGAAAGTATGTGACATCAGATCTTTCCTGGATTTAGGTTAAAAATCTAAAAGCTTATAGAACAAAGATATTTTAGATATCTTTATATTCTTTAGACAATTACTCAACTTATCCATTGAGGAAAAACTGAAAAATGAGCAGTGCTCTGTCAGCCACAGCATCCAAATCTGCAAGGGTATGAAGACCTCTGACATTTCAGGGAGAGGGTTTCAACCATCAGGCATGTGCTGTGTGGTCTCACCCAATTTGTGGGAGAGAAGAGAATCCTTGTCTATAGCTCAAGCCTCCTGAGAAGCTCTCAGAAGTCTCAGAAAACCATCCTTCATTTGGGGAACTAAAAACATGCACCTGTGTCCTGAACGGGCAGAAGTCTAAGAGGACAAGGGTTTTTGTCTCTAGAAGTCTTGACTCAATAAGGACAGTACTTCCTTAGGTGTCCCACACAGGGGAACAGGTGATGGAGGACACCCTTCTGTACATATGATTTTCTTATTGGTTGATGAATAAAACATTAATTGACTAGTACCCATGCAGGAAGTATAGGTGGGGCTACCAGGGGAAGAGAATTCTTGGGAGAAGAGGCAGAGAGAGGCCACAGGGAGAAACCAAGCACCCGAAGAAGGAATAACATGCTGGATTATGGGTAAGCCACAGCCTCATAGCAATACATTGTTTAATATAAATGGGTTAGTAAATTGAGACAGAGAGAGAGAGGGGGGGGGAGGGAGAGAGGAAGGGAGAGAGAGGGAGAGAGAGGGAGAGAGAGAGAGAGAGAGAGAGAGAGAGAGAGAGAGAGAGAGAGAGAGGGAGGGAGAGAGGGAGGGAGAGAGGGAGGGAGAGAGGGAGGGAGAGAGGGAGGGAGAGAGGGAGAGTAAGAAGCCTAAGCCACTGGCCAACAGTTTCTAATTAACACAAATCTCAGTATATTTATTTGGGGCTAAAGTGGCTATGGGACCAGGTGGAACAGAAACTCTATCTACAGATAGGGAAGAGAGAATATTTTAGAAGATCATGTAGCACTCTCACAGAATCCAAATGTGGGTCCTCTTCCACTGGATCTGATGAGGAGTAGAGATGTTCACAATGAATCCCCCTGCCACTTTACCCTACAAATTCCTCTCTCTCTCTATCCTCTCTCTCCTCTCTCTCCTGTGTGTGTGTGTGTGTGTGTCCTTTCCCCTCTCTCTGCTTAATACCCACTGACACCATTTAATGCTCCTGGGATGCGCTTAGGTGTGGGTAATCTTTTAAAGCATGGATACCCTCTCAGAACACACAATGACTTTTTAATGCTTCCAGAAATAATCACACATTTTCTGCCATTTTCCACATCATAATAAAATGTTTGTGTGTCACCTGCTATTGAGATGTGGTTTTTATGTCTGATGTGAGCCTGACTTTGGTGGTGGGATGTAGTTCTGAGCAACTTTATTACGCATCTTGTGCTTTATTATTGGGGGGGGGGTTGGCTTTAAATAACTACCAGTATTTCCTGCCTTTTAATAAATATATCAGGAAGACTGAAATTCATTATCATTTGTTTTAAAAAGTTTAGCTAGGATATGAAAAAAATCTATTTTCAATATAGTTTAGAATTTATTTCTTTTTTGGATGATGTACCAGTGAGACTTTTCTATATGGCTCTTCAAGAATAGCTTGCATCACAGAAAGATTAAATTGCTCTGAGGTAACAGGGTTTCGTTGTAGACAGTGGGCTGGCTCAGTGTCAGCCCTGGACACTCAGCTACTGAACAGCTAGGATTTCTTGGAGGCTGCCAGCCTGTGCCCAAAACATAAATGCAGGGCTCCTCATTCTTCTGTCAATTTTACTCTGTCTTTTTCTTCATACATCTTGCAAAGAATTCCAGATCCCTTATTTCGGGTGTTGTTGGAGAGAGAAAGGGAAAGGGGAGAGAGAAGGAAAGAAAGACAGATAGAAGGGAGGGGCATTGAACTGGAGAGGAGAAGAAAAGAGGGGGAGGGAGAAAAGGGAGAGAAAAAGGAGGGGGAGGAAAAGAGATAAAAGAAAGGTAGGAGTGAGTTGAGAGATATGAGTTGGGAGGGGATGAACAACAGGCATAGAAATGGGATTTTTTTACTTTGAATTAAAAAAATGTTTTGCAAATGTTTATAGCTTTTTGGTTTAAGAACAGAACAAAGAAGAGGATCTTTCAAAGACCATGGGCAGAGTTCCAAAGAAGAGTTGCCAGCAAACAGCAGCTGTGAGAGGAAAGTTCAAGGGCCATCTGCATGTCACCAGTGCCCTCTGGAAGCCCTGGAACAGGCTGAGGGAGGTGGCATCCTGGGGTGAGTTATTTCATGATGAGTCTAAAAGTGTTGGAGAGCAGACCCTGGGGACTGATTCATCACACAGACTTTAGTGGTCCTGCAGGCGGCTGGATGCTGAACACCAGAAGCAAAAGGTCGGAGAACAACTGTGATATCTCTGACCCTTGCCTAGTGTTTTGGGTATCGCCGCAACTTTATTTTTGGAACCAGCTACAGCAGTGAAAGAGGTTTTGCACACGGGACCATCATTTCTACCTTGAGTACAAGTAGTTGTCAGAAAGTTGGTCACCAGCCACCAGCTACTAGGGTAGACACAGTCAGGGTTAGGTGAAGTCAAAAGAGAGGCCTGGGTGGTTAGTGTGACAAAAGGTAGACAGGGGCAGCACCTCCCCCAGCCCAGTCTGGAAGGAAACATCCCCCATCCCCACCCCTGGTGATAAAATAGAAAGAGAAGCAACTTTCACAAAGGGAAGAAACTTAATGAGTAGATTTAAAAAATATACAACCTGTTGCAAGTCTGCAACTGTACATACGTGGGGAACAGAGGGTGGAAAGTCAGGGCTAGGATTATGAGGAGTTTGCCCTTGTTTCCCATTTCCCTTAGAGACTCCAATGGAGAACTTGCTGCCTGATAGCAGGTTCTTGCCTACATATGAGAAAGCCAAACACAGAAAGGAAATAGCATGTTAGCTGTCAGTGAAGGCAGACAGCATGAATTTCATAAAAACTAATGAAACCCTCTACAGAAAGAATTCATAGACATCCTCTGAGTTAAAAATAAAAGCCTTGAAGGCAGAAAATGGATTGACAGCAATATGGACCAGGGAGTGACATGGGTGAGAGGAAAACATAAGAGGAGTACAGGAGAGAGAAGTGGAATGCAGGGGAGAGAAGATGAGGGATGCAGGGGAGAGACTCAGCAGGACACATTGTTACATATGTGTGAAGCTGCCAGATACCAAAATGAACCAATAAGAGAGAAGACAGAAAAACATGGTCCAGAAAGGACAGGGAACCTCTGCCCCCTCCTCCTCCTCTCACCTGGCATCAGCAGCCTCCATGATTTGATCTCCTACTGGCTTAAACAATACAAAGGTAAAGAGATCATTCTGGGTTAGGTTGGAGTACTAAAACAAGCTTGGGGTTATATTATTTTTAATTGATACACTTTGTGCATGTGTATGTTTTTAGAACTTTCCAACCACTACCCTCTTGTAGTCACCTAGAAAACATATGTAGCACATTGTAGACCCCAGTCACCCACTGCACTGCAAAACTCTAGGATATATTCATCCTATATAACATGTGGTGCCCACTTTTAGGTGTCTCTGTCTCTCTCTCTGTCTCTCTCTCTCTCTCTCTCTCTCTCTCTCTCTAGTGAAAACTATTCAATGTAAATCTTCTTACAACTTCCATGTATGAGTGAAAATATGTTATATTTATCTTTCTGTGCTTGGCAGATTTTATGGCTATGTAATTAATTTCCCCACCAAATATGTACACAATATTTTCCTGATTCATGACTATCATGAATAGTGTCTCAGTAGAGATGTGAATGCAGGTATTTTCTTGATACACTAATAATAGGATTACTGGATATCATGATAGTTCTGGTTTTACTCATTTGAGGGACTATCATCTCATTGATTTAGAATTCCCTCATATTTTAGCAGTCAACAATTCTTTAAGTCATCAACCTCTTATACATTATCTAAGCATATATGTATAGTGCTGCTGTGGGAATTAATAATCATTACACACAAACACACACACACACACACACACATACTCACACACACACCTCTTTGATGAGGGTGGGAGCTATATAATAACTAGATGGAAGCGACTAGATGTCCTATAACAGATGGATAGATAATAAAAGTATGGTACATATACAAAATTGAATATTTGTTTAAGTATAAAGAAGAATGTAATGTTGAAACTTTCAAAAATGGATGGGTTATGTATTAAGGGAGTCACTCAAACTCAGAGAGGAAACACACACATATATATACACAGAAACACACACACACACACACACACACACACACACACACACACACACACACCCTTGCCCCTCATCTGCAGATCCTAGCCTACAATGTATACAAGCACATACACAAATAGCTATAAGAGTGGGTAAAGTGTAATACTGAGGAAGGAGACCAAAAAGGTAATAGTAGGTGGTAAGGAAAGGAAGAAAGCAGGAGGAAGGACATCTGGGTTGTGAAAAAAAGATATAAAGCTAATTATTTTCTACTTTCAATATTGAAATTGTCTTTTGTGTGTGATGGGTAAGTGAGTAAAAATGTAATTGGCAGTGATGATGTCAAGCACTAAGTGGAGCTCTGTAGCTTCAGAAATGGCATTCTGTGTAGATGTTCACTAAGATACACAGAGTTTGAGACAGGACAAGTGTTTGTTAGAGTGGCTACAATGACCCAGCTGTGTGATGGTTTTATTTATAAGTTAAACTGAAAATATGATGTGTGACAAGAAGCCTCAGAGAGGATTTTCACTCCTTCCCCCAGGAAAGTACTATCAATAAATCAGGTCAACTTCCCCTCTGCTTCCAGTGCCCATAACTATGAGAAATGAACTTCAATTCTTTAAAATGGACCCAGGTTGCAGCAGCCCAAGTGGACTAAAGCAACAGGAATCTGCCACTCTTCCCATTTGTGCTTTCTTTCTCTGCAGTGTTCTGCTCATTGTGTTTCTGCCTTCAGCACACTAGTCTCCCAGTTGAGCAGAATTGCTGCGGTTTGCTGAAGCCCCCTCCCTGTATGACAGAATAGAAAACCTCCCCAGGGAAAAGCCAACATGCTCATTAGTTTTGCTTCATTTCTTTCCTTTCCCTTGGGGAATCTAGTACTGTACAGCCAATTGCTTAAGGTCCAAAAACAGTTATTTCACATATTTTACCAAGATTTTTCATTGTTTACGGTGTGAGCGAAAGTTCACTAACAGTTAAGCTTCCAACATGGCTGGAGGCTTAAGTGTTCCCCTGTAGTTCTGAAGCGATAGGAATCTGCCACGAATGTGAAGATGACACTGTTTGACATCTTAAAATGAATCATGTAGGCTGTTTAACCATATTTTTTTTTAAAAAAAAGTAAAATAAAACTTCCAACCCAGAGGGGCATGAACATAAGTGAAATTTAAAAAGAAAAAAGAAAAAGAAAAAAGAACATTCCGATAGTAGATGGAAAGGAAGAACGAAATAAAGTAACTGCCAAGAAAGCATGTCTAAAGAAGCAACAGATGGGACTGTTTATTCCTGACAATATAGAGATGATTGGGGTATTTGGAAAAGACTTTAAAATAAACACTGGATGTTTAAAATTCTCAAATAGCCAAGGAAGAACTAACATGGTGCAAGAATTAGAAGTTATGAAAGATTAAACGTAGACATTAAAAACCATTAGAATATCGGGGCTAAAATAAAAGAATGAGAAAAAGAATAGATTAGATATACTGAAGAAACAGTCATACTGAAACACAGAGCCGGTACAATCCACTGTGCTGTGTAACACATGTATTAAAAAAAAAACAAAAAACAAAACAAAACAAAACAAAAACCAACATGAACTCTATTCAGATTGGCGGAACTCTACCAAAACATCTACAAAGCACAAACTCCATGTGTGTTAATTATAAAGAAAATCTTACATTAAAAGCTAGCAGAAAGCATAATTTTTAATGCACTCTGAAAACTCCATAAAAAATAAGCATACAGAATTCCCAAATAATATGATGTTTCAAGAGCTTACTCTAACATTTCAGAATCGTGGATACAGAAGCAGTGGTGGTCATAAGCCAGGTGCCAATGTGTATGACCCATTTCTGAACTCTATCCCAGTCCACTGATGCACTCAGCTACGTTTTTGACATGGCCACATCTCTGAATTACAATATCCTTATAATAATACATCTTGAACGTGGTAGTGCAAAACCTCCAGCTTTTAAATTGCCTTAGTGAAATCTAAATAATGTCATAGACCAGTAATTCATTCATAATGTGTCAATACTCACTGATTTGTTGTGATGCTAACGTTGGGTATTGATAAGGAGTGGTGCTGTATATGGAATTCATAAGGAAGTCAATGTACCATCCTTGCAATTTTTCTGGAAATCTAAAACTGTTCTAAAATAAAACACCCATTGACACAATTGCTCACTTCATTTCTTTGTATCTAAAAAGTAAATTTTACAATTGGCTTATCAATTTCTATATTTTATTTGAAATTTTATGCAAGTTAAATTTCAGGGTGAGTTCAAAGAGCTGGGTGATTTGAAACAACAGTATGCTTGGTAAACGATACTGTTATGCCCTCTCATTAATTCGGATCGTTAAATTTTTAAGACTTTTTTATTTATGGTTTTGCAAACCCTTTTGATATTTCTTGATTGTCTTAGAGACAGAGCAATGGGTTAGCACTGTCAGGGATATAGGAGGTCACAAGATTGAGGGAGACCATAGGTATCCACGTGGGCAATTCTCAGGACTTGTGGGAGCCTCTGCTTGGAGATAAAGTGGGACATGGATAGCTAAGTAGTAGCAGAGAAGGGTACTGATGAGGTTAACAAGTAGCCTCAAGGAGCCATGCCCTGCATGAAGCTTTCTGTCCTTGGCATGAACAGAATTGCACAGCTTTTACAGACCAATGGTTATCAGGTCTCTGTCTCTGTCTGTCTGTCTCTGTCTCTGTCCCTCTCTCTCTCTCTCTCTCTCTCTCTCTCTCTCTCTCTCTCTCTCTCTCTCTCTCTCTCTCTCTCTCTCTCACACACACACACACACACACACACACACACTCACTCACTCACATACTCACACACTACCTGGCCCTGTTTGGATCTGTCCTTCTGAGACAGCCCTAGGCAAGAGCAGAAGGAGCTAGCAAACTACCCAAAGAAATATCCTAAACTAACTTCCTGAGTGTGTGTCTCTCTCACATGGTTACATAGGTCCCAGCATGCAGAAAGGCTTGGTTAACATTTCTGGTCACCATCTTTAGATTATTTTTTTCTAATTTTCAAACCTTTTAAATTCTTTGACAGTTTCATAGGTGCATTTAATGAATTTTAGTCCTTCTTACTCCCTGCTACCCTGTCTCATGCCCTCTCCTCCTACTAAAACAGTTCTTTCTATCAGATTTTCTTCCTACTTTCATGTCTTTGTGTATGTGTGAGACACATGGAGTTTAAATAAGGTTGTCTGGTGAGCATGGAAGGGAAGTTATTTACCAAAACATAATCAACTTATCAGTGGCTACATCACTGAAGAAAGTGACACTATTTCCTATCAGCCAGTAATTGTCAACAGTCCCTCAAGGAGGGATGAGGCCTCTTGAATTTTTCTCCCTTCAATGATGAAATGTTGACAAGTCTAATCTCGTTCTGGTCTTCTGTAGTTAACCCTCGCTACAGTGAATTCATAAGTGTATCAGCTTCATCAGGTCCAGAAGACAGTGATGAAAATCAATCCTCCCCAACCCTGGGCTCTTAGAATCTTTCTACTCCATCTTCTGCAACATCACCTCACCTTGGGGTTATGCTGTCACAGATGTCTTGCCTAGGGATAATAACACTTAATAGTCAGTTTTTATCTGAATCTAGTGTGTTAGGAGCCCTGGTATTAACCACTGCCTATTGCAAAAGGAAGCTTTTCTCTCCAGAACAAGAGTTGTACTGATCTATAGGAGTAAAAGTAAGTACTTAAAAGGTATTTGAGGCAATGTCCACATAGAGAAATAATAGAAATAGGTTTAAACACCTAGTAGATGACCTCCACAGACACAGATTTGGAATTTATTTTAATTAGGTGTATGTAGTAATACTATTTTATTTAGAAATGTATTCAATCCAGGTATTCATGATGCAGGCCTTTAATCCCAGCACTCGGGAGGCAGAAGCAGATGGATCTCTATGAGGTCAAAAGAGCTAGTTCCAGGACAGGCTCCAAAGCAATACAGAGAAACCCTGTCCCGAAAAATAAAATAAAACAAACAAACAAACAAAAAAGAAATTTACTCAATTAAAACTTTTTTATTAAGTTAAAGACAGCTGCAGTTTTAAATATCAGAGTGCCCTATTAATCTTAAGTATTCGATGTTCTCTCTGTTAAAAACTATTATTATTTTCAAATGTATATGTACATATGTATGTTCATAACAAGACAAAGGATCTCCTGGAACTAGAGTTATAGGTGGTTGTGAGTTGCCTGATGTGGGTGCTGAGAACTGAACTCAAGTCCTCTGCAAGAGCAACAAGCACTATTTAACTGCTTATCTTACTCTCTAGTCCTGGTTAACAACATCAACAAAAAGAAAAAATTTAAATTCGGTATCTAATTATATAGTTCAGTGTAGCCTAGAACTCACCTTTGTAACCCAGCATGGGCTAGACTTAACCACCATCAACTTTCAGGGTACTAAATTTGCAGGCATTTGTTGCCAAGCCAAGCTCAATCTTAAAAATTTCTTTCATCACGTTTGTGGTTTTCAGTATAGAATTCCTGAATATCATTTCATCAACTTCAAGGTTTTGGAAATTATTGTTAATCATATGCATTTTTATTTTGATTTCCCTTTGTGAATGGTATGTACAAACATAATTGATGCGTGTGTGCTGGCTTTCTGTCCTGTAACTTATTATATACATTTATTAAATATGTTGTTTTATCATTGAACAAAATATTCAGCACACAATCGAGTCAGTTATGTGGACAAAATGGTGTCTTTGTTCCTTTCAAATCCTATGAATTCAGCTCATGTGCATGGCCTTATAGCACTTTGAAGAACTATCAGGAGGAGTACATTGGAAGGCGTAAAAGAGGACATCTCTCTATTGTTCCCTAACTCAGAGGCAAGCTATAAATATTTCAACAAGTCATTTGATGCTTGCTGTAGGTTTTTTAAAAATATAGATATCATAATCAGAGAGTTCCTTATATGTATAGAATTTAAAACATGAATAGATGTCCAGTTTTTAAAAATTTAAAATTTCCATGTTTATTGAAGTGATACAATTTTTTGCATTTTTCTGTCAATCAGTTAATCAATTTTATGTTTTCTTGAATTATCCCAATTAGTAGTCAAGATATAAACTTTTGTTTAGGGTTTTCACTTTTATGGCCACAGAAGATTGACCTATACTTTTTCTTGCTTATAATATTCCTGGTTATGTTTGTATGTCAAGGAAGCATAAAAATAATTGTCAAGCATACTTTCATCTTATATTGTGTTGAAGAGTCACATAAAACTTATTACACACACACACACACACACACACACACACACACACACACACACACTACACACATATATATATGGAAAACACCTAGTCCTTTCTTTGTGTTGAAAGGGTTTTTTGTTTTGTTTTTGGAAATACTAAATTTCTTTAATAGATACTAGGTATTTAAGTTTTCTATTTCTTCATCTTTTCAGCTATAAGTTTAAATGTTGATGATATTTTATTTTTGTTAGTATTTTCAACTGTATTTTCATGAAGCAATGTGCATGTGTGGGGGGAACCTTTATTGATGCCTCCTCTTAATTCTAAATAACAGTTGATTTGTTTTTTCTCTCTCTCTCCCTTTGTTATTTATTTGTTTATTTTTGAGGCAGGGTCTTTCTATGTGGTTCTGGCTGTTCTGGAATTCACTAGGTAGACCAGGCTGACCTCAAACTCACAGGAACCCATCTGCCTCTACCTTCCAAATGCTCAGATTAAAGGCCACCATGCCCAGAATTTTATTATGTATGTATGTACATTTTTAATATTAAAAATGTATGTACATTTTAAATAATTTCTTTATTTCCAAAAAATTGACAGAATTATTGACTTCATCATGCTTAAAAAATTATTGTTCTACTTGCCTTTGTTAAAAGTCTCTCTAGATTACTTTCAGGACATATCAAAATAAACATCTTCTTTTAAATTTATTAGTAAAATCATTTACTCTAATGAACTAAGAAATAAGAACATCAGCTGGTTATGGGTGCTGTTCACATACTGCCCAGTCCCAGACTCTTATAGTTCAGTGAGAATACAGTTAGAATGGCCATTATGAAGTAATAAAATTTCACTTAGGGATTTACACTGTCACTATCAAGTGCATTTTTATGCAATTATGATTAACCTCAAGAAAGAAAGAAAAATCTATGACAAAGATAAAACTAGAAAAAGAGTTAGCCTTTTACCCTCTTTCATGACTCATGTGTCCTTTCACCTGTATTCAATCCTTTTTTGCCACCTAAGATGACCTTCTCTTGGTCCTTTCTAAATTTATACTAAATTTTACATCTTTTTGCATATATTCATATATACACTAGGATCCACATAGGAAGAACAACATGCATTTTTTTCTCAGTTTAGATTACTTTCCAAGTCTCAACTTTTTCTGCAAATTTCATTTTTATTTTTATTTATTTATTTATCTACTACTTATTTTGGCTTTTTTTGTTTTGTTTTGAGACAGTGTTTCTCTATAACTTTGGAGCCTGTCCTGGCACTCACTCTGTAGATCAGGCTAGCCTCAAACTCATAGAGATCTACCTGCCTCTGCCTCCCAAGTGCTGGGACAAAAGGCATGCACCACCACTGCCCTGCTCAAATTTCATTTTTTTTTTTATAGAACTATGTTCTATTTTGTGTGTGTACATTTCATTGTCCCTTCATCTGTTAATGGACAACTAGATTGGTTCCATTTTCTTTCTTTTTTCCTTCCTTCTTTCCTTCCTTCCTTCCTTTATTTCTTCTTTATTTTTCTTTTCTTTCCTTCTTTCAATTTTTAAAATATGTTTTATGTGTGTGACCTCCACCCTCCTCCCCTTCCCTTCCCCCTCCATGTGTGTCTGTCTGTCTGTCTCCCTCTGTGTATGTGATTTCCTCTTTTAACCACTGTGTGCCATATGTGTCTATGTGTATAGTATAAATCCTTATGATAATATTATTGCCTTTCATGGAAGATCACTCACCCTTGTCTCAAATGGCATCTAACAGACCGTTAAACACTCAGTTAAATCAAACTGAACAGGCTTTCTGATTTGAAAATTTTGTGTCAACACATAACTAGTTTCTCCCTGTTTGGGACCAACTGTCATAAATCTTTAAATTTAGAATGTGATAGGTGTTTGTCCTCTACTTAGAAAAACTGGAAGTTAATGAATGTTCTCCTGAGGTTTGTAGTTCTATTTCTGCATGCTTCAAATTTTACAAATAAATTGAAAGATCCTGGATTCTCGGCTCTGATCTCCCAGTTGAACACTCCAGCTTCAGATCACAAAGCTTTGTTAATTTCTTGTCTCCAGAAGCATTCTTCTGCCAGGGGCCAAACCTGGATTGCTAACTTTGTGTTATGCCCAGGACTGAGGCACAGTACCCTGTGCTAAGGCAATCCATTTACCACTTCTTGTAGAAGTTCTATTCAACACTTTTGTCTGTGTTGTTTGCCATCTATCTCTTCTTCCCAATGCTTTGATTTAAAAAACTAGAAGCTACAAGTGTCTTCTCTACAACATTTAAAACTCTAGAACAATAATTAATTCCCATTTTCTTTAAATTCATCAAGTGTGACAGGGATGGGGACGGTCCTACATTCTAGCCACTCCCCTGAAATACTAATTTCATTCATTTGAGCCTCATGAGATCAGTAAAAGTTTGGCTTACGGTTTTTTTTGTTTGTTTGTTTGATTGTTTGTTTTGCTATTGTGTCCCCAGCCTTCTAGCTGTTAGCAACGCCATTTGGATAACCGAATACAGACTAGAAACTAAGGAACATAGCTGAGGGGAAAACAGCAGCAGCATCCAGCAAGTTCCACCCCTGTGAATAGCCATAGGCGTCAAACTGGTGCTATGCTGGGGATGCAGCAGACATTACTACCAGCCTACTGCAATTTTCCCTTCCTCTCACTTTTCCTTATTTACAGAATCCCAGTCATATTTGTGATGAGGATCAATGCACAGAGACAAAATGTTTCCTCTCAAGCTTGTTTGTAGCTTGGTGTGGACCAGTGGGATATATCATAATCAACCCTTCTAAGGATATCTATCACATAGACAAAGTTTACTTTTTCTGATTTAGGATATTTAGCTGGAAAGTGCCTTTAATTCTTCTGTTTAATTCCCCTACCCCACCCCTGCTGGGAACATAGTTCTGACATCTCAAGGTAAAAGTCACTTTGGAAAAAAAACAACTACAACTCTAAAAATAAAGCTATTTCCTTGAGCAACTATATTGTCCCCAAACTTCCCATCTCCAAATTTCTTATTCTATGGGTGGAAACATGATCATGCCAGGGGATGTAGAGAGGGCTCAGCAGCCAGAAGACCCCAATTCAATTCTCAGCATCTACTTGGCAGCTCAGAAACAACTGAAACTCTGGCTCCAGTGGATGGGACGCTCTCTTGTGGCCTCAGCAGGCAATATATCCTATATGGATATACACCCATACACAGAACAATATAAAGTACCACACATCACATGTACAGCCCCAAAACACCTCTTTGTCACACATGTGAAAAGTAGGGGGGCTCTCCCCCACGTCCCTCTTAATTCATCCTGCCACCTGCCATGTTCTACAGAAATGCCAAACTCAGCCTCCTTGAAGCCCTGGAGGCCACCTCCCAAGAAACAGTTTCTGCCTTGGTGAAGAGTGCCCCTGCTTCTCTATCCACACCCTACATTTATTTTTGGTTTCTGATGCCCCTTTTTATTGTCATCTGTCTTTGATCAGTCTCCCATGAAGAATTCCAGCTACCAGTACTAACGACATTATACACAGTACCACCATTGATGCCAACATGAAATGGAAATACATATTTTTTTTGTTAGGGTGTATAAACTTCCTGCTTTAATGAAGCAGGGCTACACTGAAAGTTTATCTAACTTAGCTTATAATAAGAAAATGCCTCAGCGCATGTGTTTGTGTTATAAAGTATAGCTAAAATTAACACTTTTAAGACCACCTCCAACACACGAGTAAACCTTGTTATAAGCAAAAATGAAAATCAAGGCCCGAGTTGATTAAAACACCAAACCAAATTAAATTTGATCTAATGGTGTTTACTTGTTTTAACATCTGGAAAAGTTTGGGCATACACTGCAAATATTTTTAACCTAATTTTAAAATAAATTATGCTTAGTTTCCACAGATGTATTTAAGTTGGGTATTTTTAAAGAAATCATTTTTAGGGTTTTTTTTTTTTGCATTTAACTGGCAAGAATTTTGAGCATGAGGTGCTGGGGGGTTGTGTGAATCTAAATATCTCCCCCTACTAGCCCTCAACACTTTGGTACATTACTTGACAAAAGTCTGTACATGTAGATACGAAACAAATGAGTACAAGGAATCCCCTAAAAAGGAAGTGCTTGAGTGTAAGTATTTCCAATTGCAGGGAGAAGCAGCTGTCAATGGGGGCCTCCCTGCTGGCCCTGAACGAGAGACATCCACTGATCCTAATAAAGCAATTTCTGTATGGTTGAGTCATAGCTATACGCATATGTGATCATGTGAATTGTGTGCCTTTTTATGCGCAGGACTCACATACATGTTAACAGTGGCTGCTCCAACAGAGAGAGTCAGCACAGGTGTAGACACTTTTCCTACCCCTTCACTGTTTGGTGCACAGCTCTCCAGCCCTGCCTTCATACCGGGGAATAATCTACTTGCTATGGTAAAAGAAAGTAGACTGATGCTTATGAAGGGTGATCTTAGGAAGAAAACACTTGGAGGGAATTTAAAAACCTAGAAAAGCCCAGTCCAATTTTTGTAAAGTTTAAAATCCTAATGGGTTACTAAAGTTCTGTGAATCTGCCCAGCCTTCTGGTTGGCATCAGTTGTTTACTCTGTATAGAAATCCGATTTCTCCTAACAACCTATTTCTTTCTTCCCCTGACCTCCTGGAATGATGCATTAACATTTGGTTTGCCACTTCTGTCTTCATTGTGTTCTCATACAAGGGCATGGATTCTTCATGGGTTGGAGCATCTTAGCTCTGTTTGCCACCTTCTCAAGCACAGCCCAACCCAGGAGGTTATGAGTTCTGAGGGGCTACAGAGAAAACACAGTGCCCATTAATCTTCTATACTTGGGGTTTTCCAATGTCTGTTCAGTACCCTAAAAGAAAGCTTTATTGAATATACATATAGATAAAAGGGTAGGGAGATGGTCAGTCAGTAAGAGGACATCTGTATTCAGACTCCAGCACACATGGAAAAGCCAGGAGTAGCCATCTAAGCCTGTAACCCTAATGCTGTGGGGCATTAGGAGATAGGAGAGAGGAGAATCCCTAGGGCTTGCTCTCATCATTCAGCTAGCCAAAAAAGAACAAGCTCCAGGTTCCATGACAAATCCTGAACCAAGGGAATAAAGCAGAGAGTGGTAAGACAGAATGCCCGACATCCTCTGTCTACTAAATGTAAGTACATGCATGTACACACATCATACACATATCATACATATAGCTCATACACCATACACATATATAATACACACACAATACACACACACATATATGTATATATCACACACTTACACCACCCATACCCCACATGCATATATCATGTACATATCACTCACATACATCACACATATTTATCACACACAGAGAAATCATACATGTCACACATATATATGCATCAAATACATATCATAATAATACAATGTATAAAAAAGTTCTTTCTTTTGATCTTCCATTATTTGTTTATGTTTGCTCTGTTCTTCTATCTGCCTCTACTCCCAGATGCGACCAAGAGCCTGTCCTCCTTCAGAGAGTCAGCAAGGCTGTGTATTGTATATCTTTGCTAAGGGTCATGATTAGCAAAAGAGGTTTTCTTATTAGAAAAAGACTATCTCCAAGCATTTCTGTGACAATGTTCCACACTTGTGACAAAACAAGGTTCCGTACCTGAGACACATTTGCTTGGGAAAATCTCATCCATGTAATGCATCTGTATGCTCTCAGAGAGGAGACTGGGTCATTCCCTGTGCACATTCACTCCTTACTCCCTCCTCCCTGCTGCTACGGGTAACATGTGTTAGCAACAGAAAGTCCTCAAAACATTAAGAGGCATTGCTGTCCCTCTGTCCAATCAGCCTACATAAGTACTTAGCAGTGAATTCATGTCATGTTAAATCTTAATCCTTTCTACCTGTTTTCTATTCACTGTTTTTTCTTTCACCTAGAAAAGTGGTTTGCATGTATGTACGTTTCTGTGTGCACACATGGTTGTGTGCATGTAGAAGTACATATGTATGCTACTGTATGTGGTGTGTGTGTGTGTGTGTGTGTGTGTGTGTGTGTGTGTGTGTGTGTGTTAGAGGCTTTAAACTGGTTAGCCTAGGAATCTGCCCTTCACTGGGATTACAAGTGTGTAGCACAATACTCTGCTTTTCCCCATGGGTTCTGCAGATTGAATTTAGGTTCTTATGCTTACACAGCAAACACTTCACCACTTAGCCCTCTGAACTCAGACATAAAACAGTAGTTGTTTGAAAAGTATGGCCCTTGTACCAGTGACATCAGCATCACCTGGAAGTTTAAGAAACTTCACTTCTCATCCCAA
Source organism: Cricetiscus sungorus (assembly GCA_030556225.1). NCBI lineage: Eukaryota > Metazoa > Chordata > Mammalia > Rodentia > Cricetidae > Cricetiscus > Cricetiscus sungorus. Next base: position 78,224,741 of record JANBXA010000651.1, on the reverse strand, counting down.
TTGTACTGTCGGAAAGCAGACTTAAGACCTAGTGATGCATGACGTCAAGCCACCTGGGCAATTGAATTCAGACATCTGAGAACTACTGAGCTTTGCCAGTAGCCTGGCTTCTTGAGAAATAGTAGATGAGCTCCTTGAGGCTCAGGACCCACCCTGGGCATTGCACCTATAAAGTCAAGGCAAAGAGCCAGGTGCTGGAGATTCCCTTGGACCACTTCCAGTTGGCTCTGCAGGGTAAAAGGTGTCACCAGGACAATGTGCACCCGAGTCCTGTGGCCTTGAATAAGAAAATCATTCAGAACCCTGGCAAGCATGACCTTGTGAAGTAACTGAATGCCATCCTTGGTCAATTGCATGTGTACAAACAGAAGCACCGGCTGCTTTCAAAGCAGCCTCTTCCACAGGTACGTTCCAGAGGGCAGCAAACCATTTCCACATGTGGGGTATGCACTCTAACGATATATCCTACCTGCCTTTTGTGTCATCACAGATTTCTTTAGACTTCAAAGCCAGGGTGAAGTCAGAATTTTTCCAGGTGCACAGATCCGTCTTCAGAGAGGCTGATGATCAAGGCCATGGATGAAAAGCCATTACCCATTCTGCGGAGGGCTGCCCCGGCTCCTGCTCATTCTTCCCATAATGAAATCATCTGAGGGGCTCCCAATATATCAGCACTCCAGCTCTACTCCCGGCGATTCTGACCGACTCTCAGATCAGATTTACACACCGGCATCTTTACCAAACCCTTTAATTTATTCTTTGAAAATTCCATACATGTACACAATATACTTTGATCGTATCTACCCCCGACTCCCCTTCTGCACTTCCTCCGGGATCTTCCATAGTTCCCTGCCAATTTCATGTTCTCTTCTTTTTGTTTTTATAACCAGATTAGTTCAGTTGGTGCCACTTTAAAATAAATGAGTTTAAGGCTATCCACTGTGGGCACAGGTAACCCAACAGTTGCTATACCCTTGAAGAAATCTGACCTCCCTTCCCTTAGCAGTTACATTGGTGTCTTTAAGAAATGAATTACATTTTCCTTCACTGTAAAGCCCAATTCTTGACTTGCCAAATTAAATGAATATTTCTTAAGCACTTACTATATGTGTGAGCCTGAGGCAAGGGAATGTAGCTTGATTCAAGAAGCCTAGAGTGGTGGGGTGTGGCACAAAATACCACAGCCGAGTGGAACCCACAGAACATGGTGATGTATGTTGGAGTTCAACTACGCCCAACTTGTTACTTAAGCCAAAGAGGGGCCAGCGTTAATCCTGCCTGGGAACAGCTGGATATAACGTCACAGAGGAAATTCGATTTGAAGCTGGTTGGGGAGGTTTTAGTCATCAAGGGAGAAGAACTTTGGGGCTAAGAAAACAAAAATGAAGAAAAACATGATGGGAAGAAAGTTTAAGGATTTTGAAAAAAAGACAGTAAATATTGTACAGTTGCATTTTATAGGGAATAAAGTGAGCAAAATATTTTCATCTGCCCAGGCACAGTTTTTAAAGACAGCTTGAAGATTTAATTTTTGACAATTTCATACACATATACCATGTATTATGAATGCCCCCTCCCAATTCTGAAGACCTCATTTTTTCCAACTACTCTGTTGTAAAATATCATTTTAAGATGTGTTACATTTGTTTAAGCTTTGGAAAATTCGTTTAATGATGCAAAGATGTGTTGCATTCTTTCATGTTGCATTTGTTGCTGTGATACTTTGACTGTCTAAAATATCTGATTGGTCTAATAAAGAACTGAATAGCCAATAATAGCAAGGCAGCAGAAAGAATAGGCAGGGCTGGCAGGCAGAGAGAACAAATAGAAGGAGAAAAAGAGAGATCAAGGAGCGAGAGAAGGAGGAGGACCCAAGGGACCAGCCACTCAGCTATACAGCCAGCCATCGAGTAAGAATGAAAGTAAGATATACAGAAGTAAGTAAAGGAAATAAAGCTGGAAGCAAAAGACAGGACAATTTAAGTTAGGAAAAGCTGACTAGAAGTAAGCCAAGCTAAGGCTGAGCATTTATAATTAAGAATAAGCCTCCATGTGTGGTTTATTTGGGAGCTGAGTGGCAGCACTCAAATGAGCAAAGCATAAAACCAACCAACAATACCAGTCTTCCTCCGACTCCCATGTAACACATATATGTGTAGGAGTGTGTATGTGTGGGGTCCCCCAGACACTCCCACCACCACGCCACTTCTGCACATCATGATGCAATCCCCTCGATTCCAGGTTGAAGCCAGAGCCCATTCACCCTATTATATTCTTACACTAGGAGGCTCTAGTCAGGGAACAAAACCAAAACTAGGCACTTAAGGTCTGGCTCTGCCCTTTTTCCATTCTCGTTGTGTTAATTTATTGTGGCTGCTGTGATGAATCATTACAAACTTGGTTAATAAAACAATACACCTTTATTCTCATATTCCAATGGTCAGATGTTCAAATCCAGTCTCTGGTAAAGGAGGGTCCACAGATATGTCCACAGAGGGGCGCTCTGCATATTTTGCTTCCTGCCTTTTCTAGATTCTGAAGCTTGTGGCTCCTTCCTCTGGCTCAGGATTTAGTCAATATTTAGGTTTTACATACACAAGCAAGGTCAAGTCCAGGCAGAACTGATTCCTGAGAAGGGGCCCTGACTCTGCACTAGGTTCCATCTCTTTTTCTCTGGAGTCTGGGGGACATAGTGTTCCCATCATGAGAAGGTTGAGGAATATGAGTCCCAAGGCCACCCAGGTCCCACAGCTATTTGCCACAAAGAGTAATATTCTCAGACACACAAATGATGTAAAATCTATGCAAAAAAAGTAATGCTAAAATGAGAGTAAGTGCTATTAATAAAAGAACAGCAAACAGGAAGACCTTAAAATAAAATCCTTTAGCATGTAAAATGGTATTTTAAACCTCAATAGCAGAGAAATGGCTCAGTTGTCAAGAGTGTTTACTGTACAAGCATTAAGTACCAGGAGAGCCATATAAAAATCTGGGCTCATGCTGTCACCACAGCACTATGAAGGGACTGAGACAGGAGGACTGCTGGAGCTTCCTGGTTAGTCATCAGTCTAGCTCTAGATTCAGTGCTGAGTTCTTTCTTAAGAGGACAAGGTGGAGAGTGCCAAATTAGGGAACCTGATGCCCCCTACATCCTCTACACACACCTACCTGCACACATTTCACACATACATACATAGCACACATACACACACACATACACACATGCATACACACCATACACACACATACATATACATAATACATACATACATACATATACATAATACATACATACACATACACCATACATACATATAATACATTCACATGCATACATATACACACACATACAAATACAAATACATACACACATACATGCACACACACAGAACAAATAGTCAAAGAAATCTGAAATGCCAAACAAGCAAGATGCCTGCACAGGGAAAATAGGATGTTAAATTAAATTACAAATCCATGAAGTCTCATACTCAACTGATGAGATTACCCAAAGGAATGATCGGAGATCATTTCAAATAACTTAAGACAATATTCTTGAGCCAAGGGATAGAACCTACCAAATCGAAATGGGATATTGCACGCCCAGCATGTTGAATTTAAAAAAGGTCCATCAAGGCATATCGTTATGGAATCTGAGCTTAATATAAATCTACCCCTCCAAAAAAGATTTCAGAGAGAAAAATTAGTCACTCACAAAAAAAAAACTCAGAAATGGGGAATGGCCTCATACTTTTCAAAAAGGAGCAAGATATGGCCCAAGAGCTAGACAAAAATGGAAGGAAAATGCCTTAACTTTAAATGGAAAATTATGCCCAGTCTAGAAAGCTATATCCTCATAAAGTATAAGAGTAAAATAAAGAACATTAGTCTTAAAATTTGTTCCTCCTTCTGTGTTTTCTTGGGAAGTTGCTGGAATGGCTGTCCACTGAGAGAGAGGAAGTCATCTGGTCCCACATACCAGGTACATCCTATGCAGAAGGCAGATGTAGGATGAGGATGAAGCCAGGCATGAGGATGAAGGTAAATACTAGGTGTGCTCCTATCCTATAGTATAAACAGTTTTGATAGGTGTGGGGGCACAGGAACGAAACTCCAGAAGAGTAACTCCAAGGAAAACCAATTTTAAAGGTTATCTGAAGTATCTATTCAGACTGATGTGAGCATTACACCAAAAACCATGGAAAAATTGTGGCTATCTATACACATACATAGATATAGATGTCACACCACTTCCCAAGACTCCACATCTTGACAATGGCTTCATCTGTAGACACCAACATGTTGTAGAGAAGGATGCAGTAATGATATCTTTCATGTTTCATCTTTCACTTACATTATTACCATTGTAGGGGCTGAAGAAATGACTCAGCAGTCAAGAGCACTTGCTACTCTTCCAGAGGACCCAGGTTCTATCCCCAGCACCGACATGGCAGCTCACAACCATGTATAACTCCAGTCCTAAGGAATCCATTGTCCTCTTCAGGCTTCACAAGTACCAGAAAGGCACATGGTGCACATACATACACATATTGTGAGATATATAGATTTAGATATAGATATAGAAAAGATATACATATGGGAATGTATGGACAGTGATGATAGCAGCTTTGGAACAGAACAGCCTAATTTGGATTTAATTTTGACATCTGTGGCCTCTGTAAACTAAGCAAGTTATTTAAATTCTCAAATGCTTCATTTTCTCCTTTCAAACCGCAATAATGTTTGTCCCTCTCAAGGTATTATTCTAATCTGCACATTTCTTAATAAAACATTTAAAGTTTTTTTTAAGTAGCAAATTGCTATCACTGCAAAACTAAATATTAATGTATTTAAAATAGAAAGCCAAGGAATAAACTTGTTAAATTCTTGTTAAATAAACTTGTTAAATAAACTTGTCAAACCCCATTCTTTTTTGGTATACATCACAGCATTTTATATCCTCACCTCCACTCTTCTCTGACAGCACCCATTTATGTCCCTTTTCTTCTATATAGAAAACATCAGTGAATCTAAGGATTCCTGAAAAGATCTGGGGATCCCACACTCCTTATCCACACTGATGAATGGACCCCTAAGGAGTTTGTCCATATAATCCTGTGATCTGGTGACTATGGGATTGGTCAGAATACAGCAAGTCTGAACACAAGCATGAGCTTTGCTAGGCAGCACATTGTGAATGTATAGGTTACCTTGGTCTTCTGAGAATGACTTGCTGAGTTGCTGAGATCCCAGGCAAAATGCTACATTGTAATGAGAGTCAGTGACTGGGTCACACAGTCACAGTGTGGGGACAATCCCACCAGCTCTTCAAGGCCAAAGATACACTCCCTGCAGGTGCTTTTTCTCCCCTCTGCTTTCTGCAGATCTTTGCCCTAAGCTGTCATCACACAATGTGAAAACTGAGCCTACAGTTTTAGCTACAGTCCAGCCTAACTAACTGGCTTGTATTGACACCAAAGCTAAAGGAAAGTCAGAATGGCCCAGGCCTCTGTCGTGACTAGTCCCATTGCCCTGTGGCAAAGCACACACATGGGACCCAGGTTCCTTTACTCCCAAAATAGAGGATAATGGCTTTCCATGCCTTTGACAACTACTCAAGCTGCAGGCATTTCCAGTTCTTCAAGGTGTTCAAAGGTGAGGAAGTGAAGGGTTTGTAGGGTTTCAGCTTTGCATAAGATAACAGATGGACTTACAACTTGGACTCATACCCCAATCTGTCTGGGCATTGCTCCTTCCACAGTACTGACACTGTCTAATGTCCACATTGTCACCTCCCGATCACAGACTTCCACCCAAAAATGCCACAAAAAAAACGCTATCATTCTTAAACAGAAACCCCTTCCTAAGAATTTCCCACTGTATTCTGATCTTGCCAAGAATTTCCAAGCTAAAGTCACTAGTGAAGGGTTCCAGCTCTGAATCCAAACGACCCTTCATGTGCACAAACATAGGCAAATGGTATATCTGAGGACAAGTTCACATGTAAAGCCAAAGACTCACCCTGTTGTAGAAGATATCAGAGCTAGCTTTTCGGGAAGGGAGCTGCTTCTGATGAGGTAATTAAGATGGAGCACAGCCGGCTCCCTTCCCTCCCTCTTCTCTGCCTACACCCCCCCCCCCCCCCACAAGGCCAGTCCCTACCAAGCTGATTGGCAACTCTGTTCAAGACAGTTTAAGGTCCAGGAGTGGATTGGGAACAGCTAACGCTCTGGCAATCCCTCTTCTTTCCCTTGAGCCCAGACTTCAGTGGGCGTGCAATGTGGCATTTTGTTTCTGACTTCACTCACTTCTCCAGCAAGTCAGCTCAAGAAAAACAAGAGGCTGGGCCAGCATGGGAGCCGCCAGTCTCCCAGGCCCTGTTTCCCTGACACCCAGAGACCCTCAGTAACATAGTACATTTCCCCATCCCTGGACCAAGTGTCAGCCACACAGACTGTCCACAGGACAATGTTGGGAGACCTGTCCGGTGTGGCTTTCTTCCCATGAAGCCAAGGGAAGCAGATGTGCTTCCCATCCCATGAAAATAAGCCTTGGAAATCAAGGATGGACCACCATCAAGCTTTTAAGCCACTCTTGCAGTCATTGGATATCAATATTATTTTCTGGGGTGTCTTTGCAAATGCTAGAGACAAGAGTGTTTAGAATACAAAAGAAATATGGGCTTATTTTTCACTAACCTGAGGTCTTGCGTCCATTCTTATCCATCCTCCACCTAACTGATAAATGTTATAAAACATACATTTGATTTTGTTCTTCATATTCATCTCTTACAGAGGGTTATGCAGGGTATGTATGCGTGTTCATGTGCATTGGCATGTATATATAAAATTTTTAAACAGGCTTTCACACAGCCTGTATGTAAGCCTCAGATGACCCTGAACTCTAGTTTTCCTGCCTTCATCTACCAAGTGCTGAGGTTATGAGAGAACACCATCATGTTTAGCTATCTAGGGTTCTTTAAATCTACAAAGAAGTTCCCCAGGAGGTGGCTTCACACAGCTCTATGCTACCAGTTGCTTCTATTATACTTTCTCACCTCACCCCTGCTTTCACTAAAGCCTTCATTAAGTTATGGTACCCTCATTGGGTCCTCAAAACACCCTTTATCAAAATACATACTTTACAAACACATGCCTCAGCCAAACTTTGAGCATTTTTCCAGGGCTGCCAACTGCCATTTCTGGGCCCTCCCCACCCCCACCGGGACCTTATGAATAGAATATGGCAAGTTGATGTATGTTGACTCAGAGTCTCTTAAAGGAGACTAAATATGCTATATTTCTATTTTGGGGGACCCATAGTCCACAGTACATTCTCAACAGTTGAGGGGGGAAGAGGAAGAGGAGGAAAAGGAAGAAGGAAAAGAAGGAGAGCTCTCATTCTCCCAGTTTCTCCAGCCACTCCTTTTCCTGTGACTGAACACTTCACAAAAAGTAACCCCAGGGAAAAATGGGGATCCTTTCAGTTCACGTTTTCAAGGCACAGTCTGTCATGGCAGCAAAGGCGTGACAGCAGTGATGGGGGTGGCTGGTCACACTGATGGGACAGTCAGGAGGCAGAGAGAGATGACTGCTGCTGTTCACAGTGTTCTGTTTGTTTACTCTGCTGTGATTATTCCGTTTTTAACCACCATGAAACTGATTCTTGTATTCAGTGTAAGTTTTTTCTTACCCCAGTTAGATGTCTCTGGAGATGTCCTCACAGGCACACCCAGAGGAATGTCTCCTAGGTGACTCTAAACCATGTCAAGTTGACAACCAAGATTAACCATCATATCAGGTAAGCATGTTTTGTCACCAGACATACATAAATCTGAAAGGCAAGGATGTCATCATGGGCCCTGACTTGGATTGAAAACCTACCATGCCTTGAGTCCCCAAAGAAGACACTGTGGCTATGATCCATCCATCCTGGAAAAGGTCTTTGTTTTTTCTTGTCAAATTCTCAACATAACTGTGGAATATGACCTTGTATGCGCTCTCCACTCGAGTGACACTGAAGCTTGAATGGGTCCCACCTGAGTTGGCTGGTTCCAGATGTTCAAGCCTCAGAGACGGGAAGTTCAGGTTTTACAGCTCCAACCCAAAAGAAAGGTTGGCTTCTATTCCAGCTGGACATGTTCTCACTGGAGAGCTGCACCTGTGACCTGTGGGTGTCCCAGGACCCTGGAGGAATTCTGCATTGTTCAGGATCTATGCCAAGAAGTCTTGAATGATGTCTACAAAGTCTACAAAGCCCAGAAGTAGAATGTATAAAAACAGGTATGAAAGTGGGGGATAAAAGATCTGTGTCTTCTTTTCCTATGATAGCCCCATCTCCCACAGTCCAGATCATTCATTCACTTTGTAAGAAGGTTTATAGCAGCAGCCCGATCAAGAATTCCCAAATTATCAAGAATCATCCCCTGGGGAGGCAGAGGCAGGGAAATTTCTGAGTTCAAGGCCAGTACGGTCTACATAGTGAGTTCTAGGATAACCAAGGCTATGTAGAGAGATCCTGTCTCTAAAACAACAACAACGACAACAAATTCACATAAATAAAAATTTTTTAAAGTCATCTTTTGGTATGCATCCTCCTTTAACTTGAGTTTGACATGGCCTCAAAATTTCAGTATTGTCTGTCAACTACATTTTGTAAAAAGGCCACCAGAACATCTACTGGACACACTCTGGCAAACATGTGCATTGCTACAACATAAAAAGCCAGGCCTGGTTTGAATTACCTGGCTCCAATTCCTCAGTGGCATTCTGGTCACACTCACTACACAAACCATGTGAAGCTTCACCCCAGTGCTGGCTTGTTCAGACACTGATCCAGGTGGGATGAGAATCCATAACTCACAGTCATCTGTGCCTCTTTGTCATGGACATCACCATCCTTCATCTCAACACTGGCTCCCTCAACAGCCGTAAGCCATGCTGATTTCAGGTCTCTTGCCAAAGAGGATGTTTTTCCTTGGCAATAATCATTATATATTAATGTTTGAAATTTAGGGACTAAGACCATTTGGGGAAATGTTTGTTTATTTGCTCTTAACCTCTCTGTCTCAAATTTACACTTCTGCCTTATCTAGTTTTCCTTTATTAAGTTCTTGATAGCCAATATATCATGCATTCCCTAGTCCTCACTAAATAGACAACACTGAAATGTTCTTGTCTACTCCAGTTTCTCAATGACCAAATCAAAGAGCAAGCAAATTACTGAATCCCTCTGCCTCTGTTCACCCAGGATGAGGCAGGACCAAACTTAGCCCCAAGGGCCCCAGTAAAGGGAAATCTTTCTACATGTATAAAAGCTCACAGGAGTGGAGGATGCCTAGAAGAACTGAAGAATTTCAGGACACCACTATGGCTGAGAGCATTGTGAGGCCCAGGTAAAGATGAGACAGAAAACGTATGGTCCAGTCTGGTGATGAAAGTCTTTACTCACAAACAAGTTCAGATATGTTTTTTAAAATAATGGGGAGTCACTGAAGGCTTAGAATTTGACTCTCTAGTTGGAAATGGCATTGTTTAAAAGTGCTGGTATTGTACTGAAGACATGTAACCAGAAGAGGAGACTCCAGTTGGAGACTATAGCAGCAGGCCACATGGGAGTGAGAGGCACACTGAGCTGGGTTTATAGAAGAGTAGAGGATGGTGAAGGGTCTTCAGTGGGTAATAGGAATAGTGGGAACAGAGGGAATGGCTCGAGAAAACTACAGTGTTTACTCAGATGACGGACAAGCAGATGGAAGGCAATGCCACTCACCAGTGAAGAGAGTGGGGACAGTTTTCATGTGGAACACAGAGGAAGAACATATGTTAGATGGGGTGTTTGTTACTGAATAGCCATGATCTGTTGAAGAGAGATTTCCATAGGGAGAGTCCGCTGATTTCTGAGTCATTGGTGTGTAAAGGTGTGAAAACTAAAAACACAAGGCTGGAAGGTGCTCTGGGCAACCTGGGCACAAACATGTGTGCAGGGGAGGAGGGTCAGCTGTCACCAGGCAGAGGAAGACAGAGCTTTGTGGGAAAATACCAACCAGAGTATTTACTCTTATGAGAGGAGTAGGATGGGAATAGAGGTGGTAAACATGGGTTATAAATGGGTGCTTTTATGAAATGAGTGACAGCAGCAGAAATTTCGGTTGGTTTTTCTCCTAGCATCCATTTCTTTAGTATTCAGTCTGGGATTATAAATTTAAAGAAAGAATATTGGAACATATCCTTCTCATCACATCATAGGGGAAAGCAGTCTTCAAATGACAATACAAATGATGTTAACTTCACCATATAGTTAATGTAATTATCCCCCATAAAGCTCTTGGTTCTCCCTTACCCTCCTCTATTTCCTCAAAGTGACTACATCTAGCTAACACACAGGTATGTTAGGGATTATTCCTCTATCTCTTTTGTTTGTTTGTTTTCAAGGTAAGAAAGATCTTCTGAATTGAGCCTTCAATGACTTTGTCTTTTAACTTAAAATGACAACATTTGGAGCTGTAAACACATAACAGGACTCTTAACCACTCATACTTTTATTGTGTACACCTGTGATGTCATATTTGGTTTTCAATGCTCTAGGCAGGAGAGCTGGTGAACAGTCTGGAACTAATCCCATTTCTTCTCTCTTTGCTCAGCCCAGTCAGTTACCACACGTTGCCATGCTTACCACTACGCATCTTTCACATTCAACCACAGGTGGTAGTTTTGTCAGGTCAACTGCTCCTAAGCTCCTTGCCTTCTCTTCCATGTAGAACCCCATCTTCATCCCTGAACTTTGTATTTACTGATCAGCAAAAGCAGCAAGACTTCTGTAAAATAGTATCTGTTCCCATCCTCATCCCACATCCCATATTAAACAGAATGGAGCCACAGTGTGACACATGGGCTACAGTCTTCTTTCTGCATCAGCTCTTCAACCTTTAAATCTAAGAGTCCCTGCTTGAAAGCTGAGAGCTTATGAAGACCAAATGGTTCATACAAAAAACCCACCCTTCACACTTCTCACAAGAAATCCTCAGGAACAAGAAGTCCCTCTTTTCCCTGTTACTATGCTTGCAAAATGAGTGGAAGGTCTAGTCTCAGCCCAGAATAAGTAGTTGAAAGGTTCCAGGATCAATGCTGCCACTGACTCACCCTAGAAAGGAGGGCTAGCCATTGCAATCTCTGTACTTCAAGTTCGTCATTAGCCAAATGAAGATTTGGGCATATTCTAACTAATTCAGTTTAACCCTACCAGTTGCTCTATCAAGCAGCTACCACTTGCTTCTTTCTGGGGTTTCTCCATTTCCTATCCCAATGTGGTGTAATCAGCCTTGAGCATCTAGTAACGGAAGGCATATCTCAGGAAAGTCACAAGGAAAAAGAATTAGGGCTACGCAGGGCAAATTCCTACATGGTGAGTTATGTGAGATGAATGTGAGGAAGCCCAGTGGAAAGAGGGGGCGCTTGGCCTCTTGAGAAATATCCATGCATCCCAGAGGGCCAGAGGCTTGGCAGTCTTGGGTTGCTTCTGGCCCTAATAGCTCAAATGGGGTTAGTTTGCTGTTGAGTTCATATGACAGATGGCTTGTGGGACCTCCAGAGGACTCCTTAGCCATCACCACATTGTCAAGCTGCAAACAACAGCTATTCATTGTCCTCACCTCTACTCCTGAATTCTTCCTAGAACCATAACCTAAGTACAAGATACACCATAACCACCTGTGGCTCTCTCATTCCCTGCTCATGCCAATCCTATTTCTGCTCACACTAAAAGATCAGCACACACATTCTGACAAAGAATAATTTTTTTTTGCTTTCCCAACAGCACAGATAGCATAAAATATGCATGATGTGTAGTAAAATATGATTATTATTTCAACATTACTGATGGTTTCTAAAGTCTATTCCATAAGTAACTGAATAAAATAAACTATCTTAGAAGGTTTGAGTGGAGCGTGTATGGGGGTTTTTTTCTTGTCTCCCATTTCTTTTTATTACCTTATCATCACTATTTCAAAGACCTAAAATGCTACAAAGGTGAAAGGAAGAACAAGAAAAATGCTTGGGCAGAGGTACTTACAGGTGTTGACTGACAGGACTGATTCTAGGAAGTACCTCTGACTCCTTGTGTTGTTATCTGTTGGTCCCTCAAATCCAGCCATCAGAAATGCATAATTATGACATCAAATTTTATCCATAATTAAGACCTCAAGAGAGTCTGAACTCTAACCTGTTTGCAGTCATTGACACCCTTAGGCAGGGATGTTGGTGTTGTGTTCATGATTCTCAGAGGATAAAAGCCATCATGTATCTGAGTAACAGAGCTGGCACAGACTCCTGCTTGCTGCAAAAGCTTCTTTAAGAAATGGTCAAATGCCACAGAACAGTAGCTGAGTGTATGAGGTCCTCTAACTCTGAAGATTCCAGGGGGAAAGCGAGAGACCCTAAAAGATAGGAACCATGCCGCGTGCTTCACTACCCACTGTAATGGGAAAATTTGGCACCTCTGCCATCAGTCCTGAGTTCTTGAACTGGGAATGACAAGACCTGTGCCTAAAGCTGAAATTTCTAGTTGTAGAGGCAGAAGATATACTTTATGATGCTTTGCCCACCCAAGATGGTCTTTTGTGACTCAAGTAATCAGGTATTTATCCAGAATGAGAAAATAAAAATCTAGGCAAGACAGAATAGCAAGCAAGTCTGAGGTGTGAGGAGACGGAAAGGAAACTGAAGGCATAGAGGTCCATGTGGCAATGGTTAGACCATCTACATCCAATCCATGAAGCTTCTCTAATGGTTCCAAGATGAACTTCCCTTATCCACTTGGATTATAGCATCAATAGTGGCTCTCAGTTTGACTCTGTCTTGAAATCCCATAATAGCTTTTATTCTACTGGACCACAGTTACCAAAAATTGTTTAAAACCCATCTTTTTCTTTACCCTAACCCCAGGTGTGAATGTATGTGTGTTGGTGAGGATGAGGGAAGCGAAAAGGAAGGAAAGGGATAAGAATAAAGATGGAGAAAGAACAGAGGATAAAGAGAAAAGCAGAGAGAAAAATAAAAAAGGCCAATATGCTTGACAGGAATTTCTATCACCTTCCCAGGGAAGTCTTGGTGCTTAGGGATTAACAAAAAGTTCTGCACGTAAACCATCATGAGGCTAGCTGGTATAAGATGCTCCAGTGTTCATCCTTGCTAAAAATATCTAGCTCCTTGGAGCTTTAGAATTTCTTGAATGTGAAAAGCATGTTGAATACTTACTTCAGCACCTCCATCAACTGCCAAATTCCTTCTTAAAGGAGCCTATCAAGATCATGTTTGGAGTTGGCTTAGCTGCTCATACCATCTAAGAGACAGTGGTTTCAAGTCATCCTTTGAAGTTTTAGAGGACTCAAAGAGCTCCTGGGTCATCTAAGAAGCCCCACTTCTCACCACTTTCCTTCTTGGTACCCCTGCAAGTGTTAAGCAATAGTTGGAAATCACTCTTTGACAGGATAGGGTCATTGGTGTCAACTTTGAGGCTCAACCCAAGTTACATTTTCTTTCTGTGACATGCTAATAGATCTCAACTTTGAGTCCTCCCAGCAGAAAGACAGGAACAGTCATTGACCCTTAAGACACAATATTGATCAAACCGCATGCTTCTGGGATCCTTAACTCCAGAGACCATTGAACTTAATCATTTCACATCTTAAGTGTCTGCTGGTGGGAGGAAGCTTATTAACACACATGCACGGTAGCTAATATTTTACACAGACCAAACTGGCCTGTTTTTATTCTTTTTAATAGCCAAAGGCAGTCTACCTACATGCAGAGCCAAAGGTCTACAAGCCAGAATCATAAAAAAAAAAAAAGTCTGCACACTACCCAAGTGCTACAGAGCACCTGAAACTACTTTGCTTCTATTTAGTTTGCCCCTGAATGTGCACACTGGTATACTGGCGTTTCTTTTGAATTCCCCTGGGTTTGGATATTATACACCCAAGTCTTAGTTCAACTTGAGTTTTCACAGCTGTAACACAACTCTATGGAAATGTTGACCCAGCACAGTGGAGATCATTCCAAGCAGGTGTTGTTTTAATTAGTCCTATCGTAAAACAAAAATTAAAAATTAAAGGAAAACATTTGAATGTACCTCAGAATTTCGTAACGGCTTAAAAGAAACAAGCATGCCATCGAGGGTTTTTAAGCCTTATCTGTTTTTCTCAGGGGTTCTCTTTAAAAAAATTAGTAAACTTTTGAAGCCACAACACCCAGTGTTTTAAGAGAAAGAAAAAAAAATGGCTGCCTTTCCTACTATATTTGCCAGTGAGGAGAAACTTTTTAAATGAAAGGAACATGGCTTCCAAAATATATCCTGCAAGGTCTTAGACATCCTCACCTCTGGCAGGGAAAAAAAATCACCAAAAAGCAACTGTTTGGCCTTCATTCTCAACCTGAAAAGGAATTTTGCACAGACAAAGGATTTTTTGTGAATTCAGTTCAATGTAGAAAATATATGTAGTGTGGGCTGACAAGAGAAGTTGCTAAACTCCTGCCCCTAAGGAGTATTCGAGTTCATCCTCTCACACATGGGACCATTTAGCCATCAAGTTTAAATTGTATATGAAGTATCTCAGGTGTGTCAACATTTCAGAAAGACCTCCACAAACTTCCTGGGAAAGTAGAAGCTGGCTCATTCAGGAAAGCAGTCAGCTGAGGAGATTGGATAGGTAGAGAGAAGGCTGTGGAATGGCTCAGGCTGGGAAAACTGTATCCTAGTCATGGCTCTCCAGCTTCAGAAAGCCCTGGCAAGGCAAATTGCTTGCCCAGTGACTCCAATTCAGTGGGTTCTGGATGCAGTCCCTAAATTTGCATCTCCAAGGTGCCACAGATGCAGATGCTACCAGCCAAAGGGGACCAGCTCTGTTAGTATTACAAATATGTATTTGGATGTCAGAAAATTTTAAATTGGTATACCTCCCTAGCACATAATTTCACCATGAATAAATGTGTTAACATGTATAGATTAGTACTGTTGTAATCACATCTTTCCTTTGATTTGGGTTTGCACAGTAATTAGGGCTAAATTAGCTCCCCAGAAGGGCAGAACCGAAGTCTCTGATTCACAGGTTTTGCAGATCTTCATAATGGTCCATCTCAAGTAAGTATTGAACAACTGACTGGCAAAATTTCCAAATGCCTGTCAGTCTGATCTTGTAAGTTCTCAGGAGTATGCTCCCAAAACACTATTGGTTTTCCTAGTTTATCTTTCACATATACTAAATTTCAACCACTTCAGCTCATATTTAAGGTGTGTCTTGTTTGAGCAAACATTAGACTAATAAATCTAGTCTAATAGATCTTTTCATTAATATATATTTAATTTATAATTATTGCAATCAATAATATATTGAAAGTTATATTTGGCACACTAATATTTCTTTTCTATCTGATCTCCAGGTTTTTTCATTTGTCTTCTTTCCCTTTTTATGACTTGGTCAAGTATTAAATATTTCACCATCCCCTGCTCTAGTAGCTTACTAAATAAATATTAATTTACTCTTGTTGTATTGATTGCATAGAAGTCTCTCCTGGCAGTCTTTCATTTATTAGAAATTAATATCAATTTGTGCTTTTTATTTTTACTTTCCCAGTGTCAGAAGAAACTTGGAAACCTTGAGCTTTTGACCCTCAAAAACCATTTCTGTTCCAATACTGCCTCTGCATCTTGTTTCTCAGATATTATATTGGAGGTATTTTGGTGGCTTTTAACCTGGGATGACTTTGTTACCTAGGTCAAAATGACCCTACAGCAATAATTATTTGACTCAAAAATTTCAACAAATCAAAATGTCAATTATTTGACTCAGAATGTCAACATTTACAAACTCTACCCCAGACTTTTCCATCCTGTCTTATATACGTGCCTCTTACATTTTTTTTCCATGATTCTGTGCTTTTGTCTGAATGTTTCACCCTGGGTATTTCCTACTCTCCTATCTTCCAACTGACTGAGTTCTTTTTCAGCTCCATTCAATCTGCTGCTCAATTCATAAATATCTTCTTGGAGAATATTTAGTGCTAGAATTTCCACTTATTTTATATTAATTCCAGTTCTATGTTAAAATTTTGCTATTAATTGTCCTATTTGCTATTAATATTCCTATTGTCCCCTAGTCTTGATGTTTTAACATTCCTGACTTTTAATTCAATTTAATTGAATGTCAGTTGGTATGTAGAAAATCAATATAATGGCTCACTTCTCTGCACCTTTCTTCTCTGGAGCTATAGCTGCCTTGAAATATCAATCCTGATCTTTTGTTACCTTGACCTTAACACTGTCTGAAGTTATACCTCTTCTCTGACCAATAGAAATAGTTCCCTACCCTGTCTCTCAGCCTCTTACCCCTTAGCAGAAATAGCAAGTGTCCTGAGTAGAACCTCTATGGGCTCTCCTTACTTGCTGCCTATCTTCTGGTTGGCTCCTTGAGTCTTTGTGTGTCACTAACTTCTGTGTGCCTTTAGGCACTGTTAAAAATCAAACTTCTAGTTGTTCTTGGCAGGAGTCTAAGTCTGTCGCAAGCTACTGCAGCATAGCCAGAAGCAAACATCTATATTTAGAAATTGTATTAGACATAAAGAAAATACTTCTGTATTTTTCTATGTCAAATGCTACACTTGTATCACCAAAGTGCTCTTCTGCACCCCTTTAAATACCAGAGGAAACTCACAGGGACACAGGGATCTGGAATCCAAGTACATATGTACTATACGTACATATAGTAGAAAAAAAATGCAGGAGAAAGAGAAATACTACAAAAACCTTTCCATAGCCCACTGCAGCAAGTGGATCTCTAATTCCTGTCCGTACCCAAACACTTGGAGCTTGAACAGGGCCATGTGTTGTCTTTGTACAAGTCTCATGTAGATTTACACAGAACTCAGAGAAGAACAATATAAGAGCTGCTGCATGTTTGCATGGAATTTCCAGTTTGATTATAGGCATGAAATGCAGTGTAATTGTTGTGCTTTTGTTTAATCTGGTGAGTAAAATTCTTACCACTTAGGCTTTTAAAATCCGTTTCTGAGGAGCAGGAAGCTGAAGCAGTGAAAGGAATTCTTGTATAACAACTTTTAACTGTTTTTTGTTTGTTTGTTTGTTTGTTTTCTTTTGGTGTGGGTGTTTTTTATTTGTTTGTTTTTGCCCCCCCCCCCACACACACAGGGTTTCTCTGTGTAGCTTTGGAGGCTGTCTTGGAACTAGCTCTGTAGACCAGGCTAGCCCCGAATTTACAGAGATCCATCTGCCTCTGCCTCTCTAGTGCTGGGATTAAAGGCCTGAGCCACGGCTGCCCCCAACGCGGTTTTTTTGTTTTGTTTTGTTTTGTTGATGGTAGTGTACTTCCAACTCAGGCTTTTATCAGCTCATTATAAATAAGAAGGAAAATGGAACCTTATGTATAATCACTTGTACTCATCGAAAGGGACTTAAGCATGCTTCCTATCTAATGCTGAATGTGCATGTTCTGTAAGAGGTGAACAGCACACGTGTGAAATCTAAAAGATTCAGTTTAAGGGCCAGGTGGAGCTCTGTAGACTCTGTCCAGAACAGTTAGCGATGGCCATTTCCTTCACATGACTTCATCGAAGTAGCGGGAAGCCCTCCCGGCAGGAGGCCCACACCCTGCAGAGCAGAGGCCCTATGCCCTGCCTGCAGCAATTGCCCTGCTGACTCTGTTGAGACTAGGGAATGGAGAAACCAGCCCTCCTGTGAAAGTCTTCAGTGTGGAGGATGTCTCCACTCTCAGCCTACTTACTAGTGCTGTGCTTCCAGGTGAGGATTCCTTGCAAGAAGCTTGACCACAACATAAAACTTCGGGTTCAGGTTGCCCTAGGTGTTCGCGTTATTCCTTCTTTGCCTGACCCCCCACCCCCAGCCCCCGACATTAAATGAGGGATGTGAATGAATGGCATTAACAAATCCAAGAGGCTAGAACAGCCTGGGAGTCCAAGTTCAAGGTTCAAAGAACAAGGATGGTACCAGGTTAGGGTCTCTGGCTCTGCCCAGATCAAACTACATTCTGCCATGGAGATATAGATAGATCCCTGTATAGTGTGTGTGCATGTGAAAGTGTGTGTGTGTGTGTGTGTGTGTATGTGTGTGTGTGTGTGTTTCCTGTTCTAACTGTCCTCAGCAAAGTGTACTAGACTCTCTTACAAACTAGAAACTCATCTTATCCCTTGGCCTTGAACATCAAACTGAAAACTGAAGTTCCTAGATTTGTTACTTTTAAAATTATCTTTATGAGACTCATAGGGAGCTGAATTTCATGTTTCAGCTTGACCAACAGTAAATAAAATTCAGAGGGGATCTCTCAAAAGAAATGACAACATTTTTCCATTTTTCATTGCCTCTAAAATGACACAGGGACAAAGCAATTTACAGCATATAAGAAAATGTCATTCAAATTTTACTTCCCACTACTCTTTTTCCAAAATGTCACATACCACAGCATGGCAGCCTGAACCACATTTCATTCCTGAATGTTTTTAAACTACTCAAACAGCTCCCAGAATTCAAAGCTCAGTGGCTTTCACCTTTTCCTGTTCTTGCTTCCACCCCCAGACCAGTTCTAGAAACTTTTATAAATCTATTCAGCTTGTCATAGGCCCATTCTGGTTCTCCTCTCACCAGTTACCCAATTTGATACCACAAATCCCTGGGCCCAGAAGACACCACACAACTTCCCTGTAGAAATATATACTTCTTGGCTGGTAATGGGAAAGGGGTGGAAACACCCCCCTAAAGCCCATTTAAAGGAATAACACCAAAACTGATAAAATCTCAAGAAATTATATTTTTATACCAGACAGAATAGTTACATGTCAACTTGACACAAGCTGAACTCATCAGAGAGGAGGACCCTCAACTGAGAAAAATGACTCCATAAGACCCAGCTGTAAGTCATTTTCTTAATTAGTGATTGATGGGGGAAGGCTCAGCCCATAGTGGGTGGTGCCATCCCTGGGCTGGTGTTCCTGGGTTCTATAACAAAACAGGCTGAGCAACCCATGAGAGCAAGCCAATAAGCAGCACCCCTCCATGGCCTCTGCATCAGTTCTTGCCTCCAGGTTGCTACCCTGTGTGAGTTCCTGTCCTGACTTCCTTCAGTGATGAACAGTAATATGGATTGTATAAGCCAAAGACACTTTTTTCCTCAAGTTGCTTTGGTCAGGGTGCTTCCTCACAGCAATAGTGACCCTAATGAAGACATACATTACCCCAAATATACACAAATATATATAAGTGTATGTGTATGCATATATAAACAAGATTATGCCACTTGAACTAACAATGCTCCCTACAAGGGTCGTAGAATGCCTTGGCTGTGGACTCTCATTCACCCATGCTGCACACATAATTAAGCTCACTTTCCATCCCACAGCCATGATGTCTGTGACTACTGAAATGTTAGAAATAAAGCCTTTCTCACTATCACAAGCATTGTTGAATGACTTTTGTCCTTTAAAAAAAACACCCATGACACTAATTTATCTTTGAGTCTTCTTCCTGGAAAGAATGTATGCATGTTTTAAAATTAAGTAGTCCAAAAGAGTTTCCCCAAAGTGTGAGGAGTTTGAGTCACATTTCATTTTCCAAACATGTCGAAGCTGTGTGTACGCTGACATATTTTGTAGAAGTATCAGTATTGTGAGAGTTTGAGCTATGAGGACCTGTCCCATTGTTTTTCTTTTTCTTTTCTTTTCTTTTCTTTTGTCTTCTTCTTTTTTTTTCCTTTTTAACATTTAATGATTCTTTGTGGATTTCACATGCTTTCAGATCCTACCCTCATCTGCCTTCTGCCCTTGCAACCTGCGCCCAACACCCCCCCAGATCAAAACCAAATTTAAAGGAAAAACAAAAATCTAAACAAAACAAAGAAATAAAACAAAAACAAACAAACAAAAAAACAAAACATTGAAGAACCTTGTGGAATCTGTAATGTGGCCCATTGAGACACACACTTGACCCTTTAGTACATTCACCTTTACTTGCAAGTGTTTATTGCCATGAGTCCTTCCTTGGTCTGGTTTGAGGTCTCTGGTTTCTGCCACACCACCAGCAATGGGCTTCCACTGGGGCTCCTCTTGCATAGCCTGTTGTCCTGTGTCATGGAGATCCTGCTGTTTTGGATCTGTAGGTCCACCCCCTTCATAGATTTGGTGGAGTTTGGACTGGGCCAACCCACAGTCCTGGTTCTGGGCCTCAGTGGTAGTTGCCTCTGTCAATTCACTAGCTTTCCCTCATCACCTTTACCCTGAGGAGCTCTCCAGCACTGCCTCTGCTAGCTCACCCAATTCAGCAAGGACAAGGGCCAGTTCCTCTGCTCTCAGCCCTCAGATCTGGGTCCTCCACACTCAATCACCTGGGGCCAGCTCTATTGTTTTCCCTCTCTCCTGATGGCTATAAGGGGAATACAAGGTGTGTGTGTGTGTGTGTGTGTGTGTGTGTGTGTGTGTGTGTGTGTGTGTGTGTGTTGGGGTGGGGGTGGTCAGTTCTCCTGCTCTCATGTTTCCTGAGGGCTGTCCCACTTGCACCCAATGGGGACCTATTTCTAGCAAGATCAATATTCAATGAGCAATTTATAATTTTAATAACATTTTTATAGCAGTTACATCATTTGAGTCTTATCTTCATGGTTTTAGTAAGAACACATGGATACTGTGGAAACTGAGGCTCAGGGAATCAAATGACCTCCCATTATAACAGTGGTCATCTGATGCCAAGTAATCTCATTTCTAAACCCAGAAATTAACCATCCTACTGGATTTCTTCCAGCTTTATTACTACTGGTTTTTGCACACATTCAGGACTATGTCTGCATCCATGAGCAGATGCAAGCACGCACACATGAATTGAAACACAGCCCAATATCACCTATGTGCAAAATGTTGAATGTGCACACGGACAGCCAAACATTAGATGAACAATGCACATGTGGTCAGTTCCTATTCTCAGAAGGTGTCTGCTCCTGCCACAGAATAAACACTGCTGCTGGCTTCCAGCACAGAGCAGTGTGCCCCGGGCTTCCCCCCTCCCCAGTGTTTATTAAAGCACTTTCCGTTTACATTACTATTATTTGCATTGTCTTGATCATCCAAACCTCAAAGGATGGAGCCTAATGAGATCCCCCAGCCCCTTCTCCATCTTTCCCCACCACACTCACGCTGAGAATGGAAGCAGCTCAGAGTGATTGTGCTGACTCTGAGAGCCTCCAGGAACATTAATGAAGTTGCTACTACAAGCAGCTGGAGTTGCCATTTGCATCCTACTGTCTTACTTTTTTTTCTTAAAAATTTTTAAAGCACCCACAACACCCTGGGGGAACTTTCCAGGACAAGCTGCAGGTGCTGTGGATATTTTTATTTAATAATCATTCTTGCAATTCAGCACATTTGTAATCCATGTGGTAAACTCTGACTTACATTTCTCCCAGTGGACGCTGGCCAGATGCAGAAACCAAAGAGCTTGGGGCTGATACTGCCTCTTCCCTCTTTTATGGTTTGTGCATTTGGATGTGTTTAGCATGATCTCTGAGTGCAGAATAAGGAATGTGCTGTGTTTAAAAGACCCCTTTGTTGACATTATGCAATCATAAATATACCCAGAAATTATACTCCCTGCATTGAGTGTGGAGTGCTTTAATTGGATGGCCTTCTTATGTGTTATCATAAAGAACATATGCATATTTTTGGCATTCCCATTGGATCATGAAGTGGAGAGGCACACACAGAGAAACACATTCCTCACATCCATGGATTGTCTCATATATGTCACCACATCTTCCCACCAGGATTGCTTTCCCCACACACTCCAAGATGGTAACTTCCCAATCTGTCCAAATTCTATTTGGAATCCTCCTGGACTGTGTAAATGTCAGGACCAGTTTCCTTTCCATGTGAACAGCTTTGAAAGGAGAGCTGCATGCCCAACTCCCTCATAAATTGGAGCCAGAGCATCTCCTTTCTATTTCGACTTTTTAGGTAAAGTGGAGAGTGAAACAGCAGGGTAGTTGGCCAAATTTAAAACAAGAAATCCCTTTTCAAAAAAAAAAAAAACAAAAAAACAAAAAAAACAATGTCCTCCTCATTTTCACCATCTTAACAAAAAAAAAAAATTTTTTTTTAAACTGGCATAGAGCCACATTCCAAACAGTGGATCCTGCTGGTTAGGTCATTCTGCCATCACAGTCATACAGTCTATAAAAACAGCTAAGCACATCAGAAGACAGATGTCACCACCTGTAGGCCAGGGAGAAAGAACCAATTGGGAACACTGGCAGAACACAGGTGACACCTTAAATGAAAAACTCAAGAGATGTCAACAGAGGAACTGGGTAGAATTAAAGTAAGGACAAAAGAATTGGGGAGGAGGTACACTGCCCCAACAAACACAGTGTTACAGGAAGCCATAGGAAGTCTAGACTATAAGGGATCTTATAAGACTATAAGGGATCCCCCCAGAGTAGTAGCCACTGGAGAGGGACTCTACCAAGAACTTGGTAGGAGATGCAGTTTCACTGCGAAGCCACAGCCCAGCATGAAAAGAGAAATGTTCTAAAAGAGGGATCCACTATAGGTTTGAAGAGAAAACTGACTCTAGAAAAATATCCAGAGACCTACAAGATAGACCCCAACTAACAATTTGAGCAACAGTGCAAAGACTACCATAAATGCCCTTCCACGATAATGAGGTTGATGACTAATTTATCCATCATCATAGAGCCCTCATCTAGTAGCTAATGGAAACAGAAGCAGACACCTACTGCTAAACACTGAGCCAAACTAGAATCCAGATGCAGAGAGGGAGGACAAGACCAGGCTACAGAAACACACAGAGACAGCTGACCTGAACAAGGATGAGCTAATGGGCCCCCAGACTGATTGATAGCTGGGAATCCAGCATTGGACTGCCTCAGACCCCCTGAACATGGGTCTCAGTTAGAAGGCCTGGGCAGTCTAAGGGACCTCTGACAGTGGAATCAGGATGTATCCCTGGTGCACAAAAGGACTTTGGGAGCATGTTCCCCATGGAGGAATAATCCCTTAACCTAGAGGCAGGAGGGAGGACCTAGTCCCTACTCCAAATTACTTGACAGATTTAGATGACCCCTCCAGGAAGGCATCACCCTACATGTGGAGTGGAGGGAATGGGATGGGAGAGTGGGGGGGGGCATGGGAGAGTGGAGGAGGAGGAGGAAGGGAGGGAGAAAGAGGGAACTGGGATCGATATGTAAAATAAGAAAAATAAATAAATAAAATAAAATAAAAAAAGAGAAATGTTCTAGAAGAATTACTCAAACTACTCCCAGCCTTTAATGGCACTTCCTATTTAGCAGAAACCAATTGGTGGCCAAAGGTCAAAGGAGATTGGGTGATGTAGTCTGGGGATGTCAGCCTCCTAGAAGGAGAAGAGAACACGGTCAGAGAAGAATGAAGTGGTGTGGAGGGTGGGTGTGAGTTGAGAGGTAGAGGCAAGCCAATAGTGAGTGTGAGGCTCAGTGGAATACTGAGCCTTCTTGTGCCTTTACAAAATCCAACCTCACCTATTCTTCATGCCCACAGAGGAAGTAGCCAACACCAACACCATGAAAGGAAGGTAAAGTCTGAAAAATAAAGTTCAACTTTGTACAGTAGGCAGTGTAGCTTTCTAAAGAAAGATGTGCTAAGCTTTAGCCAAATCAATGAGCTCCAAGTTCAGTGAGAGACCCTGCCTTAAAAAATAAGGTGAGAGCAGTCAGCTGAAAAACATACCTGACATCAGCTTCTGGGTTCCACATGTACATTCACACACATGCATTGCAAGCACACAGTCAGACATGAACCTGAATATGTATGTATGAGAAGAGAGGGAATGAATGAATGAATGAATGTATGCATGCATGAATGTGATTTTAAAAACAGCAACCAGAGGGATATTGCAGTTTAATAGGGGTCAGGATAAACAAATAGACCGAATAGATGTTTATTAAGGGAGAAACAACTCACAACACAGACAGATGAACACAGCAGTTAAAACTGAATGCTCCTCTCTCCATGTCCCGCCAGAAAGAGCGTTCTCCGCCTCCTTCAGAGACCAAGCGTCGTCACAGGTCACTTCCGCCCCTGGCTCCACCCCTCAATGGGTGTGGTCAGTGCCACAGAAGCAGACACAGTGAATATCCCACTACAGAGGGAAACCAAAAGTCTCCCAAAACAGCATCATGTACAATAATTAAAAGCCTATGAATTCATTAAAATCTCTGGGACAGTGGACATTAAGAACTTGTGATTTTATTATTTGTGGCTGGGAAAATATATGCATTATCAGTGGTATAGAATTTCTTTTTGGGGGGAGAACTCTGACTATGAAGTCTAGACTGGCCTGGAACTTATGAGCTATTTCCTCAGTCTTCTGAGTGGTGGGATTATAGGAATGTTCCAGTATACCTGACTTCTGATGTATAGTATTTGATGACAGCTCAGGGTGATGTATTTGTTCTTTTGTTTTTGTTTTTTGTTTGTTTTGTTGGTTGGTTGGTTTAGTTTGGTTTGGTTTGGCTTTTTGAGACAGGGTTTCTCTGTATTGTTTTAGAGCCTGTCCTAGAACTCGCTCTGTAGATCAGGCTGGCCTCGAACTCACAGATATCTGCCTACCTCTGCCTCCCAAGTACTGGGATTAGAGGAGTGTGCCACCAATGCTGGGCAGAATAGATATTGCAAGTTTAAAAATCTCAATAGAAAGTCATGTAAGAAACAATCATTTGCTGTCATTTTTTAGTTTTGTCATTTTCGTGACTATAGATCTCATTCCATTAATACATGCTGTTAGTTCTACTTTTGAACTACTTTTGATACTTTTAAGTATCTTGCAGCTCAGGTTATGTCTTAGTTTGTTTGCCTGAAGTTTTGTTGTTGTTGTTGTTGTTGCTGTTGTTGTTGTTGTTGTTGTTGTTATTGGGATGCAAAACAGGACAGTGTACTCTACTCAACAGAGTCCTAGATTTGATGTCATGTGGTATTGCTAGTGTGGATTAATTATCTAGAGTTCTCTTTGGGCTGTGGCCTTGGTGACTCCAGGACATAGAGCAGCACTTGCCTAGACTGGGTTTCCTCCTGTGATCTCCACACACCCACACAGACTAGCCTGAGGCACCAGCCCCACCTTGACCTGGACTAGACTGAAGCACTTCTAGAGTTGGTCCTTAGCAGTGGGTGACAGACAAGGGGAAACCAGAAACCATGACTTTCAAGAGTGAATGAGCATGGGACTCAATGGGACAATATGAAACTCAAAAACAAAACAGGGATACTGAATGGGACAGAGGAATACAAGAAAATGCATAAAGGAGGAATAACACCTCAGGTCAAGAGCAAGGTGGGGCTGGGGTGGGGGGTATTAGAGAAAACCTCCAAAAAAAAACAAACATGGAAAAGTGGGTGGCCATCTCCTAGGACCTGGACATAGAACCTATGAGTCTCAGTTGCATCTTAACCTTA
Source organism: Cricetiscus sungorus (assembly GCA_030556225.1). Lineage (NCBI taxonomy): Eukaryota > Metazoa > Chordata > Mammalia > Rodentia > Cricetidae > Cricetiscus > Cricetiscus sungorus. Next base: position 78,199,230 of record JANBXA010000651.1, on the reverse strand, counting down.
GCACTTATTGTGGAATAATCCTGTTGTACATTGTGTGACTATACATCACTATAATTGGTTTATTAAACAAGATGACTGGCCAATAACTGAACAGGATAAAACTAGGTGGGAAAAACAAACTGATAAGGATGGGACAGGATGAGGGAGGGCAGAGTCAGAGGAGCTGCCAGACAGAATGAGTCGGACACACTAAATAGGGATAAAGATAAAAGCCCGGAACCTTGGGGCAGCACATAGATTAATAGAAATGGGTAAGAGTTGTAAAGCCTGAGCTATTGGCTGAGCATTGTCAGTGATGTGTGAAGCAGCCACAGCCAGTTATTTGGTAACAGGTAGTTGGTCAGGACAGAAAGACTTCACCTACTACTGTTAAAATGAAAAGAGGTTGAAGTTACCTTTCCCTTGTCTTTTATATATGCTCATTGTATTACCATTAACCTAGCTGGAAGAATGAACATTGATCTCAGACACAGCTGCTCAACTCGGCTTGTACTGATAGAGATGAGGCTCTATAAGAGGTAAAGATGGAAGATCACTCTTGCTGCAGACCCTGGTGAGTAGCCCTGAATGTGATGGGTGTCTCCTTGGCACCGTACTCTTCCCAAGGTCTCATAAATCCTTTTGGCATGGGGAGTCTTTGAACTTCTATACTTCTGGAGATGAGTATAATTAGTATTTATGTTCCATAGCATTTAAAAGCCCTACCTTCTCCCTCCAAAAGGACTGGTGACATGATTCAGCAGGTAAAGGCACTTAACACCAAGCCTGACCTGAATATATTACCTGAAATCCACATGGTTGACTCTTTCAAGGCATGCTTTGATCTCCACATGCTCATAGTGGCACATATGTATCACATACTCACACTTACTCACACTCATGTACTCTCACACACATGCTCACACATACAAATACACTCACATACACATACACAGCCACACACATTAAAATAAAATGTAAAACATAAAAAGTAACTGCCAATATTTGGTGTTTAATGTGTATGTTTTAGGTACAAGGAAAGTATCTCTAGAGACAATGACATTTGCTGGTGACTTATTGGTCCCAGTCTCTTTTGAGGAGAGTGGTCAAACATTTTTATTTCTACGCATATTGGAATTCAGTTTTTAATAAATTCAAACTGAAACAATATGCTTTCAAATGAAAAGTGTCCCCCCAAATGAGTGACAGAACTTGAGAATTTCCTTTACACCTTTTACAGGCTACCCAAGTGTGATGCTGTCTTTCTGCTGTTCATCTGGGGGAAAGAAATGGATTTCCCTCACAAGCATATGATAACAATAATCTATACAGAGTCTATTAAGGCATGTTGTCATGGTGAATATAGAAGGTAATAACCAACTGCATGGAATTAAGCTGTATAGGTGGCTATTTCATTTCTGGGGGCTTTTCTTCTTTTTCTGAATATCCAAGAATAACTATTTTGCAAAGCTCAAGACCTCTTTTAACAACAATAGAAATAAACAGACCCGACTGAAGAGAGATGCCCAAGAAGAAAGCCTCAAATTTCTCGCACCTGTGACTTCCATTGATCCTATGAAGAGCTTAGCTTGGGAACTGAAACTGTTCCTCTGGGATGTCTTATTGGAACAGTAGAATTATTAAAGAGCTAAAATGTCATGGGTAATACATCTAGGTTACTAAGACAATACAAGGAAAGGCTTCCAAAATAATGTCCCCACCTGTAGTTAAAAGCCAAAGTGATGAATATAATCCTAAATAGCAGACAATGTGGAAAAAAAAAAAAAAAGAAACGAAAAATATAGTGGCTGAACCCTGGAATGTATTACCAGCAGCCCTGGAATTCCTATTCAAACTCTCTCTTCACTTTACCAAGTTCTGATACATGTTGTTTTTATAATGAGTTCATGTCTCTTCCTCCATTTTAATCAAAGAAAGAGAAAATAGTTTAAAACTCCAGAAAAGCTTTTAAGAGAATTATGAATCCTACAGAATTTTGTCCTCATTTCTCATCCACTGAGATATGACCTCCTTCCCTCATATAAACACAAAACACAATTGTTAATAGTTGTAAAGCACAGGATGGCAAATCATTCATCCAAGAATCTTAAGACATTTAGGAAAGATGACCTCTAAAATATTATCATTAAGCCCAACTGTTTGGATGTTCAGCTAACATTTATTCTAGGTACAAATGATATCATAACAAACTGTCCCAGGTATCCTTCCCACGTGGTCTAAGATAAAGTTTTATTACATTCATAGACTCCATGGGTCAAGAACTTATGTAAGTCAGGTCCTGAGAATTCCAGAAATTTGGAGGAAAGAGTGGCAGTCCCAGTGAGGCCTAGCTCCCGCCATCTGCTTTCTACTATTTGGTTCTGTGAACTCATGCTTTTAAGTGTCCCACTTTCTAGAAAGTATAGGTTTTGTTTATTTTCCTTCTGACTTCTGGGACTCTTTTCCAAGGCTTTGGCCAGGTCCTGACAGGGAATAAAACTAGATGTTTTGGGGCTTCCAAGTAATACAATGCCACTCTTGTTGTCCTTCAGCCATTTCTAGATCCTGGTTCAGTCTCTGTTGCTCTTTCCTCCCTTGTATCATGTGTGTTTGTCATGGAGCCTTTGACCAGGCTCAGCCTATCATTGCTATGTTTTCTTCTGCCTCTACAGTTTTCTGAAGCTTTATTTTCTCTGGCATTATTTTTTTTGTTATTGAAGATCCTGCTCTGGGCAGGATCAAGACTGATTTTTTTCACCAACCTGGTGAGACAGATGACCGCTGTGAGTGACCTTGGGGACATGCGAACATGTTGTAACCTCCCAAACCAAAACTTTCATCAGAGTGGCTCTAATCCTTTGATTTAAATTGTTGACTGCCATTAAAATATAAATTCCCAGAGGGACAGCAGTTTCTTAAAGTGCCTCTAAGCATTTCTTCATTAGGACAAGCTAGCTAGTTTACTGACATTAGCTCTCCACAGGAGGAGGAGACAAAGTGAGAGAATGATGGAAGGCCTGGCTTGGACTCAGGAAGCTAAAGTTGAGGTTAAAAGGTCATGTTGGTGAAAATATAGAAACAATTGCACTGTGTGATTCCAAAAAGAAGGCTGAAGACACCAAAGACACATAATGCAGCTGACTGTAACTTATAATCATTTTGTGCTTTAGCCTCACCTACTATCTCTGAGCTCAGTGTTCCCAACATGGGTTTATTAATTTGGATCCCTTGGTTTATGTCCAAAGTACCATGCCAAAGCCAAGTATCTCTAATCATCCAGGGTATAATTTGTCAGGATAGGTGGGCTCATGTTTCTAAATTGTCCTAAGACTTGCTGCATTTGTTCTGTCCTTTGTTTGGGACCTCTTCCATGTGGTTGATAAATGAAAGCTCCCCATTTTCTACTACTACTACTCTCTCTTCCCCCATGCAGGTAATCCCTTTCCAAGTTACAGGCCCCCCTCCCCTGTCTTTTTCCCATCTCTCTTTCTAGAGCCAACTTTTTCTTTCTTTCTTTCTTTCTTTTCTTCTTTCTTCTTTTTTTTTTTTTTTTAACTTGCACCCCATGTTACCCATGTTGCACAGCTCCTCCTCTTGACCATTAATCCCGGATGTGGAATCTTGTCAAGTCTTGTTTAAAAATCAAAGTGTTCTTTGTACAGCCACTAAATCTCCTTCATCTTTCATGACAGGGATATCTTCAAGGCACTCCATCCGATTTGTTGAACATGACCTCCCCAGCCTGGGTCCTTCCAGCCTTCCTTCAAGAAAGCGGTCTTTTCCAGGTGTTCTGCCACCACATCCTTCAAGAATGCTTCCAAGAATTCCCTCCACTTCACCCTTCTCTACCCCCAAGCACACCAGATGTTACACAGGCTAGTGTCCTATCTTTCTGCTTGTCTTAAGAGGAATCTTAAAAGAAATATGAAGGCTATATCTGGCTATCTTCAAATCCTCTGGAATTACTTCCAAAGAGACGGTTTTTAGTCACTGGTTCTACCTTGACTGCTCTTCCCAAGTTCAAGTTTTTTAAAAATGGTAAAATGAATTGCCACATTTTGCTTTGTTTTGCTTACCATTTGCATAACATATTATGTTGTGTTAAAAAAAAAGAATTGATTCTAGGTCAATCATCTAATTATCTTCAAATGTAAATTTGGAACAGGACCAAGACACAAAACTCAACACATTACAGTCATCAGTTAAGAAACAATTGGAGGCAGCTATAACAACCTGGCCACCTTCAACTCAGAAGATGCAACTTCTGAAGTACTATTCTGGCACTGGAGATACTTCTCCAGTCTGCTTCTTGAAGAGCTGGGCAATTGTCCACTTTCTCAATGTAGATTTAGCTACCCCAGTAGAGCAAACATCATATCAAGGTAGATCCAAAGACAGAGGAGAGGCAGGCTGGAGCTGAGCACATGTCCACTTTTCCTTTCCAAGTTCACCACTAGTAAAAGTAATCTCTCCTTAAAAAGCATAACACAGAGCAGTGAAATCGCTTAGCAGGTAATAAGTACTTGACACACAAATGTGACAGAGATTGATCTCCAGACCACATGATGGAAGGAAAGTGCTTACTCCTGCATGTGTGAATGTGCACACACACATTGACTTACACACATACTCAAACATACATTCAAGAATAATACTTAAAATAATTTTTTCAAAGTAGAATGTTGATTGGGTGTCTGGGACCAAAGGAATTCTGCTTACTCAAATTCCCCTAGAAGAAAGTACAAATTGTGGAGCTTGTGCTCCATTAATACTAGGCTGTTGAAGAGTTAGTGTTTGGTTGCGTTGAAAAGCTTATCTTAAGATCCAATTTGATTCAATACGAGAGAAAGGCTGAAGGGACTGAACTGTATAAAGAGAACCCAGGGGTTGTGATACAAGAGGTCAGCAAACCCCATTCTGAGAGACTTTGCAGAAGAGAATTTAGAGAGCCAGTATTATTAAGTCAAATTACATACTCAAGTTATTTAATCCAATATCTAAAACATTGGATTAAATAGTTAAGCACACTTCATTCTTGATTTGTGATTTTTATTGTGTTTAAAAGAGGATACATGACATTTCTAAAGTCCTCCTGCACCCAGCGCCCCCCCCAATCCTATTAATGACTTAAGTACAACATACTGATAAGCAGTTTGAAAAGTACTGACTTGAGTGCCTGTGACAAGAACCATAGCGATTGGCATCTCTGCTTGTCAGAGAAAAATCTAAAAATTGCTTGAGCTCTTTCTGTGCTTTAAGAGAGTTGGTGAGCCACTGGCATATCCAAAAGAAAGCAAATTCCATCTTCAAGTATCCAATTGGCATTCCTGTCACTTGAGCAATGGGCTTACTGGTCCAAGACCACACCAAACCTGTCTTACCACATGCCTTTTAGCTGCTCCACCCTGGGCTGTTGTCATGCTAAAAGCAGCTCACCAGTGCCAGCCCCTCCCTGTCCCTAAATCACTTCACCCCTTCTCTAGCAGTCCCCTGGACATCCACTTCACCACTCCATTCCCCAAATATATATATATACATATATATATATATATATGTATATATATATATTTGATAATTGCATCTGAAATGATATGACATGTGATTTTCCACTTACCTTCTCTCCTTTGAATACAATTATGGAAAGAAGGTTATGGCCTGCCTTGCTTATATCTCTAGTACCAGAAAGACATGATCAACTACTCCCTAAATCCTGGCAAAGGAAGTGTGAGGCCTGAGGACCCAGAATGCCCCCCCACACACACACACACACTGTGTTGTTACTGTCTTCCTTGCATCCATCATGCCTTCTACCCTCCCAGTATTGTTTGAGTTTACTGGGAAATTCAAACGCTAAGCAAGTGCCTCCTTTGCAAGATGGATACCAAGAAGTGCTTCAGGTTGTGAAGAGGGAAGTGGCTGCTTGTTTTCCTTTCTGGATGAGAAGGGGCCAAAAGTCTTTTTGCAGTTCCACCAAAGAGCCAATAAAACAGAAACAAAACACACATGTGCCAAGAGTTCAACAACAAGGCGGAAGTGCCTTAGGTTTGTGGTCTGTTACCACATGACAACACTGAGTAGTTGGAGCCAAGGTATTTTCTGTTCTCTGCATGTTGGAAGGCTCTGCTTTGAACAGGAATGTCACAGAAGAGGAGAAACATGCACACAGCAGGGGCATGACAGCATCAGGGAAGACTTCTACAGAGCAGAGAGGTTAGGGGATTTTAAATTGCCCCTATACAAGGGTAAGCAAATTGTGGTCCAGGAGCAAGTATAGCCCTGCTCTCTCTCTCTCTCTCTCTCTCTCTCTCTCTCTCTCTCTCTCTCTCTCTCTCTCTCTCTCTTGCTCGCTCGCTCGCTCATTCTCTTTCTCTCAGAGAGGATAGGAGAACTGAAAGGTATTTTTTAAATTTTCCCAAAGGACTTTTTAAAAAATATATAAAATTAAAATAGTTACATAGAAACATACTCGTTCCTATGAAATAAAGTTAGAACGGCAGAGGATTTGGAGATTCAAGGACCAAATTCTTTCTCACTATTATTGAACTACTTAATGAAACTACCTAGTGCTGTATAGTACATAAAGTTTTATTGGCATTCAGCATATTCCTGTGCATACCAATCAGATATTTTCATTTATAGTAGTGGGGTATGCAGTTGTTTTCACCACATAGCCCATATATTTAAATACTTACTATCACCTGGCTCTTTAGAAAAAACAATTGCCAACCTTAGCCCTAGAGGGTGAGTATAAAAATAAATATGTGATACAACAAGAAATTGCTAATTTGACCTAAAAATTCAGCTTCACGTTGTCCAACTTAATGGTTCATTTTTTAGGGCCTGTCCTTCAGTAATGGCCTCAAAAAGTACCTCATTTGCAAGGAATCCCATCCAACATATGGAAATGCCCTGATCTCTCAAGCTCTATAGGACTTCACCTTTGCATTTGCCCAACTCCTGGCTTGTTTGGTCTTCACCATATGAGAAGTGTTTTCTCTATTATTAGAAAAATCTGTTACAAAATTATGTCCTCTTAAATATTTTAGTGTAAATCCCTGTTCTCCAGTACCTCAGACTATGGCTGGTTTGGGGAGACAGGGAGCCCAGCAGAGATGACCACTCAGTTTGTAGTCAACTGAAAGTCTTTATTCTAGCAGGTTGAGTCTGCATTTGGGTATTCAGAACCTAAGTATAACCCTGAGCATTTAGAGAAAGGGGTTTTACAGGTAAAAGCCACATCCTAGTATCTTGCTCTGCAGCTAGAGGGGGAACTTTGCACAAGCAGGCAGTTTAAAAGTTTAGTTAGTTGGGGTATCTTGACTTTGGGTTCCTAGAATAGAGATGGCAATTTTCCATCAAGGAGATCAAATTCTAGTTAAACTTGAAACCGCCTCAACAAGAATTCAAGATGGAGGAACCTCCTCATTATCTTGCCCTATCATAGAAATGGTAAATTAAGTAAAATTTTCATCAACCTAGCAACCCTGATCTGCCTGAGTGATGTACTTACGAGAAGAGAATAGACAAAACATGGTACCACAAGCCTACAATCCTAGAATTTGGGAGGCTGAGGTATAAAGATTGTTGTAAGTTTGAGGTCAACCTAAGCACATAGTGAGTTCCAGGCTTAACTGACCAATCTTGGGAGCCTTGTTTCAAGCAAAACATATAAAAGAAGAAATTAGGGTACAAAAACACCAGGGAGCTGTGCATACCTGGAAGTGAGACCATGCAAAGATAGAAGGAGGAGATGACCTGAAAGCCAAAGAGTAAAGCCAGAAGAAATCAACCATCAGCAACAACACCATTTTAGACTTAGGGCTTTAATTATAAGATAATTAATTTCAGTTGTTTAAACCACCCATTCTGTGGCAGTTTGCTATGGCAATTCATGAAAAATAGCACAGTCACTCAAGCATAAAAGTTATTCCTCATTTTTCATTGCATTCCTAATGGCACCTGAAGCCATATGTGTAGTATTCATTGACTAAACTCTACAGAATTGAATGAAACATTATATATAACCTGGTGTGTCTGGGAGTATGGGAGGGGAGTTCTAGTGTGGTAACTCAGAACTTTCTGCCAAATGGTTCCAGAAGGTTCTAGCATGGATCAGCCAATCCATAATGTATCAATGCCCAGCACAAACATCAACTTACCCATCTCTGATGACCAAATATCCTCAATGGAGCCTGAAGAATTATGCCACCCCTCCCCCTTTCCTTTTGCTCTGAGAAAGAGGAATCAGAAAGCTGGATGTGAACTCTGTCGATTAAAATAGCATCTCATTCACAGCCAACTCTAAATAAAAACCATCTTCAGGGGAATCCAATAATGAGCATTCAACAGAAATATTAAATGTGTAGCTCCAACTTACATTCCAGATGTCAAAATATGCAAAATTATGGGCCGTGCAACAAAGATCAAACAATTGGAGGAGCCAAGCTCTTCCTGGTTTATGCAAAATCTGTTGAGTAGAAAGTGCAACTGCTTCACATGGGACGGCAGCCAAACCCAACCTGAAAAGACTAGCTTTGAAAGCATCCCTGAAATGCAGAGGCTTTCCTGATTGTTCATTTCAGAATGAACAAATAAAAGGTTTCAGTAGGAACAATGTCCAGATGCCCCAGAAGCCTACTCTGTTTGCCAACTCTGCTGCTCAAACACAAACTCTATCCTTTCAGATTTCTGAAACAGCTCGTGGTAAAAGGCATTATTTTATCTATCAATGCATTAGTAAACTTGGAGCCTGATGAGGAGATACACAAGGAAAGAGCACTGGGAAAATCTAAGGGATTGGAAATTCACAAGTTATTGAACATTGTCAAATCTGATCTTTCCCAGATCCACACATTTTACCCCTGGAATTTCCATACAATTAGAGGAAAGCCTGAACTGCATTATCCCTAACCAAACCCTATTCTCAGTGGCATGAGGAACCCTCCCCTCTGAAATAATGCAAAGACCACTGGGGTCTGACTTCTCAACAGAGGGCTGGTTAGTTTTTCCAATGATAAGTACTTAAATGTCTTTAGAAAACAATGCCTGCTCACCAATTTGCCCTTGGCCAGTAGATCAAGAAGAAAAGTGTTCCTAAATTGATACCAAAAACCACTTGTGTCTGTGTGGTAGAAATTGTTTCTAAGAAGGCAAAAGTTCTATTGTTTGTCCCTGGTGTTCAATAGAAATCTGATGTGGTAGCTCTAGACAAACAAGCCAGATATCACTTCATTAAGCCCACATCCATTGTCTGATACATAAATGTCATGATATACACAGCTATATACATCTGCACAATTCTGGGATTAATATGGTAAGATTTGTTCAATTAATTAAGGTATTGAGATCTCAGGGAGAATTTTCTGTTTGAATCATTAGACATGTTATCAACTGTTATCAATCTTCTTTGGGTTATGTGTGGTCCTTTGAAGATGGAAGCCCATGTGGCTTTACTTGGTACTTGAGTGAAAAAAATCTGTATTCTCAGCCAGGCAATGATTCCAGCACTTAGAAAGTAGAGACAGGAGGGTAAAGTTCAAGGATAACCTTGACTGAATAGCCAATTTGAAACCAGCCTAGGCTACACAAGATCCCATCTTGAAATGGAAATCCATACTCTCTGAAAACAGTGTTTATCACATCACACACCTTTGTATCCCTGATATACAACTACTGTTCCATGGCCCTGTGTTCCCACCCTCATTTAAACTAATTTTTTTTATTCTGAATGTCATAGTCTTCCACCATTCTCTGGTTCAATTCCCCAATCCTCTCCAAAACATGCCTGCTATTCAGATCAAGCAAGGTTCCCCTGTGTCTCCAACTGTAACTACTGTTGAGCATTTTCCTTCTATTTTCTTCCTTCCATTGAAGTTTTTCTTTGAAACTTCACATACAACTCAAAATGTAATGCCATGAAGATTAAATTCTGTAACTAATACCCCACCATTCAAACTTCGAGAGCGAGAATCTTCTATATCATACAATTTAACAAGTCATACTTTAAGAAGCTTACTTGTTCCTGCTTTTTAATATTTCATCCATTTTCACTTAAATGCTATTCTTTCCCTACTTAGTTCATTACCATAATCTCAACAGTCAAAACAGAACCTGGCAACAAGGCAGATTTATAAATATTTGTTGAAAGAGTGAATAAGTGATGTAAATGCTTTCATAGTAGGAGTTTCTCAAGTGAACTATGTTGCCACCCTTTCCATTTTTAATCCTCATAGTCTACTGAGTGCACCTCTTTTTCACCATAGACTCAGACTCCTGCTTGTATCAAATGCTAACAAGTTACCAAGACTTCATTGGATTTGGAAACAGATACAATGGGATGATTATACTGTAACTGTGTACCTAAATTCTCCCTGAGAGAAAAACAGAAAGAGGGAGTTTATTACATGTAAACAGGTAATTGCTATCTGCTAAAAATCAATACTAGCTGGGTTGTGGTGGTACACACCTTTAATCTCAGCACTCAGGCAGACAGAGGCAGGTGGATCTCTGTGAGTTCGAGGCCAGTCTGGTCTATAGAGTGAGTTCCAGGACAGCCAAAGCTGTTACACAGAGAAACCTTGTCTTGGAAAAAAAGAACAGAAAAGAAAAGAAAAAATGAAGTCACTTATCATTTAAAAAGCATGGGTCTTACTTAATCATTGTGCTTCATACAATCATTTTTACATTTTTAGATACACTAGATAAAATATTTCTGTCCTACAGAAAACAAAATTTATTCTAAAAGTATCTCCTCAGATTTTTGTGTGGAAAAGAAGATTCATACCTCTAAACAAGAAGAGGTTGGGAAGTATTTTATACCTGTTTCATGCATTTAAAAATACTGGGAAGTTTGTCTTATCAAATCTTATGTCCAGGGCAGAAGTGATGGCTCGATGATTAAGAGAACTGATTGCTCTTTGCGAGGACACAAATTCAATCTATGGCACCCACACAGTCGCTCACAAGGGTCTGTAACTTCAGTCCTAGGGGAATTTGATGCCTTCTTCTAGCCTCCTGAAATACTGTATGCATGGGTTACACACACAGCCATTCAGGCAAAACACTCATACACACAAAATGATAAAATTTAAAACCCTCTAAATCTCATGTATATCCCCAATGGCACACTTGAGAATACCAGAGTTTTGTTTTCCAGCTTAGCTCTGATAGCTTTATGATGTCTTTTGCAAATGCGCCAGTTGTAAAGATAAAGCACATTTCAGCATTTACTTGCTTCTGATTATTGGAGTGAGTAAGTTTCCCTTTTTGTCTCCTTGTTACAAGTAATGACCTCTACTCTGCAACCCTCTTCTTCTGTTACTGTCAAAATGAACAGACAGTGGGAGTCCTAGTGGAACAGGGTAATTTTCTAAGATAGTAATGGGTATAGCATTACTGATTCCATGTTTCTTCATGACATTCTTACCTGAAAACTGAGAGTGGGTCATGGACAAAGATCTGCATCCATTGCTTTGTGAAAGATGATGCAGGAAATAATCAAATTTTAATTTTGTAACTCTGCCACATGCTGTTGAAACTCAAAGCAGAGCATAGTCTTGAAGTGTTATTGTAACAAACTTACTAACTTGTGAAAGGGGGTGTGAGGAGCTGGGAACACAGCTCTGTTGTGAAAGCAGAAACATGAGGACCTGCATTTGGTCCTCAGAACCCACATTTTAAAAACAGCCATGGGTGCCATTATTGTTGTAACTTAAGAAAAGTGGTGTGAGCGAGAGAAAGATGCCATGTGACAGGGTTCAAGTAGAGGGTTTGTTTGTTTGTTTGTTTGTTTTTGTTTTTAATTAGGGAAAGGGATCTTAAAAGGGTTTTGAAAGGGAAGCTGGGAGACCAGCCTCTGGGGACAGGAGAGAGGGAGGACAGACAGACAGAGAGAGAGGAAGAAAGAACGAAAGAAAAAAGGATGGAAGGTGGGCAGGACCCCTTTACAAGGGAACATAGTGAATATGCACAGGTGGGACTCAGTAGCTGCAGCTGAAGGCATATCCTGTCAGAATCCCAAGGACAGGCCAGTACAGATGCCTGAATACTAACAATTATAGTCTCAGTTCTGGAGAACAAGAGATACAGGGGCTCCTTGGGATTTAGTAGCCAGCTAGCTAATCAGTGAGATACAGGCCAATGCTTTCATGGACAACCTTTAAAAAACAGTTTAAATAGTGCTTTAGGAACTACTCACAAGTCTGACTCTGGCCTACACACACACACACACACACTTTGAGTATTTAACAAATCACGTAAGATAAGGAAACTCAAATCATAAATAGTAGTGTTGGGAAAACAGTAGATGTGCTGGCTGGCTATCTTTATGTCATCTTGACAAAATATAGAGTCATTTGGGAAGAGGAAACAACAACTGAGAACATGTTCCCACTAGATTGTTCCAGGGGCAAGCCTGTGTGTATTTTCTTAATTAGTGATTGATGTAAGAAGGCCCAGCTCACTGAGAGTGGAGTCACTGAGCAATTCTGGAGATGCTAGCCAGAAAGCTACATTCCCCATAGCATCTGCATCAGTACCTGCCTTCAGATTTCTGTCCTGCTTGACTTCCTGAAACCTAAGACAGTAGACTTCTCTCCAAAATTACATGAACTTAGTCTTCTGGACAGAGAAGAAAATTGAGATGGGAAAGGGGTCAAGGCTCAGTAGTCCTCTCTTGAGTCTAGACTTCATGCTCTGCCTTCTCCCTTGTTTCTATTAGGCCTTGCCTTCAAGAGAGTAGTTTGAATTAGCATATAAGCTATGTGGGAATCTTGGGAGACTGTTCTCTGACAAAGATCACATGTCTGAGAGACATGTCCTGCCCCCAGTACAGTGAACTAGGATATCAGAACACTTAGGAAGAAAAGAAATATGAGAGAACTCCCAAACCTATCCTAAGGCCTTGAAGGAAGCTTTGGACCAGATGGGACTTGACAAAAGGCCAGCATCATCAATGAGGGCACAGTAGAGACAATCCAGAAAATCTTATGGACCATGAACGTCAGTAGGAGAGACAAAAACCAGCAACTCTATGAAGGTAATAAAGGACTTAGACACAACTGTGCCAGCCCCTTGCCCTCATATATGAACCCCAGAAGTCATTTATACTCTGAGCTGATAGCTGATGAAGAGTGGGAAGAACACTGATTTGTTAGGTTTTCATTTAAGCCTTTCAAGAAGTGACTATATTAAAGTTCCCAGGGTTTCATGGGACTCTGGAGAGAGTTGTTTACTTCCAGGAAACTAGAGATGGTTACAGTTCTTGCACACTTGATTTTCTACCAAGTGACATTTGTAGACAACAAACATGCAGAAGGTCAGGAGCTGGCAAGTGTGCAAACTACTGTGGGACACAGAGCCAGTGAGGCAACTCCAGATCCACTTCAGAAGCTGGGTCTGTCTTCAAAGGGTTTTTGACTCACTGACCCCTGGCTGGCCTGTGTCCTCCTTTCAGAACAACCAGACAGACGAATAAACACAGATCACAAATGGACCACATGTTCCCTTCCTCTTCCAAGTGCTCTGTGTCTGGGGGCCTGCTTGTTCCAGACTTCCCATCTAGGTCCTACTGAATCAGCCCCACAGAAGTTTCCTTGTCTTTCCTCTTCACCCAGCAACACATGGGAACTTGCCACCAAACATGGGGAATCTTCAGTCATAGAAACAATCATATTCTCTTTTCTTAGATTCAGGGTATGTTGTACGTAAGGCCCCAGCTTTATTCCTTGTTTTAAACACCTACCCTTACTTGTTTCTCCCATTAACTAAGAATGACTTAAAAAAAAAAAAAAAAAAAAAAAAAAAACAGGCCCCAGTAAGTGCCTAACAGCCTAATATTTCTCTATGGGTGAACAGAATGATGGTGATTTGCTTGCTGTCTGTTTTTGCCATTATGACCTTGAGAACAGAAGACAATGATGTAAACGGAAAGGCAGGGACTTTAAAAAAGAGAAAGAAGTCAAGAGTAGAAGACTGTTCTAGTTTCCTTACGAGTAAGTTCAAGTCCAAGTCCATGCTGAACGACCTTTGGATGCTACTAACAGAAATGGAAAGAGGGTGAAAGAAAAGAATTACTGACTGCAGACTGGAGACAAGAAGAGATGAATTCAGTGCTTCCTGATAAGTTGCATCCTGCAGCTCCACCTTGGCCAAACCACACTCCCTATGCTGTGCAAGTGTCCAGAAATTTTAGCCACTGAGGATCTTCTTTTAAATCACTGTGTTGAGATATTACCGATCTCTAAAAAGCTGTAAGCATTTAAAGTATATAGTATATATCAGTGTGAGTTTGGGGTTAAACATACCCTCCACCCCATAAAGCTATCACCACTATAAAGGCTAGATCTATCTCTGTAGCAAATTTTGAGAATATAAGATAGTATGGCTATCGATAGGCAATAGACTGTCAGAATTTACTTATCTTGTATAACTAAATCAGTGTGCCTTTTAACCAACACCTCCACAGTTCCTCAATCCCAACCCCATCCCCCACAGACTCTGGCAACCACACTTCCACTCTCTGCTTCTGACTTTGACTATTTCAGATTCGATACATAAATGAGGCCATGTGATTGTTAGGGCAGGTTCCTCCCCGCGGCCTCCTGGTCCTGCCGCCATTGTCCCGCAACCACGTGTGCCCCAAATAACACTCAGAGACTCTGTATTTGATACAATCCTGTTGGCCAGTTACCATTATTGTTAATGGGCTAGCTCTGCCTTAATTATTAACCCATGTCTACTTATCTAAGTATTTCCACGTGGTCCTCTTATCGGAGAGCTGAGGCTGGCGGCTTCCTTCCTCCCTGGGCTACATCTCGACTCCTCCTTCTACTTCCTCTTTCCTCCTCCTAGTCTCCTAGCCCTGCCTATCTAGTTTTCTATTGGCCACAGTGCTTTATTATTAACCAGTATGAGAAACATATATACAGAATCACATCTCCCATCATGTGATATTGTCTTGCTGTGTCCTGCTTAATTGTCTTAGTATTGTAAAATAATGTGTATAGACTCAATTCCAACCACATGGTCACATGGACACAATTGGAGTGAGTGTGTATGTGTTTTTCTCTGTCCTCCCTTTCCGTCCTTCCTACTCTCTCTCTCTCTCTCTCTCTCTCTCTCTCTCTCTCTCTCTCTCTCTCTCTGTCATCTCCCTCCTTCCCTCCCCACTCTCTGTTCTCTCTCTCAGGACAGGAGAACTTAAAAGTGTTTTTAAAGTTTCTCCAAAGGACTGTGGATGTGCTTGTGTTTAAAAACAGATTTTATTTTTAACCATAATATGGGTGTCTGAGGACAGACACCCATATGTATATGAGTATAATTACCTTTGGAGACCAAAATGGGTCATTGGATACCCTGGGACTATAGCTAAAAAGAAGGTGTGAACCACCAATCTGGGTTGTAGGAACCAAACTCAAGTTTCTCTGGAAGAACAACAAATATTTCAACCATATAGATACATCGCTGTAGTTCCAGGATCCATTTTATAAGGCAGAATCATATATACACATGTATATGAACATATATTCAAATTCTTAAGGCAAATACCTAAGCAATTTTATAGCTTTGTTATTAGGACTAGACATATGAATTCAAGGCTATCCCCTAATTTCTATCAGGTTCAGTGTGTCTGATTTTGTGTTGGGGTTTTTGATACACTTGGACTTGCGTTTGTGCAGGGTGATAAAATATAAATCTATTTGTACTCTTCTACATGCCAACTTCCACTTATGCCAGCACAATTTGTTGAATGAAGATGCTTTCTTTTCTCCTGTGTGCATATATGGCATCTTTATAAAAAAAAAATCAGGTGTCCCTAGGTGTGAATTTATGTCTGGGCCTTCAATTTAATTCCATTGATCAACATGTCTGTTTTTATGCAAATACTATATAGTTTTTATTATGATAGCTCTGTAGTACAGCTTGAAATGAAGGATGGTGATACTTCTGGAAGTTCTTTTATTGTTCAGAATTGTTATAGCCATCCTAGGTATTTTGTTTTTTCATATGAAGTTAGATATCATCCTTTCAAGGACTGTAAAGGATGTGGAAATTAATGGAGACTGTTGAGCTTGTGGTGGGATGGCCGTTTTTACTATATTAATTCTAAGCTGTGAGCATGGAGGTCTTTCCATCATCTGATACCTTCTTCAATTTTTTTTCTTCAAAGATCTGAATTTTTTGTCATACAAGTATTTCACTTGCTTGGTTAAGGTTACCCTAAGATACTTTATATTGTTTAGGGGTATTGCAGAGGCTCTTATTTTCCTGATTCTATCTCAGTCCATTTATCATTTGTTTATAGAAGGACTAAACATTAGGCAGAGTTGGGTAACCCTGAAATAAAGGGAAAGGAAGGATTGTAGGAGTCAGAATGATCGAGACAACACAGCTCACAGAATCAACTATGCAAGGCTCATAGGGGCTCACAGAGACTGAAGTGGCAGTCATAGGGCCTGCATGGGTCTATGCTAGGTCCCTTACAAATACGTTGTAGTTGTTTATCTTGGAGTTTTGTGGGACTTCTACCAGTGGGAGTGGGGGTACCTCTGACTCTTTTGCCTGGTCTTGGGATACTTTTTCTCCTACTGAATTGCCTTGTCCAGTCTTAATATGAGGGTTTCTGCCTGGTCATATTGCGTCTTGTTATGCCATGTTTGGTTAACATTCCTGAGGGGCCTGCTGTTTTCTGAAGGGAAATGGAAGAGCAGAGGGAAGGTAGGAGGAGGTATCTGAGAGGAGGGGAGGATGCAGTTGGAAGGTATTGTATGAGAGGAAAACATATAATAATAATAAAGAATAGCCATAAAGTGAGTGAGAGTGTAGACAAGTCTTTACTTGATCCAATTCTTGAGCTATAAATGTGAGATTGATGGATCACATCATACTTTTACTTTGAATTTTCCAAGAGACAGCCATACTCCCTCCACAATGGCTGTGTCAATGGCATTGCCACAAACACAGACATTTCCTTTGGTCAACATCCTCACTGGTACTTGCTCTTCTCTTCTGACACTTATCATTCTTGCAGATATGAAGTGGCATCCCCCTATGATTTAAATATGTATTTTCCTGATGATTGGTGGTGTTGAACTCAGTTCCATGTAATTATTACCCATTTATATCTTTTCTTTAGATAAATATCTATTCAGATTCTTCTAATTTCTGAATTGGTTGGTGGGAGATTTGCAATTTCAGTGTGTAAGTTCCTTGAAGGTTTTGGATATCAACACCTTGCCAGATGTATCATTAATAAACTTCCCTCCCATTCTACAGGTTGTTTCTCTTGCTGTTCAAAAGCTATTTAGTTTGACATCATAGTACATGATTAGCTTTGCTTTTATTACCTATTCTTTTGATGTTATATCCAAAACATTACTGTCAGGGCCAATGCCAAAGAGAGTTGTCTTTATGTTCCCTTCTAGGAATTTCACAGATTTAGGATTTATATTTCAAGCCATTAATCCATTTTGAGTTGATGGCTTTGTATGATGGAGGAGTCCAATTTCATTCTTTGTTTGTGCATAGTCAATTTTTCCTAAATGACCTATGAAAGAAACAATTCCTCATTGTACATTCTTCATTTCTTTTTAGTGTGTGCACATGCATATGTGTATGAGTGAACATAGGTACCCCTGTGTGACCATGTGTCTGAAAGATGGAGGACAACCTTGAGTGTCATCCTCAGAAATACCACTCACCTCCTCTGAGACCAGGCATTTCATTATTCAACCCCAGGGATCACCCTGTCTCTGCTTTCTCAGCACTGGGATTATAATCATGAGTTCGTATGCTTGCAAGACAAGTGTACTGATGAATAAACCATATTCCCAGCCCCCTCACTGTACACCTTGATACTGTTGTTGAAAATTCATTGACTGTATATTTGCGAGTTTTTTTTTTGTTTTTTGTTTTTTGTTTTTTTTTTTTTTTTTTTTTTTAGGGCTTACTATTCTATTCCATTTGCCATTGTGTTTATTTTTATTTTGATCAGGCCACTATCACAAGGCTGTTACTACTGCATCTCTGTAGTGTCATTTGAAATTAAGACAAAGTATGATACTTCCAGCTCTGCTAGTATTTACATTGTCTTGGCTACCAGGCATCTTTTGTATCTCCCTATCAATTTATGGTAGTTCCAGATGACTGTGTTTACTATTTCATGGGAAATGTCATTGAAGTTTTGTCAGAAATTATTTTAGATCTGTAAATCTTCTTACATGCTTTGGGTATATCAACAATGTTAAGTCCTCTATCTGGGAACCTGGAAGACCTTTCAGTGTGCTTTATCAAGATCTTTTATTCATAATTTGTGGTTTAATTTTATACATCTTTCATAGCCTTTGTTAAGATAATACCTAAGAATTTATTCCTTAGAATACCTCTAGAAATCATAGTGTTTTATGAATTTTCTTTTCAGATATTTCATTGTTAGTATACAGAAAGGCAACCTGAATTTGTTTACTTACTGTTCCTGTGTTTTGATGAGTTTCTTCACATTTTACTAGTAAGATGGAACATAAATTCTACTGAAAAGAAAGAAAAATAATCATACTACACCAAAAGCTATTTGGTGTACTATTTCAAAATAATGAAATCATTTTATATCATTCTTTCTGGATCACAGTGCAACAAGGAGGCTAAGACAAAGCAAATTGAGCTTCTAAAAGTTCACTTTTGAGTTTTACTTGTGATAGAGAAAGAGAAGGCAAATAGAGCAAAAGGGATTCCTGAAGAGAACCCAAGGGACCTCATGAGACAAAATGATGAAAATGGGCAACTTGTTACTTGACTGCCCTAGAGGATGGGAGTAGCTAATGGAGAAAGCCCAGCATCCTTCATGATAGGATCCATGGAGACCATTTTGGCTCTCCTTTCACACCTGGCATGCATTTATTTGGTACCAGAGGAAGGATTTTTATTTTAAATTATGCATGTGGCTTTGCACCTTTATTCTATCAGAATCAAACTAAATGTTATTCCACAACACTCCATAAAGTTAATGATACAATGTGACTAGAACCCTTTCCTGAAATATGACATTCTCCAGGGACTCTGAGGTTATTAAAGGGACTGTATGCCAAGGCCAAGTCATACCCCTGGAGCCACATAGAAGTTCTACAGGTACTTTTAGTCCAATGACATATATATTCCCAGGTTTCTGTGAATTCAATCAGTAGGTTTATAAGCAAAGCCCTTGAAAAAGCTATAGTTCTATGGCACAGGATCTGGGAGCTGCCCAGATCTGAGCTGGGTAGCTCAAACCCACATCCAAGTGTGGGCAACTAAAGCTTGCTCAAATCATAGAGATAAAGCAGAGATGGTAAATTAAAAGGAAATCAGAAAATAAATTCAGCTCCCCACTTTGATTCCACAGAGAGAAAAAAAATTACTAAGCTCCATAGTTACTTTGATTAAATTCAATGACTATTTTAAGTTGTTTTAATCACTAGCTTTTAAAAATATGTTGCATTTTCTTATCTCATTCAGAAATTTGGTGCAGGAGTAGAGTTCTTGCCTAGCATATACTAGATCCAACACTGCAGAATAGAATAAGACAAAGAAATAAAAAGATCTAATCCAGAATTTATTTCTAATCACTGTCTTTTATTTCCATTTTCTAGATTTAATTGATTTAATTTGTGTTTTCTCTAGGCACAAAACCATTGGATTAATTTGGGGGCTAACATTCAATGTAGGAAATGTAAACATGTAGTGTTTATGTGCATGCTTGTGGATGCATATGGGTGTACATGTCAGAGTGTGTAAGTATGTGTTTGAGTGTGTGTATATGTCTGAGAATAAGTGCGTGTGTTTGTGAGTATGTGTGCCAGTGTATATGTGCTGAGCTAGCTCAGGTGCAACACCAGATCTTATGCACAAAGAAGCACTCTAAGACAACATTAACTATTTTACTACTTAACTACAAAGGATGAAAGCAGTGGGATTTGGGGTGAAAAATAAGGATATGTTGTTAGGAAGAGGCTTTCTTCAAAGGATCTTTCCGCCTTCAAATATGGCTATGTACTGTTTGCTGTCAGCACTCTCCCTGACTATCATATATTCTGAGACCAGGAAAGTCACAACCATTACAGAAAATATCAGGACTTTGATGGAGAAGAGAATTGTTTCCAAGAAGGAATAAACACTACGGTAGCTGTGGAATAGCTAGTGTTAGCACATTTCTCCCTCTCCCGGCAGCCCTGTAATCCCGGCATTGAACTTGATCTTGACTATTTCCTCCTCTCAGCATCTCACAATACATCCATTCCAGCACTGACAAGACTCCCCAATGTCAGCATCGCTTTTGCTTTCCCTTCAGATCAAGACACATTCGGTCCTCTGCTATCACACATTTAGAGCAGATGTTCCTTAAAAAAAGGATAAACCAGGTGCTTAACATATTTTATTCCAAGGGGTAATTTTAGAAATTATTGCAATCAATGAGCTAATAATAATGGTGGTAATGATGAGGCCAAGTTATTATTACCTATTACCTTTAATCATCGACAGCAACTCAATTGAGCATAATTAGAGGCATCATCATAAATAACGTGGAGCAGATGGAAGACGCTGGGTTTTTCATTTCCAGGACTGACTGGGAAGGTTAATGATAGAGCAATGGACATGAAGAATGGGCCATTTATGCCCCAATCCACATGGCACTTGAATCATCCCAGGCTGATATCTATAAAACAGAGCTGAATTGAACAGAAAATATAGCAGTCAACTCCACACTTTCAAAGCCTAATTAGCTTTGTAACAACCTTCCCCTCTTCACTCTTTACAAGACCCCATTCACATGGACTAAATGGTGGCCATGTTTGTTTTTTTTATTTCAATTACATCAGTAATAGTGTGTCTTGGCCTTCCCTGCAATCTACCCAATTCCCATAAAGCACACCTCTAGGCTTTTCATCTTTGGACAGCTTCCAAATCCTTTAGTAAGACCCTTAGTATTAACTTAATATTTATCATAAAATACAGCAAGAATGATCACTTCCTTTCCATTAACTCAACAACAACAAAATACTTCCTATGCATTGATAACTATTATGTAGGCACAGACCTGACAGGCATAGGTGTTTAGTTCCTACCTAGGCCAGTATATTTGGCTAGATTCATGACTTCTAATCCAGTGATACATAGCTACCATGGTACTTTCCTGCTGTATGTAAACCAATAACATTCTGTGTTTTCTCTATGAAATAACTCTTCCAAAAGCATTGAAGCTGTAGATAACTTCCTGTCTCATCCATGACTTTTAAAAAAGTGCTATATTGGGCTCTCTCTCTCTCTCTCTCTCTCTCTCTCTCTCTCTCTCTCTCTCTCTTCCTTTCTCTCTCTCTCTCTCTCTCTCTCTCTCTTCTCTCTCTCTCTCTCTCTCTCTCTCTCTCTCTCTCTCTCTCTCTCAGGAAGAACTTGTAGTCTAAGAAGGCAGATAAGACTATTAACCACAAAATGAAGCTGAAGCTCGAGTCAAATCCTGGATGTAACATACAATCAGGAGACTCAAGATTCGCCTGAATGGCCAAACAAGCCATCGGGGAGAGGTGAAATTCAACTCACTTGGAAGGTACTCTGACAATGTACCTCACCTCTTATGCTTTGGTCATTGCAATGACAGCCAATCCTTTAGAACTGTGTAGAGAAAAATAATTCTTTTTCAGAAAACATTAAATAAATGACTCTCCATCACTTAAAGACAATCATGATATAAATACCCCACTGGTAATCACATTTAAGAATGATGCAAGCCTCTTATGCTTTGGTCATTGCAATGATAGCCAATCCTTTAGAACTGTGTAGAGAAAAAATAATTCTTTTTCAGAAAACATTAAATAAATGACTCTTCATCACTTAAAGACAATCATGATATAAATATGCCTCTGGTAATCACATTTAAGAATGATGCAAGCCTTTGTGTTATGGTTCACATTTATGGTCTTTGAGGAGAGGTTTTACTCAAATGTCTCTCAGTGAATAAATACATATGGTCCATAAATATGTCCAAGAGCAATTTTTTACACTTGTACCCTCACATACCTCACTGTAGAACCTAAACCCAAATCCACTTAAAATTTTTATGGAGTTGTATTTTTCTTTAAAAAATCATAATTCCCATTAAAACCAATAATTTTTGGTATAAAAATTAATAGCAGGATATAAGTTTATAGAATCTTATCAATGACATCTTTATAATCCACTGGTCTCTTTGAGATGTGCCAAACACAACCACAATTTATTGATGGTTATGACATTTTAGAGTATAAAATTTTATATTTGTTTTCCTTTACTCAATTAGTAAATCTTATTTAAGTTAATATTATCATGAGATCTTACATAGCAGTGACCAGATATCTTAGCCAAAGTAGATAGTCTCATTTGAATTGTTTGCTTAAATATTCTAATTCTCCATTTTATTTCTTGAAAATAGAGAAACTGAGATGAAGTGGAAAACCTTTGACTTGAAAAAACTTTACTGCGTAATTATTATGTACAATATTCTATAAATGATAAGTGAGAGTTGATGAAAGAATATGAATGACAGGATCCAAGTCTTCAATAATATTTCATATTACTTCAAGTAAAAGACCCTGCTTCAGAACATAAAGCTGAGAGTGATAGAAGACACCCAGTAGCAATCCCTGGTCCTCACATGTTCACAAAGCCTAGCTTGCCCTAGGCATCCCCTGTCCTCTTCTGCTGAGTTCTGAGGTCCCAGGTTGATGCTACACCTTCTGGACTTTTTCATTGGTGCTGGAGATGCAGACTACAGTCTTCGAATGGTAAGTGCTCTTCACACTAAATCACCCCCAAGGCTCAAGTGCATCCAAATCCTTACACACAAAACACTATAACACAAAATATTTTGGGTTTAATTTGGTAAACCATGCAAGATCACTAACAGTCTTATGGTCTTTACTTACATGTTTACCAGGTCAGTAGCCTGTGTTAATGTGTTTTTCTTATGAGTCGCCATCTCACAGCTAACTGCTCCCCACCCCTGCTCCATTTTATCTGGCACTCTTGCTGAGGCATGTTCTTCCTAGCACTTCATGCCAGGGTCTCCCTTTTTTGGGAAAGGCCTAGCAGGCTCCTTGTCTTCCCCCCTTTCCCACAAGTCATTAGTGGAAACATGCTTGTATTATCCCCTAGCTTAAAACTCTATCAGCTATCTCCTGTCTCCTGTAGAATGAGGATGTTGCCTGGAAATCTACCCACTAATCCCCTCAAGCACACATCTTCTAAAGCCTCCATACTTTGACTAAGAATTCCTGTTCCATTAAATGCCCCGATTTCTCACACCTCATACTTTGGTACCCAGCCCTGGCAAATTCAGCTCAGATGGTACTTCCTCCACAAACCCTTTGCCAATAAGCCCCAGCCTTGACCGCCCCCCTTCTTCACCATAGCAACATAACCCTGTAACCCCACCTGTCTCATTTCCCTGTGTCCATTTGTACTACTGTCTCCTTGATCCACTAACCAGCACCATTCTTTACTACTCTCTGTACCCTAATGAAGCCCTCAATAGAGAAGCTGGTTCATTTATTTTTCATCACACCAAACTTCCAAAAACATCTAAAGAGACCAAGAGTAAGAAATTTAGAGAGAGAGAAAATGTACATGAGAATGGAATGAGTGAGAGACTGCAGGCTGGGAAGGAGGGTGGGGGAGAAGGTGATGAATTCTGCTTTGAACACAGAAAATATGCCCTTGGCATCCACTGCAATCAGGACCTGATTTGAAAGCTGCAAGTGCTTGTGATTAGAAGGGAATGGAAGATGAAATTGTCCTTCCTTCTCATATCCCAGCCTAACACACCCATCTCTTGATAACTTCCTCTATGATAACTCTGACTTTTTTTAGTCCTGTCTCTTTTCCAAGTAATTCCTAGGACAATAACTCACATAGGACACGTCTTCAGCTCCTTTATCTCCGCATGTGTGTGAGCTAGGGGAAGAAGGAAATAGAAAGTGATTTGCAACCTGGCCCTGGAAGGAGAGGACTGTGGAGGAGACCAGCCATTGTTTTTGTTATTATTGCCTTGCTTTCAACCTGGATCTGTTTATTGTTATTGTCCTGTCCTCCTCACTGGTGTACAATCCATTTCCTCATTGCAAGTGTGAAAGGAAACCTGGCAGAAGTCACCCTAGCTAGAGCTCGGAATCAGTCATGGAATCATCCCCAGATTCAGCAAGACATCTGTTAGGCATTTGGCTCTGCTGTCTGCCCTGCCTTGAGGGATGTCAAAGCAGTCAGGCTTCCTCCTCCTGGAAGGCTGTAAAACACACAGAGATAAGAAGTTGGAGCAAAGTGCTAGTGACGCCTGCCCACTTAAAAGAGCAAGTGTTAGAGCCTGGAGGATGCCAGCCTCAGAAGGAAGACTGGCAGGCAGACTCAGCTTACACAGAACTTACACTTGAATTCATGCTTACACAGAACTGAGGCAAGACAGCCAGCAACAAATAACATGTCATCTGCAAGAGTCAGTTATGTGATGTGACAGACTGCTCCTCCGCATAGGACATCAGTAGATGCTTCTTTGGAGTTCTAGATTAGATACATATTCTCTGTCAGATTTTTAAAAAGCCACGTTACACAGAAGAACCTTCTTGGATACATTGATTTTTTTTTTTCTAGCCATAGGTGTCTGGTGGGGATTCCAATAGACAAGCAGAGACCTTTTGCTTTCTCCATATAACATCAAAGCTTATTCATGAAAAAAATCAATGCCAGAGAGGTGGGGAAATTGAAAAGAAGAAGAAAGGGGAGAAGGCTACTAGATACAGGTTGTATGAGATATCTATAGACAGAGAGTTCCAAAGGAAAACAAGAAAACAGGACCAGAAAAAAAGAAAGAAATCCTTGAAGCAAGGCCATAACAGTTGCACCAAAACAGTTCCATCCCCCACCCCCACCCCCAAAAAAAAGAAAAGAAAAGAAAAAGAAAGTCTCATTGGGAAATTCAACGGCCTTCTCAAAGGAAATGAGCAAAACTTGACTGGGAACAATATTTGAACATCAGAACCAAATATAGAGCTGTGGGGTCTGAGCAAAGACAGACCCAAGGAGAGGACAGCAGAGGAAAAGAAAGAGGACGGCAAAACAAAGGAAGGAGGGAGCTAAGGAAAACCAGACAGAAAGCTGGATGCTTGCTTTATAAAGTATTAATAACTTGCAAAGGGTTATTTGTCAATGCTGAATTTAAAAATTTATTACCCTCTATTAACAAGAAACCAGAATGTCCAAAGTCATTGGCTTGGAGTGTTTTTAAAATGTGTCTTCATGTTGGGGACAGTGACCCAAGTTGAAGGGCGGTCTCCTTGTGAAATGGGAGAGGAGAGACTCTTAAATCTGATTGTTCCCACACTGGCTGCTCTGATAATGGCCAGAAAGCACCTCTGGGGCTCTGGGAGACTTTGATGTCTAGGAAAATTTTGGATAGGGGAGGAGGGGTGGTTGTGGAAGAGAAAATGAGAATTTATTATGAGGACCTATGGGGGGTTTGTATAGAAGCCTTAAATTAATTTTTAATGCATAGGAAATTCTGTGCTGTCATCCACTGTCTTAACTTGATTACTTTAGTATTTGCTGAGTGTTCTTCATATCACCATGGACCAATTTCTGATCTTTGCGATTTTATTAAAACAACACTGGGTGTGGGAGATTGCATGCCTCAAACTTCAGTATAAGACTTCAGAAGGCAGAAAGTGGGTACTGTCAGATCGCCACTTCATATACAGCTACGTGAAAAATGCATGAAGAGTCTTGGGAATTTTATGGACCACCCAGAATGTGTGCCCTGGAAAAGGGCATATTTCAGAGATGCTGCTACCTTCCTAGATGCCTTCTTTTCTGGTCCTGTGAAGTCTACCCTATAGTTACACTATGCCATCAGCCACATCCTATGTGCTTCATCCATTGACCTTCCCTACCAGTGACCCTTCCTGGACATCATTGGAGTTCTCCAATACCCCAAATCTTTCCTGATCCCCTAGATACTGTCAGATGCTTCCTTCCTGGATACCCAGAGTCCTCCATAGCCCTTCCCTTAGCTCAGCTGTCTATCGGCTCATTTAGCCTCTCCTCCAGCTAGGTACCCAGGAACCAGTCTTTTTTTTTTTTTTTTTTTTTTCTTTGTGGTTTTCTGATTTGGAGGCTGTCCTGGAACTAGCTCTTGTAGACCAGGCTGGTCTCAAACTCACAGAGATCTTTGTACCTCTACCTCCTGAGTTCTGGGATTAAAGGTGTGCACCACCAATGCCCAGCTGGGTACCAGTCTCTCGAAGAAGGTGACCTTTCAGCTTCAGAACACCTCACACTCAGAACACTTGCTAAATTAATAAATACATTCACACTCAACATACCAACTGTTGCATCTGACACAAGGACACAAGGGTGAGAACAACAAAAAAGAAGGGCCCAGTCTTCCAGAAGCTTCTCTTCCAGTAGGCTGACAATTATTAAACCAATAATTGCACAGGTACAATGAAAATATGACTATTCCTTTTGAATAAGGAAGGCTTCAGGTAAACTTTGGAAAATTTCTAGAACTCACTGAAGCAATGAGTGAAGAGTAGAGGAAATTTGGAGACTGAGAAAAGGTAGATAGATGCATAGAAGTCCTGAGGATGTGTTTAAAGAGCAATGAAAGCCCAAGAAAGTAGAACAGTCTGGGGAGATGGAAAGAGGAACATATCTCTTCATCTCTCCTCATTACCTTTCAATTCTGAGGTAACATTCCCTTTTGGGTATTTTTAAGAAATGTGGATAATGCACAAACTTTCCACATTGCTTCCAACAGGAATATAGTGGGCTATAGCATCGGTATTTTATTTATTTGTTTGTTTGTGTGAGGCTGCATGTTATTTTTGTTGGTTTGGTTTTGGCGTTGCTATTGCACAAAGTACTGCATTGGTCTTCCTTATCCACAGTGCTGCTATGGCCTTGCAGTGATGACTGAATGTAACTGGAGAATAGCAAATTATTTTAATAGAAAAAGCAATAGGCATGCATAAATGATAAGTTGGGGTGGCTTTTTAAAAAGGATTCATTCATGTTTGTTGAATGTGTATGAATATTTGGCCTGCATGTATGTATGTGCATCACATGTGTATGCTTGGAACCTGTGAAGTTCATAAGAGGGCATCAGATCCCTAGAACAAGAATTACAGATAGTTGTAAACTGCTGTGCTGGTGCTGTGAATTGAACCTGGATCCTCTGTAAGAGCAACAAGTCCTATTAACCACGGAGCTATCTCTTTCAGCCCTCAATTAATGTGATTTTTATTAGAGGGATGAATTAAAAGCATTTAAGGTTTAAGAATAAAGGAGTCCCTGCCTGCCAGATCTTTGACCCCCATCGCCAGGCCTCTGCTGGAAGTGAGTTGGGGACCAATTCGGGTTGAATCCCCCCCACACACACACACCCTTCCCTGGGAACTCCCTGGATTGGCCTCCAATCTCGCTCCCACTGTGTCCTCTCCCCAGCCAGAGTGCTCCTGGTACTCTCATACATGGCCCACCCACCCCCACGAAGAACCTGCCCTCCCCCTACCCTTTGCCCTACCCTGCCCACTGTCCCACCTCTCTGGTTGAGCACTGGGACAGAGGGTGGATCCAACAATCCTGCCACCTGCAGGGGAACTTCCTGGAGCTGTTCTGAGCACACACCTGCCTATCCATGCAGGACCACCCATAATCCCTGCCAACCTGATTTCTGACCCCCACCACTGGTCCTCTGCTGAAGTTCCAGGCCCCTTCCAGAGATCTGTTTATCCCCTCAGGACCATCCTGAGTCCCTGCTTGCTGAGTCTTTGACACCCATGGCCAGGCCTCTATTGGAGCCTGATCTTTGACCCCCATCATGGGGCCCCTGCCTGAGGAGAGACCTCGGACTACCCAGAGCTACAGACATCAAACCTCTGACCCACCTATGCCCATCTGGGGAGTACCATAGAGAGAGAGAGAGACCACCTACTGGAAGAAGCAATGGGAATATGGCAATACAAGAAAACACCTAACAACAGAAAGACAAGTATAACACCACCAGAATCTTGGGAATCTACACCCCAAAGCAGATGAAGCAGAAGAGAATGAGTTAAAAAATACCTTCATAAAAATGATAGAGGCCTTCAAAGACGATGTGAGAAAATCCTTTAATGAAATGGAAGAAAAAACAAACAAAAAAACAAATGGAAAAAAATGAGCAAATCTCTTAAAGTACAGAAAGCCAAAAAAAAAAAAAAAAAAAAATTAAACAGGTGAAGGAAACTGTTGTCCAAGACTTAAAAACTGAAATAGAGACAATAAAGAAAACACAAACTGAAGGAATGCTGGAAATAGAAAATCTGGGCAAACGATTGGGAACTACAGACGCAAGCATAACCAACAGAATACAAGACATGGGAGAGAGAATCTCAAGCACTGAACTGAAAATAAACTAGAGGAAATAGATTCATCAACCAAAGAAAATCGTAAATCCAACAAATCCTTAACACAAAACATCCAGGAAATGTGGGACACTGTTAAAAGGCCAAACCTAAGAATAATAGGCATAGAGGAAGGTGAAGATGCTCAGCTCAAAGGTGCAAAAAACATATTCAACAAAATAATTGAAGAAAACTTTCCCAATCTGAAGATGGACATGCCCATGAAAGTACAAGAAGCATACCGAACACCAAATAGACTGGACCAAAGAAAAAGGACCCCTTGACACATAATAATCAAAACACCTAACATACAGAATAAAGAAAAAAATATTAAGAGCAGTGAAGGAAAAAGGCCAGGTAACATATAAAGGCAGATCTATCAAAATTACACCTGACTTCTCCATGACAGAGAAAACAAGATATTTAATGACAAAGCCAGATTTTCACAATATATATCTACAAATCCAGCCCTACAGAAAGTTCTGGAAGGAAAACTCCAACCCAAGGAAGTTAACTACTCTCACAAAGACATAGGCAATAGATACTTCCACTTCACCAGAACTCAAAGGTAAAGCAGGGCAAATATATTCACAATACCAACGCCAACTACAAATCAAAAACAAACAGGCATTAACAATTAATGGTCCTTACTTTCCCTCAACATTAATGGTCTTAAATCGCCTATAAAAAGACACAGGCTAACAGAATAGATATGAAGACAGAATCCATCCTTCTGCTGCATACAAGAAACACATCTAAGCTTCAAAGACAGATATAACTTCAGGATAAAGGGCTGGGAAAAGATCTTCCAATCAAATGGACCCAAGAAGCAAGCAGGTGTGGCTAGGATAGAATAATATCTAACAAGTTGGACTTCAAACCACAATCAATCAAAAGAGATGAAGATGGTCATTTCATATTCATCGCAGGAGAAATCCATCAACAAAAAGTCTCAATTCTGAACATCTATGCCCCAAATACAAAGGCACCCACATTCGAAAAAGAAACACTAATAAAACTCAAAGCTCACATAAAACCTCACATACTTATAGTGGGAGACTTCAACACTCCACTTTCACTACTAGATAGGACCACCAATCAGAAACTTAACAAAGACACAAAAGAACTAACAGAAGATATATCACAATTGGGTTTAGCAGACATCTATAGAATATTCCATCCAAACACAAAAGAATATATCTTCTTCTCTGCTCCACATGGAACCTTCTCTAAAATCAGCCACATACTAAATGACATAACAAACCTCAACAGATACAAAAAAAATTGGAATAGACCCCTGTTTCTTATGAGACCACCATGCTTTAAAGTTGGAATTCAACAACAACACAAATCACAGAAACCCTACAAACTCATAAAAACTGAACAATGCACAATTGCACCATACCTGGTTCAAAGAAGAAATAAAGAAAAGAAATTAAGGACATTCTAAAATTCAATGAGAATGAGGACACAACATGCCCGAACTTATGGAGCACCTTGAAAGCAGTGCTACGAGGGAAGTTCATTGCACTAAGTGCCCATATGAAGAAAGCGGAGGATAGTCACATTAGAGAATTAACAGCACAACTGAGAGCCCTAGAACAAAAAGAAGCAAACTCACCCCAGAGGAGTAGATGCCAGGAAATAATCAATTTGAGGGCTGAAATAAATAAAGTAGAAGCCAGGAAAACAATAAAAAAAAATCAATGCAACAAAGAGTTGGTTTTTCGAGAAAATCAACAAGATAGAGAAACCTTTATCCAAACTAACTAAAGGCAGAGAGAGAACATGCAAATTAACAAAATCTGAAATAAAAAGGGGGACATAACAATGGACACAGAGGAAATCCAGACAATTTTCAGGTCATACTTCGAAAACTTGTACTCCACAAAATTTGAAAATTCAGAGTAAATGAACAAATTTCTGGATAACTATCACTTACCAAAAATTAAATCAAGAACAAACAACTTAAATAGACCTATAACCCCTAACAAAATAGAAGCAGTCATCAAAAGTCTTCCAACCAAAAAAAGCCCAGAGCCAGATTGCTTCAGTGTAGAATTCTACCAGAAATTCAAGGAAGAGCTAATACCAATACATCTCAATCTGTTCCACACAATAGAAACAGAAGGTTCATTGCCAAACTCTTTTTATGAGGCCACAATCACCTTGGTACTCAAGCCACACAAAGACATAACTAAGAAAGAAAACTACAGACAATATCCCTCATAAATATTGATGCAAAAATACTCGATAAAATACTGGCAAACCGAATCCAAGAATTCATCAGAGAAATCATCCACCATGACGAAGTAGGCTTCATCCCTGGGTTGCAGGGATGGTTTAACATACGAAAATCTATCAACGTGATCCACCATATAAACAAAGTGAAAAAGAAAAATCACATGATCATCTCCCTAGATGCTGAAAAAGCTTTTGACAAAATTCAACACCCTTTCATGATAAAAGACCTAGAGAGATTAGGGATAACAGGAACATACCTAAACATAATAAGAACAATATACAGTAAACCAAGAGCCAACATCAAATTGAATGGAGAGAAGCTTAAGGCAATTCCTCTAAAATCAGGAACAAGACAAGGCTGTCCTCTCTATATATAGCTCTTCAATATTGTACTTGAAATTCTAGCTAAAGCAGTAAGATAACAAAAGAAGATCAAGGGGATACACATTGGAAAGGAAGAAGTCAAGCTTTCTCTGTTTGCAGATGATATGATAGTTTATATAAGCGATCCAAAAAAAACTCAACCAGGGAACTCCTACAGCTGATAAACACCTTCAGTAAACTAGCAGAATACAAGATAAACTCAAAAAAACCAATAGCCCTACTTTATTCAGACAACAAAGGGGCTGAGAAAGAAATCAGAGAAACATCACCCTTTACAATAGCCACAAACAACATAAAGTATCTTGGGGTAATACTTACCAAACAAGTGAAAGACTTATATAATAAGAACTTTGTGTCTTTAAAGAAAGAAATTAAAGAAGATACCGGAACATGGAAAGATCTCCCATGCTCTTGAATACGTAGGATAAACATTGCCAAAAGCAATCTACAAATTCAATGCAATCCCCATTAAAATCCCAACACAATTCTTCACTGACCTTGAAAGAATAATAATCAACTTTATATGGAAAAACAGAAGACCCAGGATAGCCAAAACAACCCTGTACAATTAAGGAACTTCAGGAGGCATCACCATCCCTGACTTAAAGCTCTATTACAGAGCTATAGTCCTGAAAACAGCCTGGTATTGGCACAAAAATAGACAAGTAGACCAATGGAATTGAATCAAAAATCCTGATATTAGCCCACACACCTACAAACACCTGATTTTTGACAGAACAGCTAAATTATATAATGGGGGGGGGGGAGGAAAGCATCTTTAACAAATGGTGTTGGCACAATTGGATGCTGTTGTGTAGAAGACTGCACATAGACCCATGTCTATCACCATTCACAAAACTGAAGTCTAAATGGATCAAAGACCTCAACATAAATCCAGCCACACTGAACCTCTTAGAAGAGAAAGTGGGAGGTACCCTTGAACAAATTGGTACAGGAGACCTTTTCCTGAACATAACTCCAGTAGCATAGACACTGTGATCGACAATTAATAAATGGGATCTCCTCAAACTTAGAAGCTTCTGTAAGGCAAAGGACACAGTTGACAAGACCAAAGGTCAGCCCACAGACTGGGAAAAGATCTTCACCAATCCTACATCTGACAGAGGGATGATTTCCAAAATACAAAGAATTCAAGGAACTAGTAAACAAAACACCAAATAACCCTATTAAAAAATGGGGTACAGAACTGAATAGAGAATTCTCAA
The DNA here is from genome assembly GCA_030556225.1 of Cricetiscus sungorus. Lineage (NCBI taxonomy): Eukaryota > Metazoa > Chordata > Mammalia > Rodentia > Cricetidae > Cricetiscus > Cricetiscus sungorus. Next base: position 78,166,961 of record JANBXA010000651.1, on the reverse strand, counting down.
TAGAGAAAATCAAAAAGGCTGAAAGACATTTAAGAAACTGCTCAATATCCTCAACTATCAGGGAAATGCAAATCAAAACAACTTTGAGATACCATCTTACTCCTGCCAGAATGGCTAAAATTAGAAACACCAATGACAACCCATGCTGGAGAGGATGTGGGGAAAGGGGAACACTCCTCCACTGCTGGTGGGAGTGCAAAACTTGTTCAGCCATTTTGTTCAGTATGGTGGTGCTTCAGAAAAATGGGAATCAGTCTACCACAGGACCCAGCAATCTCCCTCTTAGACTTATACCCAAATGATACACATCCATGTAACAAGGACATGTGCTCAACTATGTTCATAGCAGCATTATTTGTAATAGCAAGAACCTGGAAGCAACCTAGATGCCCCTCTACTGAAGAATTGATAAAGAAGATATGGCACATTAACACAATTGAATACTACTCTGCAGAACAAAAACCAATTGAATCTTGAAATTCTCAGGCAAGTGGATGGAACTTGAAGAAACCATCCTGAATGAGGTAACCCAGTCACAAAAAGAGGAACATGGTATGTACTCGCTCACCTATGGATTTTAGACATAGAGCAAAGAATTGCCAGCCTATAATTCACACCACCAGAGAAACTAGGATACAAGGAGGATTCTAAGAGATTCATGTAAGGTCCATCACAGAAGGGGAAAAGGACAAGATCTCCAGAACATATGGGGAGGGGGGGCAGTGAGTGGAGAGGGAACTAGGAGAAAGGGAAGGGGAGGAGAGGAAAGCACATGGGACTAGGAAGATTGAGTCAGGAGAGGAATAAAGGAGAGAGAGAGAGAGAGAGAGAGAGAGAGAGAGAGAGAGAGAGAGAGAGAGAGAGAGAGAGAGAGAGAGAGAGAGAACATAAAAGAGGGAACCATTATAGGTTTGAAGAGAAATGCCCAGAGACCTACAAGACTGACCCCAACTAACAATTTGAACAACAGTGGAAAGGCCCTTTCCTGATAATGAAATCAACGACTAACTTATCCACCATCATGGAGCCCACATCTAGTAGCTGATGGAAACAGAAGCAAACACCCACATCTAAACACTGAGCCAAACTGGAATCCAGATGCAGAGAGGTGGACAAGACCAGGCTACAGAAACACATAGAGACAACTGACCTGAACAAGGAGGAGCTAACGGGCCCCCAGACTGATAGCTGGGAATGCAGCATGGGACTGACTCAGACCCCCTGAACATGGGTCTTAGCTAGAAGGTCTGAGCAATCTAAGGGACCTCAGACAGTGGAACCAGGATGTATTCCTGGTGCACAAAAGGACTTTGGGGGCACATTCCCTCATGGAGGGATACTCCCTTAACCTAGAGACAGGAGAGAAGGCCTAGCCCCTACTCCAAATGACTTGACAGATTTAGATGACCCCTCCTGGAGGGCATCACCCTACATGTGGAGTGGGGGGGATGGGAAGGGAGGGTGGTCAGCGGGCATGAGAGGGTGGGAGAAAGGGAAAGAGGGAGGGAGGGAGAAGGAACTGGGGTTAATATGTAAAATAAAAATAAAAATGATTAAAAATAGAATAAAAAGAAACCTCACTATAAATTGGTATTTATTTGTTATTTACTGAATCATATTTCCTGGAGGTTGAAATTATAACAGGGATACACCTGTGTTCTTGCACATAGTCCTAGACCAGGATAGGAGAGGGTTATTTTATGGTTTAATATGCAAGATTGGTCGATATTGGAGATATTGAATTTCTGGCTTTGTCACTTACTAGTTATGTGTTAGAGAAACTGCAGTCATCACATCTACCAAATAAGGTATTAAAAACATGATCCACCATGTAGAGCTGTCATATTGTTAATAATACCTCCTGCCCTGTGGTGTGCTCCATAAATATTAGCTGTTTGTTATGGTAAACATAGAGAGGAGGCAGGTCTGGAGAAATGATGCTGGCACTTCTTATGTCCCAGCTTCCCTGCTGCTTAGCTTTCATGGTGTTAAAAGGTGCTAGGCTTGCTGCTGGAAGAGAAACATCATCAACAGTCTTATCTACGTGTGAGCCACTAAGTGTACAGTAACAACCACTGTGGTAAAATATGTCCATTTGTCCACAGTGGCATGATTGTTAAGGATGCAGCCAACAACTTTCCTGTTGGATTTAAGACCCACTCATAACAAGAAGGAACTCATAATTTGGACTGTAAGCTTGAACAAGGACCCATGCCTGGGAAGGTCATAGGCCCCACGGGAGAATCTACTACTCTTAATTGATCAAATGGATATACTACCAAATTACCTTCTAAATACATATTCATCTATATACCCACAGATCATAGCAGCTCTACTCCCCATTAGAGTATCTTCTTTTTTTAGTGGTTAATACAGAGACTCAAAGCTAGTCAAAGTGCAGAAAACAACTGACTATGGAGTCCTACATGGGACATTTATATCTCAACCCCAATATCCCAATGCTCTAGAAACATCACAGAAGTGAGAAAATAAAGAAAGTAGGAGCCGGGACTAAGGCACCTCTCCACTCCCCACACCCTTGGTCCTGTATCAAAGAGATGATGAGACAGGCTTAGTAGACTTCCTAGGAAAGGCCTTACCCTCTCTGAGGAGCAGGTAGGAGGTGAGGGTGAGTGGGAGGAGCAGGAGGAGAGGAGGGAGGAGGAACTGGGATTGGAATGTAAAAAATAAATTAATAAAAAAGCTGCAAAAGAATACTACTGTAGATTTAACCATATAAAGAAATATTGATGTTATCATTATATATATATACATATATATATCCTCAACATGAAAAATAAAATTTGTGAGTCAACACTAAAGATATTTATTTAGAGAAAGAAAGAAAGAACGTAGGAGACAGATCACAACAGCTATGGTTGCCTGCACAAGATCAACCCAATCAACATTGCAGCATGGATGGGGGAGGAAACCATGAGGTTCCATTCTCAGCTGAGAAGCTATTTGCAGTTGATGGTATTAGGAGAGGGTCAGTCAGCTTTTCCTAGGAGTGTGCTCCCCATAGGTTACCCATACCCTAGGGGATAGCCATACATCCATATGCATATAGGCAGCACTAATTGGAGTCAGTGTTTTATTAAAAAAAACACACACACACAAACACAAGAACTTGGGAGGAGGATATGGGGGGATTTCGAAGGAGTTGGGGGAGAAAGTCAGGGATAAATATAGTCATATACATTCTGAAAGAAGAAATTAAAAATAGCATATTAAAAATGAACTTCCATTTAAAATATCAAAGCTAGCTCTTGAACAGGAAGTAGGTCTCATATCATGCTGTCCTATCAGTTAAATAAATGTTATCCCAGAACATGTGGGTTTGATTTTTCTTTCAATTTAGAATAGACTGGAATAGAAAAGAGTCTTGTAAAAAAAAAAAGTAAAGAACTGGATTTTTTCAAATCTCTTTTCTCAAAACAAAAAAACAAGCAACAAACAAATAAACAACAAAAAACTAAACTAAACAAAAAAAAACCTTCAAATATTTAGCAACAATTGGTAGGATCAGTTCCATTCACCTGACCCCACTGGGCTTGTTCAGGCCATGGTGATGGGTCTCTTTCATCTTTGCTGTGTTTTGTTTCTCCACTGTAAGCAATGAATTCCATTTGTCTGTCAATGAAGTCCCTGCTACAGAATAGATCTCAACATTTCAAACTCTGATAAACAGTGCATCCCCCCCCCACACTCTATATCACTGCAAGTTCCTTTCAACGCACCCAGTGTATAAGGTATACATGGTGTCTCAGGTCCATCCAGCCAGGATGCTCCTTTCAATGCACCCAGTGTATAAGGCATGCTTTGTGTCTTAGGTCCATCCAGTGACAATCTTTGGAAGCAATGAAAGCTGCTGAGTTAGCACAGAGAGAAATGGCAAAGGAGTAGAGTGTAAGCATTGGCCGTCTGCCCTCCTTCTTGCCTGCTTCAGGACATCAGACACATCCTTTATACCCCGCCTGGGTTTGCATGATGACTATGACCATGTTAGTAAAGATCATTCCCCCACAGCTCTAGATGTAACACAGACTTGTACATTTGACCAGCAATGCCAATAATCCAGAACACTAAATTAAGGATTTTTGTGGTATTGAAGCGTGATCTTACTGGATATTATTAAACTATCATTTCCTCTAATCTTCCCTTGGGCTTTACCCTTTACACCCGCTGAGCTATAGTACAAACATCATCCCCCATCAGTCAGACATTCTCTCCGAAGTTTCCATCTTCCTGTGAAGTACATCACTTGGAAGTATCTAGTCAAAAGCCAGCATCTACTAGTAGGAGGCAAGATCTGCAAGGATCCTAAGTCTAGGCTTGTGTCTTGATAACTGCTTTTACTTAGATATTTTTCTTCTATTTCTTTGTTCCAGTTCATCAAAGATGTTTTAAACACACAGTCTTACATGCATAAGCCCCAGGGTCTAGAAATTAAGAGATGCTAAAAAAACTCAACCTCTACCCTGAAGGAATTCCCAGCCAATTATAACAGGCAAGAAGAAACCAATCAAGACATATAGTACAACAATCAGACCCATAGGGAGTGCCATGGGAGTGGAGCAGGGTTACTGGATGAATTAGTCCCAATCCCGGACTGAGGAAGGAAAGCTTGAGCAAACTTCCCATCCTTTGCATTCAACAGGGTCTCTAACCTGTATTAACATTAGACCCAAACTCTTCTTTCTTCACAGGAAGTTTACTATCACCACCCACCAAGCACCAGCTATGTCCTCCAGGCATTTCCCACAAGTCCTGGTGACCAAATAATTATGTGCACCTTTGACCACACACCCAGATGGTGCTACATATATATGCCTTGTAATAGCAGCTAATGAATTACTCCCTTTGGCTGCATAAAGAGCAAAGCCAAAGTTGCCCCTGGCATCCACCTTGAGTTCCAGCAGCTACAGCTTAAAATTCTAGCTATTTCAGCCTATGTTTCTTTGTATATTAATAATAATAGCCCCTTACATCTACAGGATACTCAGCTTTTTGTTTGTTTGTTTTGGCTTTTTGAGACATGGATTCTACATACTTTATTTTATTTTTTATTTTATTCTTTTGTTTTTATAAAATACTTCTCCATTAAGCAATCACTCATTGAAAGTATACAGATAATTTTCTGTACTTTATACATAAAAAACAAAAACCTCTGACATTTGATGCTTCAAACTAAAACCCATGTTTCTAGTGCTCTGAGATGGTACCATGCTGGAGGACAGCCACAGCACTCGCTCACACTGCCTTTCATTTTCCAGAGTCAGTGTGCATCAGCCAGTGTGAGCATAGATTGGCTTACCATCAAAACACAGAACCTAGTGCTGGAAGCGGGAAATCAAAGCAGCTGGATCCCCATAACACCTGACTAGGATGAAAGATACAGCAATTGTGCAATCAACTGCATGACAGGGCAAATGACACACGTGCCATAACATTGCCTGGTTTGGGGAGCTGTGGCTATTTGAATAAGAAAATGGTCCCCAGAGGCTTGTGTATTTGAATACTTGATCCTCAGTTGGTGACGCCATTAGGGGAAGTTATGGGTGGAAACTTTCTGGAGGAAATATTTCACTGGGAGAGGTTTTAAGAGTTTATAGCCATCTCTTGTGTGTGTGTGTGTGTGTGTGTGTGTGTGTGTGTGTGTGTGTGTATGCATACATGCATATGTACCCATGTGTCTTAGTGCACTTACTGTGTGCCCATGAATTGCTCCTTCTACCTTGTCATGCCTTCAGCACCAGGATGGACTCTACCCTTCTGGAACACTAAGTCAAAATAGACACTTTCTTCCTTAAGTTACTTTTTGTCATAGTATTTTATCACAGCAACAGAAAAATAACTAATATGGAGCCCGGCCCACCTATGATTTGATGCTATGACTAATATCTAAGACCTGACACAATATAAACAGGCCTTTAGAGCTCTCATAATCCAACCCACTACTTGACAAATGCTGAAGAAACAATGCCAATAAGGAATATGATTCTCTCCATTGCTCCACAAGGAGTTAGTGGCCAAACTGAGAAATAATCTCATCATTCCACAAAAGACCACTGTCCAAGATTGCTACAACACTGAAGTATCCAGGTACAGGGCCAAATTTCCCATCTAGAGTGGAAGACAACTACCAGAATAAAAGCTTCTTAATAAATGAATGTATGCCTCAAAAAGGGCTATGATTGGCCAAAAGCACCCACTGCTCTTGTAGAGGACCCAGATTTAGTTCCCAGCATCCACTTGGCAGCTAACAAAGATCTGTAACTCCAGTTTCAGGGAATCTGATGCCATCTTCTGACCTCCACAAGTCCCAGGCATGTATGTGGTACACATACATACAAGCAGAAAAAAAAAATACTCAAACACATTAAAAAATGGTTTAAACTTTAGGATATAGAGTCTTTTGAGTATATACCCAGGGGAGGTACAGCTGGCCCATCTAATTTTAGGGTGTTTTTTTTTTTTTTCATTTTGTTTCTTGTTCTATTTGCAATAGCAAGGAAATGGAATCAGCCTAGGCATCTACCAAAAGATGAACGGATAATGAAACCATGGACTGGAATTTTATTCAGATCTTAATAAAAGTGAAATTATGGAATTTTCAGGAAAAAAGATGTAACTGAAAAACACTAAGGGAGATGACCCAGGCACAGAAAGGTCAGAATGGCATTGAAGTGAAATGTAAGAAGTCAAGACCATGATGGAGAAACCTACAGAAACAACTGACCTGACCTAATGAGAGCACAAGGACCAAGGACCAGAGTCATAAAACTGGGCAACCAGCATTGGACGGAACCAAGCCCTCTGAATGTGGGTGTCAGTTAGGAGGCCTGGGAGTCTATGGGACCTCTGACAGTGAAACCAGTATTTATCCCTAGTGCACAAATGGACTTTGGGAGACCATTCCTTATGGAGGGATACTATTGCAGCCCAGATAAATGGTGGAGGGCCTACGCCCTCCCCCAAATGATGTAACAGACTTTGTTAATCCTGGTGGAAGGCTTCACTATCTTTTGGGAGTGAGTAGGGTGTGTGTTGTGGGGGTCAATGGGGGCATGGGAGGATGGGAGAGAGAGGGAACAGGGCATTGACATGTAAAATAAGATTACTTCTAAATAAAAAAAGAATATATCTCAAAAATATTTAAATTGCCTTCATTGGTAGTGCTCTTAATATGGAACAGCCATATTTAGAAAACATGGAAGTGTGGATGGAACTTGAAGAACCCATCCTGAATGAGGTAACCCAGTCACAAAAAGAGGAACAGGGTATGAGCGAATGCTCATATATAGATTTTAGACATAGAGCAAAGGATCACCAGCCTATAATATATACCACCAGACGAACTGGGATACAAGGTGTATTCTAAGAGATTCATATATGGTCCCTCACAAAAGGGGGAAGGGACAAGTCCCCCAGAGCACATGGGAAGTGGGGGGGGCAGTGAATGGAGAGAGAACTAGGAGAAAGAGAAGGGGAGGAGAGGAAAACATGTGTGACTAGATATATTGAGTCAGGGTGAGGGGGGGCATAAAAGAGGGAGCCATTATTGGTTTGAAGAGAAAACTGAACCTAAAGAAAGGTCTAGAGAACTACAAGACTGACTCCAACTAATAATTCGAGCAACCATGGAAAGGCTACCATAAATGCTCTTCCCTGATAGTGAGATTATCAACTAAATTATCTACCATCATGGAGTCCTCATCTAGTACCTGTTGGAAACAGAAGCAAATACCCATAACAAAACACTGAGTCGAACTAGATTCCAGATGCAGAGAGAGGGGACAAGACCAGGTTGCAGAAACTCACAAAGACAGCTGACCTCCCCAGACTGATGGCTAGGAACCCAGCAAGGGACTGACTCAGACCCCCTGAATATGGGTCTCAGCTAGAAGGACTGAGCAGTCTGGGGGACCTCAGACAGTAGAAACAGGATCTATTTCTGGTGCACAAAAGGGCCTTACAGACACATCCCCCCATGGAGGGATACCCCCTTAACCTAGAGATAGGAGAGAAGTCCTAGTCCCTACTTCAAATGACTTGACAGATTTACATGACCCAACCTGGATAGCATAGCCCTACAAGTGGAATGGGGGTGGGGGGATGGGAGGGGAGGGTGGCCAGGGTGCATGTCACAGGGGAAAGAGGGTAAGAGGGAGGGAGGGTTGGAGGAAGGAAGGAAGAGGAAACTGGGATCCACATGTAAAATTTTTAAATTATATTATTAATAAAAAAAGAAGGAAAAAAACACTGCTAGATTAAATTATATATATATATATATATATATATATATATATATATATATATATGCTTTGACTTCAAAATTTAAGCCTAAGGATAAGTTACTGGGGAAAAGGATTTCTAATTTTGTTTCCACAGAAAATGAAAAGCTGTGGATTCCTAAAAGACTAATGCAGTTTGATCGAGCAAGACCCCCTAAAGCAATGTCAATGGGACAATGCAGCCTTGCAGACTACTACAGCCAGGATTTCTGCATCTCCTTAGGATTCCCCCATGACAGCGCCCCCTACCAGCAGGAAGCAGTTTGGAAAGAGCAACGTCCAATTCCCAAATATTGTTTATAAATGTTTTTTTAATTTTTTTAAAAAAGGCATGTATAATTATGTCCAGCATAAAATAAATAAATGTTAAAAAAAAAAAAGAGAGAGAGAGAACATGGAAGCTAGGGTGGCTGTTTTTTAATCTCTCTGCCATAAAAACACCTTTGGGAACTTCTTGAATGCATCTGACTTACTGAAATATACCACTAGTCTTTCCTGTAGTTTTTGATTACAGTTGTTAAGAATGCTGAAAATGACAGCCACGTATCAAATTCTGTTACTCACACACCATATCTACAAGTTTCTTTCCAGGTAAAATTTCTTCACAAGTGAAAATATAAATCTTGTTTGTATTTTCCCATGACTTTCTCAGCATGCCCTCTCCCAGAAATAAGGATTCCAGAGTGGTTCAGTAAATACAAGTAGCTAGCAACCATCTCTCAACAAAATATCTCCAAATTTAAGCTGCCTAATTGCATTCCTTTAATAGATTAAAATTATTTAGCATATTTAAAAATAGATTCATGACAGTCAGCAGAATTTTGAGAAATTATCAATCATTAAGCATGTTTAGCATCGTGAAGTGATAAGTGATATCATTATGTGTAATTTTAGTTGTTACAGTTTACTTCTTTCTGAACTTTTGCACTATGATGTATGACTATTTTATACATTTTTTGGTAAATGTATACTGACTAATATCTCCTTCTAATTAGGGATAAATTCAGATGTAGGTTTGATAAATTATAGCATGCTAAATCGGTACCAACAAACAAATCCTTCAACAATTGTCTCCCCACATTTGTCTCACACAAAGGTCAAGGGCTGTGAACATCAAGAAACTCATCTGATTGGACTACAGAATCCACGCTTCAGTGTTATGATGCAATCAGAGTTGTTTTGGGAGCTTCCATTTATAAACACTATGTAAGATAAATTAGAACACTAGGAAATACAGAGGTATGGCTTGTTTGCTTATTTAGAGACAGAGTCTTGCTATGGTATACCAAGTGGCTTCAAACTCACCATCCTCCATCCTCATTTTCCAAAGTATGTTTCCAGGCTGCACCATTATGCCCAGCAAGAAATGGTTTTTTATGTGGGTTTTAGACAATCTATCTTATTGTGTATTTTTTACACAATTAAATGTGCCATGTTTAAACTCATAAAATGTTCCATTCTTGTCACTTTGTTTCAAAACTATGGTTAACAAAATGTAAACTATATACAGTAACCATCCTAGTGTGTTAGAATCGATCTAGCTATCTTATATCACAAAATCAAATAAGAAAATATGAATGTACTCACTATATGGATTTTAGACATAGAACAAAGGATTACCAGCCTACAATCCATACCACCAGAAAATCTAGGAAACAAGGAAGACCCTAAGAGAAACATACATGGTCCCCCTGAGAAGGGGAAAGGGATAAGATCTCCCTAGAAAACTGGGAACATGGAGGGAGGGGAAAGGGAGTCAGGAGAAAGAGGAGGGGAGAAAAACTGGGACATGGGGAACATGAGGGAAAAGGAAGATTGAGACAGAGAAAGAATAGAGGAGAGCAAGAAAAGAGGTACCATAATAGATAACAGAGGGAGCCATTATAGGTTTAAAGAGAAATCTGGCACTAGGGAAATGTACAGAGATCTACAAGGATGAACCCAACTAACAATCTAAGCAATAGTGTAGAGGTTACCTTAAATGCCCTTCCCGATAATGAGATTGATGACTACCTTATATGCCATCCTAGAGCCTTCATCTAGTAGCTGATGGTTGCAGAAGCAGACACCCACAGCTAAACACTAGTCGAACTCCTGAAATCCAGTTACAGAGAAGGAGTAATGATGAGCAAAGGGATCAAGACCAGGCTGGAGAAATCCACAGAAACAGCTGACCTAAACAAGGGGGAGCTCATGGACCCCAGTCTGATAGCTGGGGAACAGCGTAGAACCGACTCAGACCCCCTGAACATGGGTGTTAGTCATGAGGACTGGACAGTCTGTGGGGCCTCTGGTAGTGGATCAGTATCTATCTCTAGTATACGAATGGACTTTGAGAGCCCCCTCCACATAGAGGGATACTCTCAGTCTAGACACATGGGGAGGGCCTAGGCCCTTTTCCAAATGATATGACAGACCTTGAAGACTCCTCATGGAAGTCCTCACCCTCCCTGGGAAGCAGAAAGAGGATGGGATGGGAATTAGGGGGCACAGGGGAGGAGGGGAGGGAGAGAGAACTGGGATTGATATATAAAACAAGCTTGTTTTTAATTTAAATTTAAAAAAGAAAATAATAAGGGATGATTGAAAACTCATGAACTCATTCTTGGCCTCTGGGTATGCTAATTACATCATCTTCAAGCAAATATGTCTCTTGGATTCTTAGTTAATTAAATTAATTTATTTGTGTGTTTCTGTCTCTGTCCCTCTTATAAAAAGTATTTTATATTAAATTATAAACTCATAAGTTATGTATTAGCATAAAACTTATCTGAAGGTGACTGCATACACCACAAAGAATTAAGACACAAATTACTGCTGGGTGTTATACCTGTGGTCCCAGCTCTCAAGAGGCAGAAGTAGAGCTCTGTGGGTTTGAGGCTAACCTGGTCTAGGTGGCATGTTCAGGCAGCCAGGTCTACATAGTGAGACCCTGACATAGTTCTCATAAGGCCTGTGGATTTGAGACTACTTCAAATGCATCCATCTGGACAGCTGACTTTTCTCAAAGGGAAAATGGATCTAGAAAGAAGAGGCAGAAGAATCAAACTTAAACTTAAAATGAAAAATCTAAGCTATTTTACTTAGGTATTGAATTGAAACAACAACAAAATGTTAGGGAAAAATAGGAAAGATAATGAGAGGACCAAAGAGAAAAAGGCAAAGAATACATAAAGTCTAGGAAAGGGCCCAAGAAAACAAGCTAAAGTCCTCTGTAACTTTCATACATTATCTACAGCCTTATATTTCAAACACTTTCTGGCTCTACTGAAGTTCCCATTTACGGAGTGGGGCTGACAAATATACTAGGTATCAGGGGTTATGTAAACAATCTTCAGTGTGCTCTGTGGCCTAATTTACTGTCATAAACATTGTGGGAAGCAGAATTCTCTATGGCAGCTTGGTGTGGATATTCTCACTGTCAGCAGGGAAAATTCATTGCCCCCTCGAAACACTGAGGCTCCACCCGCATTTACCAAGACAGATGACTTGGTGACAGACACTCCTGGCTGAAAGTTAATATTTAACCCAGTCAGATGAAACAGGAGAACATCAGAATTGTGCCCCTGGGCCAGTCCCATGGTCCTTCAATCCAAAAGACTGTCTCTAAGGATGATCCAAAGAATGAGTCCTGGAGGGGCAGGATGTAACATTCAACATCAGCATCAGAGGTCAGGAAAGTGTCCCATCGCCCTGGTCTCCCTTGTCATCCACAAATGGATTAAAAGCTCTTTGAAACATACTTCTTTGGTCATGACTATTTCTTGGGCTAATGAATTCCAGAAGTGTATTCACTTTACCTTGTTGAAATTTTATCTACCTTTTATTTACTCTAGAAGGAGCATCCCTGAATATCTAGTATTTGTGTTTGCTAAACAAGCCTCAGCTTATCCCTTTCTACTGTGTCATGACCTGATAAAGCTTGGTTCTGTCCAAACACAGACTGGGCTCTTCAAAAGAAAGGTCCTTTGTTTAAGACTCATCTCTCATCACTTCCCCAGTCTATTCATTGTCTTTGTGGACAAAAACCCTAAAGCAGATCTTAATAATGGAAGCTGATAGCATTCTGCTAGCCACTACTATCACACTCTTTCCCATTCCTCTATGGAGATGAAGTTGGGTTACATGTCATAGAAGGTGTTTGATGGCAATCATGCTTTGTCTATGAAGGGCACAAATTGGATTTTTCTCCTGAACTCACAAGTTTTTCTGTAACCTGTGATAACATTTCACATTTAACCAAGGCCTTCTGTATAACTTAGCACTGTAAGAAAATTCTGTAAAAAAATTATCAATGGGGGATACTCAAGCAACAAAACCAGCAAGTCTACAAATGTTATCTTTCAACATTAACCATTGCTGAGATGGGCTACAAGCCAATGCCAATGATGCTGGCACAGACCAGAACATATCTGCAATTAAAATTTTGCAGTCTTTTGGAGCCACTGTTTAGATGCAGCTAGTAGGAAAAACCCACTCCTATATAATCACACCCCAAATTTGTTCCTCCAATACAACTTATAAAAAGAACACGTATTTTAGAGTTCATATTTCAATGTGGTTTTCAAAGAAATGAACTGTTTTTTAAAAGCCTACCTTCAAGTAAGTTATTATTGAAGGTAAGTTCTTTTTCACCTGTGCTATAGAGCCAACCCTATCAGCAACATTCCCAGGAACGGAGCACAAACAGGTTGCACTTTATTAGTAATATAGTGATTCATTAAGGTGTGGTCTCTAGCCTTAGAGAGATACTGTGTAAAAGGAAACAGAATTCAGATATGGATGGTGAACAAGGGTTCTGAGCATTTATAAGAGTCTGGGCTGAAGCAGCCTGAGGAGTCACGATAGGGGGAGTGCTCCTATCGGAAGGGCTGATAAGTGTAAGAACCTTCTACTGTGTGGCTGTTCATACAATAGACCAGGAGCTGTTGGTGGAAACAATAATGGTTCTGCTATTCCCAGATATTGCTTTAAACAAAATATTTAACTTCTTTAATCCCACCGCCTCATGGTACCTTTGGCTTAGACTCAAATGGATGGTCTGAGTCTATGCATAGACTTGCATCCTTCAACCAACTTACCAAACTACAGAAATCAAGGTCACACACTATGTTTGACACCTAGCAAGTCATCTTTTAATATCCCATTTATCTTTATTATGGAATTGCTTTCTGAGATAACTACCATCCCTTCCTTCATTTGTTTCATACATTGAAACAGACATTTAATGTGGAAACAGAAGAGTAGACTACCACTTAAAATATTTCCCCATTAATAGAACAGCTCAAGGATGAACTAGAATTTGTACTTAGCTATAAAACACTCAGATCACAGTTTTCACTGCACATCACTGTATTAAATACAAATGCAAAATAAAAACAGCACAGAGTAAGGTAACACAAGTGTTGTTTGTTCATCATCATAGATCTCTATGCTGTCATGGCTGATCTCAAACCATTCTCTTCAACGTGGGAACAAGCAGTTCTATAGGAGTTAGGATAGGAGTAGGTTCAAAATGAGCACTAATGATCTCAACTCTTCACAAACTTACCCTTGAAATGCACAGAGGCAGCTGAGTCCATGAACTGAAGTACCAGAGGAGTGCCAAATTAACTGCCCCAAACAAATCTAGTATTTGTGAGGGAATGAATAGCTTTTAAAAACAAAGTAGGGCTATCTAAAATGTACCTGCATACTATATACAGCTCAAGAGTGGCCAAAGGGTTTGCTTGGAAATGAGATGATTTGGTAAGAATCTGGTGCTGGGGGTGGTGGTACACACACCCACCTTTGATGCTTAGCACTCAGGAAGCAGAAGCAGATGACTCCCTGAGTTTGAGTTCTATCTAGTCTACATTAGTGAGTTCTAGGACCACCAGGACTACATAGAGCAGTGGCTCTCTACACGTGGATCACGACCTGTTTGGTGGTTGGATGATCCTTTCACAGGGGTAGAATATCAGATGTCCTGCATATCAGATATTTATATTATAATTCACAATAGTAGCAAAATTACAGTTATAAAGTAGCAATGAAAATAATTCTATGGTTGGGGATTACTTCCACATGAGGAACTGTATGAAAGGATCCCAGTGTTAGGAAGTTAGAAAGCCACTGACATAGACACATAGACAGACCCTGTCTTAAAAAAACAAAAATAAAAAAACTAAATGACTTTGGTAGTCTGAAAAAAAGAGAATGTTTTCAAGTTTGTTTTATATTATATTTTCAAATTTCTCTCCTAGTAATGCACTCCAGTGTTTATATTCAGAATGAGACTTCCCAATAACCTCATCTTTTTGGAAAGATATTTCATACATCTATGCAATGTATTAGATAGAACCCACTCTAACTCTTTCCTAACCCCTTCCCAACTTCACCTCTTCTTTTCCATCATATAAATTATTGATTAATTTAATTATTCATTAATATATAACAATTAATATAATTGTTAATTAATTCTATCCATCATATGAAATTAGTGCTGCCCATATCCATATGGGTGTGGGACCATCCACCAAGCACAGGTAACCTACTAGGGGACACACCCTCCGTAAGCCATTCACTGCCATCTGTTCCTAGGCAAGGGATGAGGTCCCATGAGCCACCCCACATCCAAGTTAACTCTGTCAACTTGACATGGCCTAGACTCAACTGAGGAGACAATCTCAACTATAGAATTGCCTAGATCAGATTGGCCTGTGGTCATGACTTTGGGTGACTGTTTTAATTGATGTAAGAAGACTAGCCCACTGTAGGTGACACCATTATCTGGGCAGTTGGCTCTGGATTGTACAATAAAGCTAACTAAGCACAAGTTTGTGAGGGAGGCAGCAAGTAGCATTCTCTCAAATTCCAGACTATACCCACTAAAGTATTGCAATCTGTGAGCTGAAATAAACCCTTTCTTCCCCTAAGGTGCTTTAGTTCATAGTATTTGTTACAATAACAGAGTGAAGCTAGAACACACACAACAGTACACTGAGGCAGTCAGAGTACACAAAGAGTTAATGCCATGGTACACTGCAAATCAAAATGACAGGCATTAAACTAATAAATCCTGAACAATAGGAACGAGGTTCAAGAAAGGCACAGGAAGAAGGCTACCCCACAAGGAAATTTCCATGCTAGGATTTTCCAGAAGAAACAGTGGACAGCAAATGGGACACAAAGCAGAGACGTTGAGCTAGTGAGTGAAGACCAGCTGGGGTGGTTGGTCCCTCTCACTGGGCCATAGAACAGATAGAACAGAAGGATCTTCCCTGTGTGGAGAAACAGAGAAGGTTCCACAAGGAATGAAGAATCTGCTTGAGGATGTCTCATGTGAGAGCCCAAACACCAAACAAGGTTCTCTTTATTATAGCCCAGAAGATAAAAAAACCCCAGTGAAGTGAAGCTTAGCAACCAACCCACCTCTACTTGGAATTAGTCTCCTAAAAGAGGACTACCTAAGAAAACAGGAAATCATATGATCTTCCTTCATCAGGTAATCTCATCTTTCATTCTTACACATTAATTTAAATCAGGATTTTCTGGGAAACCTTCAGAAAATTAGCTGTTGGGGGGAGGGGGCAAGACTATGCTGTAAAAAGAACTGAGAACAACAGTAACAACAAAGCAACCTGTAATCTCAAAACCAGAATGGACCTCAGAGCAATGTCAGTGGTCCTCAGCCTTCCTGATGCTGGGGCCTTTGATACAGTTCCTCACATTGTGATGACCCCAACCCTAAAGTTATTTCATTGCTACTTCATGACTGTAATTTTGCTACTGTTGTGAATCATAATGTAAATATCTAATATGCAGAGTGTCTGGTATGCAATCCCTGTGGAAGAATAGTTCAGTCTCCCAAAGGGATTATGGCACAACGCACAGATTGAGAACCACTGGTTGAGAGAGATGCTAAAAGAGAAAGCCAAACTCCAGGAGACAAGGACCAGTGGCAGTTTTGCAATGAGAAAGAGTTCATGGAAATAAAAGAATCCAGCACAAACAAGTTCAGGAATATTTGCAGATGATAAATCAGGCCAAAAGATGCAATGAATGAATGAATGAATGAATGAATGAATGAATAAATAAGAGAACATTATAGCAATGATTTCTTCATTTTTCTCAAAATACCTTATTTAATCAGATAACTAGTAACATTATTTTGATAAATGATATATTAGGAGCCAGAAACAGCGGCATATTCCTGTAATTCTAGTACTTGCAAATCTGAAACAGGAGGATTGCTGAGACTATGAATCAAGACTGAGTTATATAGTGAATACCCAGCCAGCCAGGGCTTACAGACAAAAAAAAAAAAAAAAAAACAACAACAACAAAAAAACACATAGAAAGTAAGAAATAAAATGCTGTAATTTAATTCTCCAGGTGTCTGTCTCTACCTTGTCACATAATTACAGGGCACAATTTTGTGGTTAAAACTGGAAATGACACACATCAGCAATTTTCAAACAGTATTTCACAGGGGACTAACATGTGATAGAATGTTCTCAAAGGTCTAAAGGGAAGCTGAGCCGACCAAGCTTCGGTTCAATGTCTAATTTAAGCAGACTGTTGTTTCCTTCAGTGTTTTGTACTGGGTTCTGTACAACACCCCCCCCCCCCAATACCGCCTTGTAAAGGAGATAAACACTAACAACAAGGCTGAGCCGTGCAGAGCTGATCCATACTTGCCGGGTTTGGACTGTCATTCAAAATATACGCTCATCATGTGTGCAAAAATAATGTGTGCCGCCCAAAGGGTAGAAAAACAGGGCTGCTGTGGAGAACTTCAGCCTCCTCTCAATTGTCCCAGGCATCTTGGATAGGACCCAAACATGCCATTGAGCAGAACAAAAGCTCTGTGGTAAACCAGATTCCCTCGCCTTCCGAGGGTTTATCCTCCATCTGGTGTTCTTTAAGCATGCTCCTTGGGAATCTCACCCAGTTTCCCCAACAGCTTACTCTGGGATCACATATGGTATCCTTCCTGAAGGGGCCTCTGGTAGACTCAGTTTTCTCCGTCTTATTATGTTTCCATTGCCGTTTTAACACCTCATCTAGATGAGTATCCCGGGCAGCTACTCAGCTGGCCAGCCGCATCATCTGGCTCAATGTATTTCATGTAAATGTGTGATAACCACCGGTTGCAATCAAGTCCTTATTTGTAACTGAGGAAACCAAGTTCTAGAAGGCAAATGACTTAAACAAGGCTATGTGCTCTCCCACTGTGTTCAACACTTCCATCAAGTTAATAGTGTCTTTCTCCTTTCAAAGAGATGTCGGCTACCTGGATGAGAGGACCACTGTTCATATTCTTCTCCTAACTAACTCCCACAAGCACAATCTTAAGAATAAAACAGGCATTCACTAAGTGCTTTAGGGAAAATGCTTTTAAGATCGTTTTTTTTTTCCTTGCAAGTAGTGTGTGCGTGCGTGTGTGTGTGTGTGTGTGTGTGTGTGTGTGTGTGTGTGTGTGTGTGTGTGTTTGCATATGTGTGAGCATGTATACACTGTGTATGAATGTGTGTGTGGTGATATGTGTAGCATGTGTGTGCTTGTGTGTTTGCATGTGTGTGTGTGGTGTATGTGTGTGTGTGGTGTTTATGTATATATAGTGTACATATATATGTGTTGATGTGGTGTGTATATATGTGTGTGTATGTGGTATGAGGTTGTGGCATGTGTGTGTGATGTATTTATATGTGCTATATGTGTAGTGTGTGTTGGTGTGGTGTGTGTGTATGTACACACATATGTGTTTGTGGTATGTGTGTGTGGTGTGCAGTTTGGTGTGTATGGTGTGCATATGGTGTGTGTGTATATGCATGTGTGAATGTAGCATGTGTATATGTGGTAAATGTGTAGTGTGTATGAGGTGTGTGTATATGTGTGGCATGTGTGTGTAGTGTTGTGTGTACGATGTGTGTGTGTGTGTGTGTGTGTGTGTGTGTGTGTGTGTGTGAGCGTGTTTGTGATAGCCCAGCAAGTCTGTTGTACCAATTGAGGAAAGAAACAGGGAAAACATGTTTAAACTAGATATCAGACTACAGAAACAAAACCAACAGTCCTCTAAACCTCCAGGAATAAAAATATTATTTCTGGGTTGAGAACCCCTGACTGGTTTCTGCTTTGGTTGTGTTCATCAACCATGAATGCCAGTCAATGCTCAGGTGTTTTTACCAAGGCAAAAGAAACCCCAAGAGTGCTGATGAGCTTGTTCAAGGATGGATCAGAATCAAGTCCTGAATTTACAACTGCTTCTCCTGGGGATATTGCTGAAGTTTGGGAAAGCACAGGTGGCTCTTACAGAAATGAAAGCATTTCCCTGTTAGCCGGGGTTCCACGAGGGGACTACTGCAGAGAGTATTCAGGGACTGTGCACCATGAGGAGTGTGGACTGCAATGTGTGCTGAGTGATGGTTGGACAGACGTGTCTCATTGCCAAAACTTGCTCAACTGATGATGGGAGATCTGTGCACTGCACTGAATGTAAAGTGTGTGTCTATAAGTGCAAAGAAATGATAGAAAAAGAGGGATGGGGCCAGCAATTACAAAGTTGTTTTTAGACTTCAGGACAAGTGGGAAAGTCCAGAGATAGCCAGAGTTCCTTAATTTGTATTGCATTGCACGTTTGTCATAAAACACTTTGTACTTCAGTTACATTTTCCTGTGTATGAATCTTACTCTAAATTTATGAGTTGCTTAAATAAAGATAAATGAAGTTAAAGAATTGCTGTGAGAAAGTGAGTGTCTGAAATTCTTGATGTCTGTGGATTTTAAACCAGTGTAATAGGAAATCCTTGGAAAATTTCTTGGCCACATCAACTAAAATGAAGCATTCAGCTACCTTACGAATCAGAAATTCCACTTTAGCTATGTACAAAAGACAGATGCATCTATATTAACATCAAAAGTCATTTAATAAAATGTTCATTGATAGATTTTATTTAGAATAACCCCCAAAGTAGAAGCAAGCAGTGTTTTACAAACAACAGCCTGAAAACAAACAAACAAACAAACAAGTGAGTTCAAGCATATTCACATGACTGTATGGGAAATCCAGCAACATAAAGAACTAAGAATACATAAGAATATCCAGGGCTATAGAAACCCACAGAGACAGCTGACCTGAACATGGAGGAGCTAATGGTCCCCCAGACTGATAGCTGGAAAACCAGCATTGGACCGACTCAGATCCCCAGAATATGGGTCTCAGTTAGAAGACTAGGGCAGTCTAAGGGACCTCAGACAGTGAAACCAGGATGTATCCCTGGTCCATGAAAGGACTTTGGGAGCACATTCCCCATGGAGGGATACTCCCTTAGCCTAGAGACAGGAGGGAGAGTCTAGTCCCCACTCCAAATGACTTGACAAATTTTGATGATCCCTTCTGAAAGGCATCACCCTCCCTGTGGAGTGGGGGTAATGAGATGGGATGGGGTCAGGAGGCATGGGAGGGAGGGAGGGAGAGAGAACTGGGATTGATATGTAAAATAAGAAAAATAATATATATAAAAGATAAAAAAGAATATGGATCAATCTAAAATATTCAGGTGTCATTTCAGGTGGCCTAATAAGTGTGACTTCCCATATGAAAGCATATCATGAGACATCAGTATGTATATAGGACCTTGTCACCTGAAAGCACCGTCTACATTTGAAGACACTCAACTCAAAAAAAAAAAAATGCAAAGAATTGCATCTTTGCTACAGAATGGAGAAGAGTAGAGGCCAAAAATGGAAGAAAAAGAAGTGGGTTGGAGAGACTGGCAGAGGAAAAATAAGCCATGACACAGTATGAATTATTCCTATCTCCTCCTCTCCCTCCTCCACATCCCCCCTTCTCTTCAAGAGAGAATGAAAGTGTTCAAGCAGACAAGGGGTGTGATATGATTTATAGTTTATTTTTTAATTAAAATTTGTTTTTTACTTGAAATAGAATTATATCACAGTTCTCCCTCACTTTCCTCTCTGAATTCCCTCCTAGTTACCCTAACCTATGCCCTTCACTCTCAAATTGATAGCCTCTTTTTCTTTATTATTAATACATACATATGTATAGAAGATATGAATATGTACACACACACACATATATATATATATACATATATATATGTATATATATATACACACACACCCATTTTGGTTGTCCATGTGTGTATGGCCTCAAGGCTGACTAGATAATCAATAAGGGGCTCATCCCTGGGAGAGGTAATTTCTCACTAAGTTGTCCTTGAGGTTATTAGAATCCAACCCACCTCTTTCCCTATCTTTACTCTTTGGCTGCCATAAGAGGAATAGATTCCACCATAATTGCTGTTTACCATATTCACAAAATTGACCATGGGCTAAAACTTCAAAATTGTGAGCCAAAATATGTATTTTCTTTTTAAAAGTTTATTGCTGCTGGTATTTTCTTGTGGGAATAGAAAGATGATTAACTCAACAGTATATGTATCAACTAGCTCTTACTTTTACTCAAAAATTTCTGCCAGCTCCTTTGCTGAGACAACACACACACACACACACACACACACACACACACACACACACACACACACACCTTATTTGCTGTGAAGACTCTTTTTGTTCTGTCCCCTATTTGCAGTGTTCACCACATCTTTAAATCCATTATTCAATTTCTCCAAGTTTCCCACGTTATTCTATGTCAATGAATCTCATTCCTCTCCTGATATATCTTCCCTCATTCTCACAGATGTGATCAAATTTCACTCCACCTCTAGATGTTACTTTCTGTCTTCCTCACTCCACTACCTTTTATAGAGTATGATACAGTTCATTGCCAGTAGCTTTGTTTTGATTTTTTTTATTGCTGCTATTGCTATTTTTGTCAAATCCCCACAGTGTTCTTACTAGTCCCCTTCTAGAACATTCTGATATATTTCTATATGATGACAAAATATGGTTTCTCCGTGTGTTTTGATTTATGTAAATGATACTGTGTTATGTCTTTCAGTTTTGGAAAAGTTAATCACAGGTTTTTTTTTTAATTTTTCCACCCCATCATGCTGTTTGTGACACAGTACTTAGAATCTTCTGAGAAGAACACAGACACCACATTTATTCACATATTCTCTGCATTGTCTTTAGCTCGGTGACACCTTGATTAATGTGTCAGTGTAATTACAGTGACAATGTAAATTAACGAAAGTCCATTAGGCTTAAGACTCTGTGTGTGTGTGTGTGTGTGTGTGTGTGTGTGTGTGTGTGTGTGTGTGTGTGTCCATAAAGACTGATCAAAATTGAGTCTCATTTTTTCAAATCAAATCTGCCACATTTCCCTCCATGGTGATTAATAAACTCAAGTTTTTGCACCTGCAGAGCAGTGACCCCCATAAGGCATCTGTTCTCTGTTTGACATCTCCTTAATTTTATTAGTGGCTCATGGACAAAATCACTTGACTTAAACTTTTTCAAGTTTAAGTTATTTGGATTCACAAGAGTATTTTTTTCTCCCTGTTATAAATCAATGAACCCAGTTAAGATTAACTGCCTGCACGTGAGCTTCAAAAGAGCCTCTAAACCAGACAGAGTTGAAAGAAACACATAATTCCATAACACTAAGTACAAGCTGATCAAAGTTATCGGATCTGGTTACTCGATGCTGTACTTCCTCATTGTCATACAAGCTGATCTCAAGTAGCTTGTATCTAAAACATGTATTAGTAAACCTCAAACAATTCTCCACTGGGGGTAGAAACCATTTCTATGTCCTAACTGGTCAAAATCTGTATTTAGACAGTTATAAACAAAACTCAGAGTTGAAAATCTCTCAAACTAATTTGTGAAAGCCCATATGTTTAGGAATTAAAACACAAAGGAAAGAAACATAGCTAATGAGCCATTTCAAACAACATTTCCTATACACACATAATCATGGCATGCTAGAGGCAAAAAGAATCATAAATCCTTAGATGTTATATACTGAGGATAGAAGCTGTTCAGTTCCTTGAAATGCTAGTAAGATAGCATATCACATTCAAGGAAAAGCTGGGGAGACTGAGGAGATGGATTTCAGCCACAGTAGCATGCTTATATCTGATATATGTGTGTATACATATATATGAAAATGTATATATACATATATTTATGCTTTTATGTAAGAGCTCATTTGAAAGAATTTCTACTTCTTGACAGCAAATTGAACACTATAATCTACTTCAGTCTTTCTCATAGTAGAGGGCCCTGGATGACATACATGGTGAGCAATATACCAGTATCTCCAGGAATGTTGCTGTCACTGTGAGCACACTGTTCTCCAACAGATCCTCTCCATGTTCCATATCTCAAGTTTTTGCATAGTACCTCCTTTCCAGAGTGCCAAGTTGTACCCACCATGTAGCATCTCAGCCCAAGTCACTTAACTAGTCTCCGTGACCCGCCCCCTTTCCCTCTGTTACTTCTGGATTTGAAGCAAGCTATGCATGCTAGTCTTAAATGGACTAACCAGATGCAAGCTCTTAGAACACAGCATTCAAATTAATTGTGGGAGTTTATTCTCCATAGGCTAGTCACTGCCGTATCTTTGTCTCCTTATTACCTTAAAATTGACTATTTTCTTTCGGTTTCTTCTGCTTATAGAAATGTGTGTTTTGAAGGCATGAATGATGTCTGTCTCTACTTGGTACCCCAGAACATGAGCCTAGCAGATGGCAGGCACTCACCTGATATTGGCTAGTAATTTAATTCAAAGCGAATTCTATCTCATCCTAATCTACAAGATGAAAACGAAAAGAAAAGATAAAAGGGAGGAAAAATATTTGATCTGAATTATTTGCCTTAGACAAGTCTCTCAGTCAAAGCACAAATCTTTCTGAATCCTCATTCTGGGCCCTAGGGAAGTCTACATTTCCCCCCAAGACATATAGAAAAGTCAGGACAGTCCCCTTGGGGAAACACTTTAAAGATGTGTTCTTGCCATACAACCTGAACCAAGGATGTAAATGCACATGCAAGCCGTACCATACATCTTTGCTGTAAAGAGCCAGACCTCGGACTGAGCCCTCTTGGTGAGCAGGATGTTTGGGCATGTGTGGGTAGGAAATGCCGCTACCGTGTATTGCTGGAGCCAGCAGGAATGAGACTCATAAACCAAGACAAGTGGGAAAATAGAGTAGTGTTTGACTTCTAGTAAACCTTTGATGAAAGAAAAAGTACAGCCATGCAGTGTTTGTGGGCAGTGAAGCTGTGAGGAAACTAGAAAGAAACTCAGATTCATTTTAAAGTTCTAAGAAGTAGCAAATCTTGGAGAGAGTAAAAGAGGAAAAAAATAAAAGAAGGTGTGAGCTTTGTGGAAAGCCAAAGCTAAAGAAACAAGTTCTATCCAGGAAAAGCTGTCATTTCCTCCATCATGAAAATCTTGGCAGTTGAGACTATCAGAAAATCAACCTAGCCCATGGTCAATTTGAAATTCTGGATCTGTGAGACAAATTTTATACATGTAGTGGCATAGCCCAAATCACACACATCTGTGTGCATATTCCCATTTAATCAGAAAACTAAATGGCCTTCTGGAACCACATAAAAATATTCTTAAGGTCAGAAGTAATCAATTTGAGGCTGGAAATATACAACTTGTTTGTAGAAGCAGAGTGTGCCTATCAGAAAGACTGTCCCCTTCTTTTTACTCCTTTTATTAATGCCATGTCCTCACTTGCCATCTGTGCATAGCTATCGAGTGTGCAATCCAGTCCAACCTGACTGCTGAGTTTTAGCATCAGGGATCCCGCTGCCCATTCCTTGCCTACGTGTATATCCACAAAGCACTAAAATTGACAAATGCAAGATGAACTTTGATTTCTCCTCCATCATCATTTTCTTCCAGTGTTCCTCAACAATTGTGCAAGCAAATGTCTGGGAGTCGTGAATACATGCCACTGTCACATGGTCTCATCTAGCACCAAGTTTCATCAGCACTCAAAAGGTCCTTCATTCTGTCCATTTCTGTTTCAGTCGCTGCTTTCATGTCCTTTAGTGGTCAGGTCACCCTGACTACAGAATCAATGTCTAGTCTAGTGACCTGCCTTCACCTCACCACAGCAAGCCAGCTTCAAGCTCATCTAATCCTTGGCTAGTTCTTTCTCATGGTTCATTGAGTAAAGACAAAAATCTATTTCAGAGCCCTCAAAGGTACAACTTCTTACCACCTCTGACCTCAGAAATCATCACCCCACTTCTTGTTCTAACCTTCCATGCTTTCTGTTGCTAAGAGCCTATTGCTTTCTCCTTTGAAGCTCTGTGTGAGTCATTGTTTCTGGTTGGAATCACTGCTTCTTCTTGGCTGATCTGACTTATTCTCACTCCCCATATCTCAGCTCTGACATTGTTTCCTTAGGGAATCTTCCATCCATTAGGATGGAGTGGACACATCTGTAGCATGTATGTTTCTGCCAGCCCGCCAGTCTGGGCCCACAGCCGCGCCAGCCCCAAATAACACTCAGAGACTCTGTATTTGATACAATTCTGTTGGCCAATTACCATTATTGTTTATGGGCTAGCTCTGTCTTAATTATTAACCCATTTCTACTTATCTAAGTATTTCCACATGGTCGTCTAATCAGGGAGCCGCGGTGGGCGTCCTCCTTTCTCCTGGGCTACATCTCGACTCCTCCCCACTACTTCCTCTTTCCTCCTTGTCTCCTAGCCCCGCCTATCTTGCTATCTCATTGGCCACAGAGCTTTATTAACCAGTATGAGAAACATATATACAGAATAACATCTCCCATCATCTCCTCTTTTCTGTCTAAAGTAAAAGAAGGGGTTTAACATTAACATAGCAAAATATATCATATAACAGTTATCAAATAAGAATCACAGTAAACAAAATTAACATTTTGTAAGACTTAAAGAAAATATCATCTATCCTATCTTTGAGAGTCTAAAGTCCTATATGTAACTTATCTTTAATTCTAACTAAGGGAAACTATAACTATAACTATCTGTCTTCAACTCCTTCAAAGACCACAGAAGGATAATATATAAACTCTAGAAATGACAGAGACAACTCATTGCCTGGTCAGTTACCCGAAGTTCTTCTGTAATGTTCCATCTTCAGCCCATAGGCCATAGTGTGTGTCCAGACTCCTCAACAAGGCAGGAAACTTTTCTCTGTGTCCTGTAGACTGTCTGGCTGTCTGGCAGCCTCTTCCATGAAGCAGGAATCCTGTAGCAATGTCCATCTCGAATCAGCAGTCACCTTTTTGTGGGTCCTGCATGTCCAGTTTCTACAACATAAAGTCAAACAATCCAGAAGAGCAGTACCTTGCCCAAATGGCTAGTCTTGCCATATTAGAAGCAAACTTCATAACGAGTTTCTTCAATGTCCATCTTCCTTTTTGATGCAGGTGGTGTTACCAGGAGCAGTTGTGCCTCATTGTCAAGAAAATCCCTAAGTCATTTTAAATGCCATATTCTGTAGGTCTTTGAAAGGTTTGAAGAATGCCTATTCATCTCAAATACATCTCTGCATATCTAGGAATCCTAACTAATTTAACTCCAAGTTTTAATTATCATAGGTAACTCTCAATTATACATTACATTTTCCAATGAGCTACATAAACACAATACCTAAACAAGAGGAGAAATATACATATCATAAAATTGACCTTAAATTGTATCAATAAAAGAAAATCCATTTCAAAGCAAAGTATTCATATCTATACCATAATTCCCTTTTTACCTTTAAAAAGATTGCTTGTGGTTGTAGCCATTTATAACCAAGCCCATTTAAATGAAAACAAACATTTATAAACAATATTTGGGAATTTGGGCGTCGTTCTTTCCAAACTACTTCCT
The DNA here is from genome assembly GCA_030556225.1 of Cricetiscus sungorus. NCBI lineage: Eukaryota > Metazoa > Chordata > Mammalia > Rodentia > Cricetidae > Cricetiscus > Cricetiscus sungorus. Next base: position 78,140,859 of record JANBXA010000651.1, on the reverse strand, counting down.
GCTGATAGAGGGCGCTGTCATGGGGGTCCAAAGAAGATGCAGAAATCTTGGCAGTAGTCTGCAAGGCTTTGTCTCAACTGCTTTGAATGTTGGATCATCTGGGGCACTGTTTCAGGGGGTCTGGCTTGATCAAACCATATAAGTCTGGAAAAAATCCATAGATTTTTATTTTCTGTGGAAACAAAAATAGAAATCTTTTTCCCCAGTAACTTGTCCTTAGGCTTAAATTTTGGAGTCAAAGCATTTTTAAAATATATAAATTGAATTAATCCAGTAGCATTTCTTTTATCAGTTGTTATTTTCTCAGCAATCAAACAATTTAAAGACAACAGAATCGCGTATAGTATCCAAAATTTCTCTGTGTTTTCCATCTTTACGTGGCTTTTTTATTATTCTATTTCTTCTATTTCTATTTTTCCATATTTTGAGACAGGGTTTCTCTGTGTAACTTTTATCTGTCCTGGAATTCACTGCATACCAGATTTACTTTGAAATCACAGAGATTTGTTTGCCTCTGTTTCCCGAGTGCTGGGATTAATGGCGTTTGCCACCACAACCATCCATTTTACTTTCTTTTTGCTTTTTTAAACCATTGTATCCTGTTTCCTTTTCTCTCCCAAGCCAGCGTATTTTTTTAAAACACAGTGTAAACCTTCATTGCAGCTCTCATACACACCAATGAATTATTAGCAGAGCTCTTTAAAAGCAAGGCGGTTTTTGCCGCTTATGCTAATTTTGGAAACCTCCCTTAAAGGAGCCGTGCAACTCTCTGTCTACAGCAAAACAAATCCAACTGAGAAAATGCTGCTACTAAGAAGTCTTGCTAGTCTCTGTTCCTTTGTTTTTAAAACATTTCTTAAGCTCTTATTAGTTTTAAGTGAAAGTTCTTATAGCCACGTTGGGCGCTATCTGTAGCGTGTATGTTTCCGCCAGCCCGCCAGCCCGCCAGCCCGCCAGTCTGGGCCCACAGCCGTGCCAGCCCCAAATAACACTCAGAGACTCTGTATTTGATACAATCCTGTTGGCCAGTTACCATTACTGTTTATGGGCTAGCTCTGTCTTAATTATTAACCCATTTCTACTTATCTAAGTATTTCCACGTGGTCGTCTTATGGGGGAGCCGAGGCAGGCGTCCTGCTTCTTCCCCGGGCTACATCTCACTCCTCCTTCCCACTTCCTCTTTCCTTCTCCTAGTCTCTTAGCCCTGCCTATCTTGTTTCCTATTGGCCACAGGGCTTTATTAACCCTTTCTCATATTAACCAGTATGAGAAACATATATACAGAATAACATCTCCCATCACACATCATGTTCATGCCACTGTCACATTAACCTACTTGTCACTTCCTTCACAGCCCTTTTGGTGGTGGTGCTCTTATGTTGAGTATGTGTCCTTTAGTTCAAGTCTGTCTGGATATTTAGTCTTCTAGACTAGAACCTCCTCAGATACAGTGATCATTATGTGTGACCATTTTTAACCCAGGTTTGATAATTCCCAATCTGTAGGCATTTAATTTACTTTCTACTATTTGAATAACTGAATGAAAATATGATTCCTAAAATTTCAATGTATGAGAAAACTAGCAGGTCAGTACCATTCGTCAATTCATGTAGCATTGGTGTTCAAACATAACACAGATGGGTGACTTCCTAATGTGTAGGCAGAGGCACCTCTTAGTTCACTGAGCAATAGTTTGTTTTATATACACTAACTAAACACTTAGTCCCACTGAGACCATGTGCCATTCTGGCTTGATTAACATTTAGCTACAACTGAGTCAAAATGTAGGCAAATGTAGAATGTGATACAACTTAGCAGATTGCCTACTTGTATCTTAGCTTAGGGACAGTGGTTGCCTTAGTCTGAAAGGAATGGAAGAACTTCAGGATATATACCTTCCTGCATTAATATGGTACCTCTTTCACCAGCCAGGCTACTTCAGCTTCACAGTGATCAACATGGATGGCCAGGAAGAAACAGAACTGTTTATGAGGGTTAAAGGCCAGCTTTGAGTTGGCTCCTATCTAGTCGCCATTCAAGATGAAGATTTCTCCTTAACACCACAACAAATTCAAAAAACAACTTTGGCCCCATCTTTCTACTGCAAAGGAGTCTGATCAGTGCAGACTTCTGAAGTATGTTGAATATAAATAGGGTTGCCTGGTGACTCTGTCATGTCCATGAGAATTGAAAACCTCAACTGTCTGGGCTGAGCTGAGATAAGAACTCATAAAATGCATGAAAAGATCCAAATGACTCGTGTCTGCAAATATATCCCAAAATATTTCTTATGCTCTTTTGGTATGTCTAGTTCTGATTGAACCAGGAAATCCAGATGTTGGGAGGGGGTGGGGAGGGCAACACCACCAAACAATTTGTCTGAAAATTGTACAAAAACAAAAGAGAAATTAGATCATTCATTTCTCAAAATTCCTGAGTGCCTACCCTGGTCTAAGTGGCTCCGCTTATCTGAAATTATACAACAACCGTGCTCAATGCCAAATCCCCTTTCTACAAGATAGGGCTATGTTTCCACTCTCTAGCAATATTAACAAATATGGTGAAGCACTTCTGAATTTTTAAGTCATTGCTACATGCCTTGTATCACTGGAGTTCTTCAAAAGCAGCCCAGCCATGAGGGCATATTTTATTACTATATTTATACCATAATTGAGGAAGCTGAGACTTGTAGACATTCACTTGACAGAGCATATTGTTTTTATACTAAAGCCTTCAAAACTAAATCCTGCCATCTTCATATCACTACAGTCAACTTTCTTATCGCTCTTTTTCTTTTCAAATTTCACCCTTTAAAAATTGAAGTATATTTTACAGTTATACATGTACATATATACATATGTACATAAATTGAAAGTGTTAGTCTGAGGAGATATTTGTATTCTCATATTCATTCCAGCATTATTCACAGTAGACAAATAGGAGAATGCCCTAAGTAACTAGTGACAGATGAGTGGACAAGGAAAATGTAGAACAAATAACCAGTGAAATATTGTTTGACTTTAAAAACAATTCCAGCTAATTGACATAATATGGATAAATGGGGAAAATACTGTGCTAAGTGAAACAACCCAAACCAAGGAGACAAAATGATACATGGATTCACATATTTTTAGAATCTTTAAAAAATAAAGTCAAATTCGTAATATCAATAATGTTTGCTATTAGAACCTGGAGATTGGAGCAAAGGGAAGGGACTGATCCTAGACCACAAACTTTCCCTCATAAGACAAATACATGCATGTGTGTGTACATGAGCACATACACGCACACACGCACTGACATGGGTACAAACATGCACATAATGGCAGCAACTTTGTCATTCAGACTTTAGTCCACAAAGAAAAGTTGTAATTTCTTGAGGGTAAAAACAATCTATCAGACAAAAATGCTGTGTTATGAAGACACACAGAAATTTTCTTTCCAGTTTTTATTTTTTTAACCACATTTGTTAGCCTGATAGTCATGTCTAAATGCATATCATAATAAAAAATACCACTCATGCTACAGAAATGTAAACTACTTAAACGAGATATGTGTTAACAGTTTGGGCCAGTAAGATCACGTTTTGAGCCCTTAAAAAGTCGTTGTCAGTATTTTTTTTTCAGCTGAGTTTAAACAGTTGATCTTTTATTAAAGCACCAAACAATTAGTAAGACAATATTTACTCTCAGCTCTGTGCTAGAATCAGATACAAACACAAATACAGCCCCACACCCTGAGCTTTAAAAGAATTAGCTTTGGCTTTGGTGGTTGGTTACCTGGGAGCCCACTGCAAGCCACAGACTGCAAGGATGTCATATGCAGCATGTCACGTGTGAAAACTGAGCACAGGAAAAGAGAACAAAACATGGATCAGATTAGTCAGCAAGACCTGGATGAGAGGAGAAGGTGGATGGAGACTATGTGCAACACTGAACCCTCAGCCATTTATTTATTGATCTGACCAAGGCACTTCAGAAACTTCAGAGCCCTGAATCCAACATGGGGACTTGATTCATCTCATCTGCTTCATTCTTTCTGGAGAGACGGAATTACTTAGACATGATTCATTCTCACTGACTAATTACACATTTTCTTCTATCATACCTATACATCCAAAACACAGATATAGATCATATTCATTTTTTTCCTTGGCGTGCGCAGAAAAGAACAAGGTAAAGTGCTCCCTTTCTGAAGATGAGGAAACAGCTTCTGTTGGGGGATGCAGGGCCAGGGAAGGGGGCTCCTTCAGCACTGTCTTCCCTGAACAACAACCCTCATCTTTATTTCTATTCTGTATCTGCATCAGTCACCAGGAATGGATGATCAGATAGGAGACCAGGAGACTGTGTGCCTTACACACTTGTCTGGAGATAATCTCTGTGTTTGTCCCTCTTTCAATATACAGTCTTAAAGGATGAGATGATGGGGACCAGAATAAAACCTCAAACACAAACTGGTCTGTGAATCTCAAGATTCAGTGTAGAAGTCCAGCACTTTCTCCAAATTCAGATGGATAATTAACAATCTTTTGTTCTATACACATGACCACGTTATCAAAAAGCTCAATATTAACCAATGGGGCCAACACAGCTGGGCCATTTCTAGGCTGCAAGGATTGCCAATAGTCTTGTCCTGGTTCCATGTGGGCCATTTGTGTGGAATAAAGTAAGCACACACTGAGATTTGAGGTGGGGATCCCCTCAGGGATTGTAACCCACAATTCACAACTAACTTCAGAACTAAATCTTATAATTATCATATGTACCCCACACAAACAACAGATACAAATACCTCAAATGTGGTGCTCTCAAAATAGATTTCCCTTTCTGGTTGGATTACTGTGAAAGTCTGAATGAAATGGCCATTTTGAACTTCAAAATTCAGCACCCTCAGAAACCACGTTTTAATTGCATAGTCAGTCTTCTCATCAAAATTCGGGGATGGACCTGAAACAAGTTTCATTACCAGCATTAACACTGTTTGTACTGGTGACCATTTCTTGCTGTCCCATCAGGGCTTCCTGAGTGGAGAACAGAGTTCCATTTCTGATGCTGAAATGGCATGAGATTCAGTCATGCCCTTGCTCAACATCACAGCATCTGCACGTGTATGAAGTTCTGTTCCCCAGTGCTGCCTTGGGCACTGTTTCTTGATCCCTTCCTCCTTTCTTGAAACACTATAGGGCTCCATCTAGGATGAGCAACTCTCTGGTGACTGGGGAGTCCTGGCAGAATCCACTCAAGGGGGACAGTCAAGGGTGAACCAGGTTGTAATTCACATAATTAAGGCTCTGGGAAATATGGGATAGAAGGCAGGTTTCTAAGCATGGAATGTTCTAGAAGCCAGAACCACTTCAAAAATGCATAAAGAACATTAACTCTGGCCAGTGAACAGGAATGTGAATGCAATTTTTCTTGTGGTGGCAGTCACTTAATCAAATTAAGAGAGAAATGAAAACTCAGTGTTGCCTGCTTCCAAAGTCAATGGCTGTATTCCTACCCATCTCTGAAAACATCCTACATATCTCCCTTAGCAGCAGATGGGAGATCCCCAAGGGACAGCTCAGTTTTCCTGTCCCAAGTAATAAGAGAGCAATGTCTCAGAAAGGTTTTTTCTCTTTGACAAATGTTGGCTGAGCATATTGATTGATTGATTGATTGATTGATTGATTGATTGATTGATTGATTGATCAATCGTCTCTGCCACTCACTAGATGAAATAAAAATCCAGAGTTTGGAGCCTTTGCTTATCCCAGAGAAATCTTACAAACCCTTTCTGCTAGAATTCAACTGTTTCAAAAACCTGAAATCTCTTCATTTTAGGATGTTGAGTTGGACTCAGATGAATATGCTGTACCCTATTGGACAACAACCACCCTGGGTGTTAAGGAAACCATTACCAGAGTCTAGAATCCTTACTTTCCATTTAAAGTAGACAGCAATGTCATGCTTCTGCAATTTATTGCTGAAGCATATATGTAAATAACTTCTTGTTATCCTTTCCTCTCAGATGGCAGATAGGCAAATATATACTTTAAATGTAGCATGCACAGTAAGTTTTGTGTGCTCGGGGGCACCTCAAACTATAGCTTTATTATAGGTAATAAAATGTCTCTGATGCTGTACTCCCCACAGTGTGTGTGTGTGTGTGTGTGTGTGTGTGTGTGTGTGTGTGTGTGTAGGCATTTCTAATGTTAGGCTATTAAAGAGCTAGTATTTTTATATGTGTGAAGCTCAAATACCTTTATTATTGCCAGCTGATTCTTTAGGGCCCACCTCCACTGACCTCTGGACTGATTCCCACTCTACCACTCCAACTGTAATTTTCCAGTTGTGGCCACATGAATTAAAACAATAATTTCTGAATACCTCTCATATGCCCGAATCTCTACCCATGCTATTTATCTTTCTGTAATGCTCCTTATCCCAGCCTCACCTGCCACACATACTCTTAACCACCTCAATGTTCTCATCTGGGAAGTAAAGATTCTTTGATCTCTGAGATCAAACATTGGACTGTCCTAGCAAAGAGCCCCAGAAAAGCACCTATCACACTATGTTGAGATAACATGTCTACTCACCTGTCGTTCTATGAGAACTATTGCCTTTTATTATTGAATCCTCATGCCTTTTTACAGTGCCTACGCTGTAGCATCTATTCAGATTTATTCAATGAGGGAACAGGTGAACCGATTAGTCAACAGGCTTAGGCTAAGAGCCTCAGCAGAAATCTCTACTTTTTTGTCTACTGCTTTCCTATATGAACTTTGCAAAGAGGATTGGGAGCAGCAGTAGTCACCTATGTATTTCATGCTCCTTCAGGGACATTACAAGCTTCTGTTACTTCTCTCTTGACTTTCCAAGTTGACTCCATCTGAAGTACTGATCTAATTGCTATACATAAATTTAATTTTCATGTCAACACTTTTAGGGGGTATATGGAACTCCATTTTACAGAAAGTACTAAAGTGTGGGAGGATCAGTCTGTTCAAGATCCCTGCTCTCTGTGTGGCCACATTTAAAATAAGACATTCCTAGTTGAGTAACATAAAGCAGAATTTATTTATTTATTTATTATGTTCATGGATCTTGTAGGTCAAGTACAGTGGGGATGGTGCCTTTCTGCCCCATGCCTCTGGGGCTTAGCTGGAAAGACCACACCAATGAGCAGTGACTGGAATGCTGGGTGGTGGGACCATCTGGTCTTTTACTCATGGGCCTGGCAAGTGATTGAGTGTAACCAAATTTGGCTTCACCTAAAACTAGCAACTGAAGTGTCTATGCATGTGCCAAAGGCTTCTCACACCATGACTGAGGAGGATGTTTCCCAGTGGAAACACCCAGAAAGACAAAGACACTAGCATCAAGCCTTCTCATTTCCCCTTTGAAGCCATAAAGGGTAACTGCCTCAGTCTGTATGTTTATAAGTCAGTCAGTGGCATTGGTCTAGATTCAAGAAGAAAATAAGCTCCACCTCTCAGTGTGATGAGGTCACACTGTAGCAGGGTATGGTGGAGTGAGAGAAATTACCATGGCCATTTTTGAAAGATTAAAATGAAAGAACCAAACTGTTATAGATTTTGATTATTTCTATTTTCTTCTGAAATAAAATAATGTAAGTTCTTTCAGGACTGAAATCATAGTTTGAGTTTTCCACAGTATATGATAAAATTTATAAACAAAAAGAAACTTTTTTTTTCAATTAAAATCAACCATGGAGGGGTGACACTTTGGGGATAAAAGTTGTTTATTAGATGATGACACTATTCCCCAAACAACTCTAGTGAGAATTGCACATATACATGGGAATAATGAAAGTCTCTTGTTTTTACATAGGGAAATTATATTCTATGTGATGTCTATCTCAATAAAATGGTTTTTATTAAAGTAGAAATTAAGACTTCTGAGTTATTTTTCTGGGCTGTGATAAAAGACTATGACAAGGCAACTTATAAAAGGCAGAGCTAATTTGACACCTACAAGTGCAGAGGGATAGGAGTCATCACCATAGTGGGGAACATGGCAGCAGGAAATAGGCATGGAGCTGAGGCAGATCCTGAGAGCTCACATTCCAGTCTACATACAGGAAGCAAAGAGAGAGAATGGCAGGAAGCTCTTGAAACCTTGAGCCTGCCCCAACTGACAACCTTCTCTAACAAAGACATACCTCCCAATGCTTCCCAAACAGTTCTACCAACTGGCAACCAAGTATTCAAATCCCTGAATCTTATATATGGGAAACTTCTCATTCAAACCACTGCATCAAATAAACAAAACTGAACATTTAGCATCCGTAGACTTTTTCAACAAGGAATGTTAAGGGAAGTTATTCAGGCTAAAAAGAAACTTACATTTAGAGATATTGTAAAATGAGGAACTAAACTCCATAGAACGAAAAGTTTATATACTATTGAAAAAATGTTGGTAATAGCATCAACTAAAAAGTTATAAGTTAGGATGTTAATGGTCAACCAATAAGAAATGGCACCATGAACTGTCATGCCCCTTGTTGTATTGATTCTGACAGATATAAAATGAAATCTCAAGGTACATTTCATTTTCATTTCGCTAATGACTAGGGATATTTGAACATTTCTTTAAGTGCTTCTCAGCCATTTGAGTTTCCTTTTAAGAATTCTCTGTTTAGATCTATATTCCATTTTTAACTTGGTTATTTGTTTTCTTGATATTAGTCCTCTATCAGATGTGAAGATGATAAAAATGTTGTCCCTTCTGGAGACTGTCACTTCATCAAAATGATGGTGTTCTTTGCCATGTAGAAGCTTTTCAGGTTCATGATATCCCATTTAATTAATTTTTGATCTTAGTGTCTATGCTAACAGTGTTCTGTCCAGAAAGAATTTTCCTGTGCCAATGAGCTCAATGCTATTCCCCACTTTTTCTTCTATCAGGTTCAGTCTATCTGGTTTTATGTTGAGGTCTTTGATCTGTTTGGAGTTGAGTTTTTTGTTTGTTTTGTTTTGTTTTTGTTTGTTTGTTTTGCTTTGCTTTGCTTTGCTTGTTTGTTTTTTGCAGGGTGATAAATATGGATCTATTTGGATTCTTCTACATATAGTCATCCAGTTTAAACAGCAACATCAGTTGAACATGTTTTTTTTTTCTAGTGTGTAATTATGGCTTCTTTCTCAAAAATCAAGTGTCCATTGGTGTGTGGATTTATGTCTGGGTCCTTTTAAGATATGTTCTCATGATTCTCTGAATTTTCTCGGTGTCTTTTGCTATGTCCCCTTTTCATTTCTAAATTTGTCAATTTGGATATTCTCTCACTTTTTAAATATATTTAGATAAGGGTTTGACAATACTATTGACTTCCTCAAAGAACCAACTCTTTAACTCTTTGTTTCATTGATTCTTTGTATTTGTTTGTTGTTTGTTTCTATTTTATTGATTTCAGTCCTGAGTTTGATTGTGTCTTACCATCAACTCCAACTCCTTTTGGATATAATTTCTTTCTTTCTTTCTTTCTTTCTTTCTTTCTTTTCTTTTCTTTTTTTTTTTTTTTTTTTTAGAACTTTCAGGTGTGCTGTTGAGTTACTAGTATGAGATCTCTCCATTTTTTTATGTAGGCACTTAGAGCCACAGCCACTTTCATTGTGTCCCATATGCTTGACCATGCTGTAAATTCATTTTCATTCAATTCTAGGTAATTTCCTATAGAGCTGGGGATAAGACTAAAGGATTGGTTCTGGAGGACCTAGAATGTATGAAGAATTTTTTATCAAAAACCAAATCCAAACAACTCAAGATAAAAGCAGACAAGTGACTAGACTAGATATTTTTCTACAGAAGAGATAAATATGGCTAATAATGATGGAGTCCGAATGTCAAAGAGACACTTTCACTGCAGAGTTATTCACAACAGCCAAGGTTTGGAGTCCATCTAGGTATCTATAGATAGGCGAATGGATAAAGCAGATGTGCCATGCATACATTGTAGGGTACCTGTCATTTGCACTAGAATAAATGACCCTGAGTAGCATTCCATTAATCTGAGTAGGCAAGGTGCAGAAAAACAAATGCTATGTGATCTTGTCTATTTGAGTCTAAAGAGTTGAACTTGCAGTAGCTTTGAGCAGAACTATAGTTTTCAGCTGAGTTATATACCTATCCCCCTCTGTGATGTAAAAGATCTGATATAATAAACCAAAAAGAAAAGAAAAAAAAGGAGGCTCCTGGTTGTATTCGTAGGCTCAAGTCCCAGAGCAGTGATTCCAGGTACCATGGCGAAGCTGAACATCTTGGAAGGAGCACATGGTTAAGCTTCAGATTCCCTAGGAACCAGAAGAAACAGAGGAGTCCTGAATCCCGGGATCTGCCACAGGGCACCCTCTAACTCCCTCATTTATTTCCTTTTACTGTTCTCCTCATTTTAAAGGTTCCTCTGCCCCTCAGAGAGGAAAGCCAAACCTTCATTGTTAAACCTGAGATTTGAGAGAGAAAGACCAGTTCCACAACTTTTGAGCCAAATTTGAAGCAAGCTTTAATTGAATACTGGCCATGGTGATGGATTCTGGTAAGGTCTATTCCTGGGTGTTCAGAATGTGGTAATAAGTTACATTTGCAGAGACGTAAAAAGGCAACCCCATAAGGCACCATGTTTCCCATCAGGTCCAATCAAAGGCAATCATATATCCTGACATACTTCCTGCCTGTGAACCTCCCAACCACATGGGATCAAGCAAATAACGTGCAATTAGTCAAACAAATTTGTTTAGGGAAGTGAAAATGTGTAGTTTGTTTATTTCCAATAAACAATAGCCTCCAGAATTCCAAAAAGCCATCTGTCCTTGGGAAAGTGGGGCTTACAGGTTAACTTTGACCCTTACATTAGCACATGGGAATTGGGAGACATAAGAACCAAACCATAATAGAGGTGTGGTGGGGTATATACTTATCAGAGGAGATGAAATTTTAGCAAGATAGAAGGTTTGCTCAAGAACTCTGTTGTTCAACACAATGGCTACAGTTAACACTTCATATTAGGAGCTGGACATCACTGAATGCAGTAGATTTTAAATGGTTTCTCAATAATTAACTATGTTAGCTAAAGGCACATGCTAATTATTATGATTAAGCCATTCCACAGGGTCCACATATTTCTTTCTTTTCATTTTTTTTGTATTTATTCTACATCCCAACCACAGCCTACCCTCCCCCTTCAACATATTTCAAAGTATCACAATAAGCATCATGAATTCTTGTCAACTAAAAATAGATTTATTTAAATACATTAAAATGGACAATGAGCAAATGAAAAATACATTACTTTTAGACATTGGGAAATGCAAAATACCACAATGTACTGTCATTCCTTACTCAGAACAACTCTCAAGAAAAAAAACAAAGCCAAACATAAACTTGCTAAAAGTTAAGGAATATAAACACTTGCACATGGAGAAACAGAGAAAGGAGGGAGGAAAGGAGGAAGGCAGGGAAGAAGAGGGAGGGTGAGAAGAAGGGAGGGAAGGAGGGAGGGAGGGAGGGAGGGAGGGAGGGAGGGAGGGAGGGAGGGAGGGAGGGAGGGACAAAAAGGGACAGAGAAAGAAAAACAAAGAGGTAGAGCTAGGGCTAACGGAAAAGCATTTTATATCATTGTGTTCCTCCTCCACCTTATTTGTTCTCATGGAAGTCATCATAGGGAGGAAAATCTGTGCTGGCCTACAAGTTCTGTCTTTGTGATCAACTGGTCTGGGGGGAGACAAAAAAAAAAATTGGGAAAAACAGGAGCGATTTGAGAGCTACTTGTAGCTCTTGTACTACAGCCTGATGACCCTAGAGAAATTCCTTCATTCCCTGGGGCGCCTGTCTCCTCAGAAAGCACAATGGGTTCACCTGCTGATGCCCGGCTGTACCTGAAACGGAGTGGAGTGGAGAGGGTACCGGAAGGATAGTGTCAGTTCCGTACCTGACTCATCGAGTGATGGAGTAATGGCAAAAGTTGGAAGAGAGAGGAAAGAATCACAACTTCTCTTAAGATTTCCCATGAATTATCCTCGTCTGTGGGCAAATTCTCAAGAATGCTGTTTTGAAAAGGGTGACGATATTTAGTTAAAATGTCCTTAGAGGAAGGGGAGGTAAGGACTGAGAAAAGCGTGCCCAAACCACAGAGCCTGCCGAGTGCAGGCCACATCACCAGCAACGGACTTAATGAGCTCTGGGCTGGACTCTCCCAATTGAATTACATAATACATTTCCGTTTCATTTCATGAATCACGACTTGGGATACAATGTTCCTGGGTTGCAGTTGATATATTTCAGAGATTACCAAAGATTTCAAACAGAAAAAAAATCTATTTTATTAAACTCATATGTAAAAATGTCTGTATATCGGCCAACTTATTTATTTTCAAATTTGGGATTTTCGTAAATGTCATCGTTAGACAATGTCAAGAGAGTTCCCGATAAACCCATTAGTGAATGGTATGACTGAAGCTGCCCCTGGGCATTTCATTTCTCTTGACAACTGGGTTCCTGCTTGATGATGGTGGCTTTTATTTCAGCTGCTCCTGTTGGGTGAAAGTGAGGAAAATGTGGCAATCCTCAGAGCATGGACCAGGGGGAAGTCAGGCTCAACCTGACTGCTCACGGTAAGCTTGGTACCTTCTAGTACCATTTGCTCCTCATGGAAGAGTTTCTTTTGTGGAGGTCAGTAGTCTGGGCACTCACTGGGGCTTTGCAGAAACTAGAGAACCAGAAGGATTCACATTCAAGTACGAGTATGGCCGTTGTTAACTGTACAGCTTTGGTAAGGTTATTTCATGTCTCTGAGCTCATAGGTTGGAATATGGGGAGGATAGTGGCTTTTATGTTGCTGAGTTGTCCTAAGAATGTGAGGCAGGCAGAGTGATGAGCAGACTATCTAGTACATAATGGTCCATAACTATCTGTTAGGTACCATTGCATTATTCAACCACAGAAGCAATAGCTTTAGGTTGTCAATTGAATTTTGGTTCATCGGTTTATCCATAGTCTTCCCTCATTTGCAAAACATATGATCAAGCTCACCTCTGTGAAAATACTCTTGGAGATTTAACCTGGCTCCACAGCATGGATCCCTTGGTTTAGTTAGCATTTCCCCATACAGTGATTTGCTCTCTATAGATCATCATCTCCAGGTACCAGACACAATGTTTAACACAGAGGAAACAAAACTGAGGAAAACACAAGTTCCTTCAAGGTTCCAGATGGAGATGAGGGAATAAATTCTGAGTTGTGTATAGAGTGTTTCAGTGACAGTGCAGAAGCAGATAGAAGCCCATGAAACCAGCAAAGGATGCTGGGCAGATCAGGCCCTTTCCCATTGGACTGTACCCAAGGACAATGAGAGCCAAGAGCTGGTGCAGGACCAGGAGAGAGCTGTATGTGGGTATGTGGCAGGCAGTCTACTCATGGAGATGCCAGCAAATTATTACAAAATAAAAATGAGTGGGGACAGAGAATCCATCTCCAACTGTCTATTATACGCTTGAACATTTTGCAATTTCCACTTTAGTGCATTTGACAGACTGTGAAGCAAAGGCCCAGAGAGATGTTGCAGCTTGTCTCTGCTCACACAGCTGCCTGACTTACCAGAGGATCAAGCCACTTTCTTAGGGTATGCAACACTCCTCAGTAAGGCCTAAGTGATTCACATTGGCTAGAAAATCCATAGAGGCTTGCTTGGTCTTAGGGACTAATAAACACTCTACCAGTCCCCACAGAACAGTATCATACAATCATAATTTCTTCCAGAGAAATAGGCAGCAGGTGATAAGTCGTTCTAACGGCACCCCTCAGTTCATGGCTTGCCTTCTCACACTCTGGGTTAGCTTTTTTTTTTTTTTTTCAAAACAATGCTGCCATGGGGGTGCATTTCCAGCTCTCACTAGGGAAGATGAAAATCAATCTGCTGTTTCTAGGAGGACTGAACTATCATCCCTGAGCCCTGTGACTTCTCTATAGAGATTTGTACCCACTCTTCATGCAAATGTGCTGTGGCTGACAACCACTATGCTTAGTCTTGCCAAACTTGTGTTCCTCTTACCCTGTCCCTGAAGATGGCATCACCTGATGTTTGCCTGGTACCTGATGCCTTCTTTTTCTCCTGTGATGCTGACACTATCACTTGGGAAGGAAACAGGAGCTTCAGGGACATGTGTAGAGTGACAAGGGTCAGATCTGATCCCCAGCTGCCTGGTTCCTGATCCAGCTTAGCTCTCCACTGTGCTGTCTCTTAATAGCTGTCTGTTTTGTACCTGTGAGGGTTAACTGGGAACACAGGAGTTCTGTTAAATATCACGGTAGTTAGTAGATTTTAATCCTGATCCCCTAGCCTACTGTAGCTGCTGTAAAATATATGGCAATAATTTCCTGAGGCAGGGTAATGTATAAGGAATGTCAGACCAGCCTCTGGGCATATTTGCCTTAGCTCAGTTTTATTAAAGTGAAACTTTTATTAAGGCATGTGGTGAATTGAGCAATCGGCATGATTCATGCCGTTATAAACCCATTGCTACACTCGCAATAAATCAAGGAGCCATTGTCATACATTTGCTGTGGAGTTGGTAGAAACAAGGAAAAAATCAATATGGGGATATTATTCAGACCATATGAAAGTATTAAAGTATATTCTGTGTGTATTAAACCTGGCCAAACCATATTTCATTTGCGCTTTTTCCCCCCTGTAAACATCTCTGCTCATGTCCTTTACTCTGGGCTATTTGTTAATCCATACGCTATTGTGAAATAATTATAGGAAATATTTAAAATTCCACTTAAGTCTTTTGCGTTTTAAAGTTCAGTTCATAATGATAGATTTGTACAATAAAATTGTCCTAAAGTAAAGCACAAACAGTAAATTAGGAATAACAAAACAAGTAACTTCAGCTTCATGTAATTCACTAAGTAAAACACTTCTCTTCTGGAAAGAAAAAAAAAGAGTCAACCAACAGGAGGAAGCTATTTGAGCCAGAGAAAGAGACTTTTCATTATCCACCAGCCTGATGGGACAATCATTGAACCAGCAGTTTCTCCACCTCTCTGGAAATTATTACCATATCTCCGTCTACCTGGACATCCTTGAACGCTGAAATATGTGTCCATGGTAGCCGTTGGTTTGTAGCAGCAGTGTGATCACCTGCATTTCGGCACTAGGACGTTTCATGTTTCTTTGGAGTCTGGTGTGCATAGTTCAGGGGGAACAGCTGGCTTCCAGCTCCAACACTGACTCTATCACTGGGATCCTCTCCACTGCAGGTAGTGGGGAGCGAGGACCCCTGTTGTTGCCCTATTTCTCAAAGAAATTTGTGTGGTCAGAGGATATCCTCTGAAATAAATGTTAGGTTTCACAAAATGTCTATATCATGCCCCTGGGATTCAATGTTCTCCCTGAGTCATGAGGAAAAGGCATATGGGAATATGTCAATGGTGAGAATGAATGTAGGTGGTCTGTAAGCCAGTGGTCTGAGTTCAGGACACTTTGGAAAATGTGTAAAAACTAAAGGTGTTATAACCAGAAAGTTGGTGATTCTTACAGGAGACTTTGACACATGGATTAATATCAACAGGCACAATCCCTGTGTCAAAAATATTTATCTAGAGTCATCAGTCAGCTGCTGGTATGTTCCCCAATAGATAGCCTTTGAAAAGAAATGAGAAATGCCATGTCATCAGTCTTTGAAAGTCAATTTGCAAGCTTCTTATGTGACATAAACATATTTTTGAGGATAAAAAAATATTCTAAAGCATAGCTTGGACATTAAGGACCATTAAGGACAGTAAGGAGTTTTAGCAAAGATTCTATTAAGTAGGAAACCTTTTATATTCTAATGGTTGTGTTCTTTCCCAGGAAGTTACTTTCTTATTCTACTAACTTTTATCTTGTATGTGTGACAAGTTTACTTAAAATGATATGTCTTATTTAACTGCTCATGCTAGTTAAAATAAAGAAATTCAATAGCTGCTTAATTGCAAAAGAGATAGGATGGGTGGGGGGAGAAAGTGTATAAAACTAAACAGAAAGGCTGAGTAAGAGCAGGACATGGAGAGGGGTTCTGCCTGCCAACTCATGCCTGGCCATTGCCGACTAGTGAGGTAACCCCAAGATCCCAATATAGAGCATTAGCACTGGCTTTCTTCTGCCTTCTGTGCTTTCGTTTGGAGCCCAAACTACCGGTGGACAGTGGTTTCAATGGAGAGACCAGAGCACATGTGACATAATCTTTGGCTTAACTATGGTATGTGTGTCTTTCAGGGCATATGGTCTGAGATGATCCATCATGGTCTATGATGTCAGATTATCCACTGAGACTCGGGACTCTGCAGAAATATAGTTCTGTTCAGATAATGGTATTTCCAGTTGTTGTGATGGACAAGACTGACGCTGTGGAAAACAGACTGGTAGGACACCGGATGACAGATGCACAAGACAGGCGAAAGAACAAGGCATCCTGCACTGAGCCATAGGTGAGTTTTGCAGGGCCTCCCTCCCCTGCTTTTCTCAGCAGTCAGCTTTGGTTACCATCCAAAGCTCCGTAGTCAACCAGTCCACAGACATACAGCCATTGGTGTGGTAAGTTCCTGGCCATTGTAACGATGATTACCCAAGCTTCCACAGGCTCTTCCAGCTCTGCACCCCCCTCCTGCTACTCTGTCCTTGCTCCACAACCCCGAAAGGCTGTTTTCTGCCACTTCTTCTCTGTGCTTAATAGCCCCAGTCATTTACTCTTTCTCTACATCTTTGTTTGTTTTTGTTTTTCCTGTCTTTAACTCATTCTCTTTACATTTTTCCTGGACTATTCTCCTAAATCCCCTACATTCTGCTGTGACTATTTTGTCTTCCAATATTGGAGTAAAAAAAAACTTTGAGACCTGGGAGGACTTGTGGGCAGGAGAAAGAGTGTGATCACAATAGACTGCATGGAAACAATAAAAATAATTTTAATATGGAATTTAAAAAGAACAAATCAGAACCTAACACTATGGAACTCCATTATTTTACCTGCATGTGTATCACATGTGAACATTGTATACATCATACATCATATATATATATATAAACATATATACATGCATACATACACACATACATACATGCGTATACCCACTGACTTTAGCTGTGTACTGGGTAGACAAAGAAGCAAAATGGCATCATGGAAATACAGTCTTTGAGACCAAAATGACTTAGATTTACCGAGTGGTTGAGCCTTGGATGTGTTATAACTTAACTTCTAGGTCCTGTGGTTCCATTGTTTGTCCTAGGAATGAGTTGTGAAACTTAAGTATCATATTGACACAGGCAATCAATGTATGGAGCCTATCATGTCTGTCATTTCTATGCTCAATCAACTCCTTCACATGCGTGTTTCTTAGGCTTCTGATCTTTTTGTGGGCATATAATCCATATTGTATTAATATACAATTTGAATCATGTTAAAATATGTTTAAATAAATGAGCTTCGAAGGGATTTTTCAGAGTCCATAGACATAGTGAGCAGACAGACTCAAAGTCAATTAAAAATCCAGAAGTGTCTCCCGTTGTTTGGCCCCCATTTCTCAGAGACCACCCCAACCTGATCACTTTTCCATTCCAATTCTAAGTTTTCAGTCTCTGTTTTGGGAGAAAAGTTGTGTGATAGAAGTTGGGATGTAGGTCTGAAAACCTCAGGAAATGGTTTAGTTTCTCTCCTAAATGTACATTTTAACATTTTAACAAAGGACATTGGAAAAAAAAAAAAAACAAGCTACTCTTCTGACTCCTAGGAATGGCGATTTCTTGGCAGATCTAAATGTTGTTTTTCACTCTGGCCTAGCAACTCAATCTCCAAGGAAGAACACAAGAAATCAGGTTTTAACAGGGACCATCATAACTGGGACAGCTGGAAAGCCCAACACAAATCCATCACAAGATAGTATATCTGAGCACCCTCATGCCTTTGAGAAGAGTGTATGCAACAAACAGGATTAATAATTACAAAGCAGGGTAGACACCCCAGGGAGTTTAGATTCTCTTTGCAAATTATATACAACACATGTATGCATATGTATATATCTATGTGGTAGCACCTATGCACATACTCAGCTTTACTTTTCAGGGTATCAGTTATACATGGTCAATCATAGACAACGTGTATTAAATGGAAAGTTTTAGAATAAACACCTCATGTGTCTTCAGTAACTTTCATGAGACTATATATCCATTATTATTCTTCCTTGTCATCAGTTATTACTGCTAATCTCTTACTGTATATAACTTATAAAGTTTACCATTAGAGTGTATATATAAAACATCACATCTAAAGGACTTGGTGTCATTTATAGTTTCAAGTATCTACTTAGAAAATATCTATGAAGATACATAGGTGAGAAGGGACCACTGTATATGCACATGGGATTATACATATGTACACAAATATACACACACATACACATTAAAATTGATAAGCCATCATATAAATTCATAGCTGGAAGGAATAGGGCAATATGAGCAAAATACATAGGAAAAAAAATCCCCCAAAGTTAAGATCTTTTTCTTGGAGGTAAACAGCTCTTTCTTGGAGAAGTTCATACAGGCATTTTCAGTACTACTTATGGATATGTTCAAACAGCCACATGAGTCAAATAAATTGTATAGTGAACCTACCCCCACATACCTGTCACTGATTTTTGAGTATGTTTTGCTCACCATCCACCCTCCCCCATGTTCTCCTGGAGGCCTTTTACAGCAGGTCACAGAAGCCCTGTACTGGCCACATGTTTATTGCTCATCTGGGGCAGGATCACAGAAATGTTTACTTCATTTCTACACCTGCCCTGTGAAAGGAGTGCAGACCACAAACCACGGTTCAAGTAGCACTGTGTCAAAGCTCATGCCAAAGGGCTTGGGTGTAGCTCAGCAGTAGAGCTATTGCCTAGCATGTGTGGGGACCCACATTTGATCCCCAGTCCTGGAAAATTAAAAAAGTAAATAAATGAATAGGTTCAGCAGGGGCAGTGGTGTAAGAGGATTCTGAGCAAGAAACAAGTGACAAGAGAATGAACCCCCCCCCCCCGGGGAAGAACTAACTTCCCTACAGGAATCTGAGCTATGCCAGGTATGTTATGTGTTCACTTCTTTTTTTAATGGCTATTATCATTATGGCAAGATGACACCATTCCTTCTCACTTTATAGGTGAGGAGACAGAGGTTCTAAGATGAGAGCAACCTATGCAGAGTCTTCTAACTAAAATTGTCAGCCTCTCTCGGTAACCCTCCAGAAATATATAATAAGTCTGTTTGTTAATACCATATATACTGAGTCACAGGGAAGTCAAGTTGGTATCTAAAAACTTCATCTTAATGATGAGTTTTCATACTGTTGGAAGGTGCCATGTATAAGATGGAGAAGAAAATTAGCATTGATTGTATCTGGCTATGAACCTCGAGTACTATGGTAATGACCAGCCTGGCAAAAGGATGTCTGCTAGTGCAATAGTGATACAAACAACATGGAAGTAAACAACCATTTTCTGGTTAGATTTAAGGCCCATTCCACAAAATAAAACCCTTACACAGCATTGTTATAGGAGTCAAGAATCTGTGACTAGACAGGTTGTAGGCCCTAGAGGAACATACTACTATTATCCTGCTAATGAAACATATTACACCAACTTCTGATTATTGTTATATCCATAGACTAGTACATCTCTCAACCCTCTTCAGAGGAACTGCTTTTTCACAGTAGAAAGCAATTAACACAGAGACCCCCACTATATGACCAGTTAAGGCATAAAGAACAAGGGACTGCAAAATGGTCAGTCCTCAATGATGTCTATATCACACACACACCCAATGATCTGGGATCATTTTAGAAGTGGGGTTGGAGTGTAAGAGACAGAGGTGGAGAATGACTACAAAGAAAGAGGATTTTCCTGGCACAGCTTGGAAGGTGACTAGACACAAACAGACAGTGTTTGTGACAGCATGTGCAAGACCTGAGCAAGTTCAAGCAAGATAAAGTCCCAGCACAGAGAAGGGTTGTGGTCATCAAGTATCACCTTTAGCTAAAGAACTATTGGCAACCAACAGTTTCTGGGAGAGAGTTTTGTTGAAGGGTATGGCCCTTAGTAGGTAGACCATACTCAAATGGAAGGTCACACATCCTAAAATAGCATGGGCAGTCAAACTGGACTTGATGGGATAATAATAATAATAATAGAGAACACAAAGTTGAGTGTATAAGGAAGAGGGAATATATCTTGGAGTAGCTAGGGGATGAGGTGATTATAATCAAAATACATTATACGATCTTCTCAAAGAACTAAAATGAATGAGAAAATAATACTTTATTTATTCTTTAAAAATTTCATAGGTTTATACAAGGTATTTTTACTATATCCATCTACTACTTCCTCCCTTCAACTTCCTCTAATTCTCTCCACCCTATCTCTTTCCTGTCTTCATGTCCTCTTCTTTATTGTTATTGATAACCCCATGAGTTCAATTGAAAATGCCCATAGTCACACAGGAAAGACCGGAATCCCCTGGATCATAGCAAATTATCAATATTCATGTTCTCAAAGAAGAGTTGCTTCCCCCATCAGAAGATTTCTAACAGAAATTGTACTTAACTATCACTAGAGATATCATATTGGATGTAATTTCTTTTAAAATCTCTTTACCGGTTAACATTTAGGTTCTTTCTAGTTTGAGGTTATTAATAATGCTCTAATAAATTTCTATAAGTTCCCTGTGTTATGGAATATTCACCCAGGAAGCATGAGTTAGGATTACAGCATAAGAAAATATGAACATGCTTATATTCATGTATAAACATATATTAATGTTTATATGTCTTGTGTACTGACAAATGCTTTCTAAAATGATTGTATACATCTATATTACCACAAATAATATTAATATACTCTACTGGTATATTCTAAATGGAGGAATAAAATCAGATTCTGATTGTTAGTGATACATGGAAGAGATTGAACGTGACCTTGAGGGTGCTGAGTAGTCTTTGAAGGTTCTTCAAAGAATACTGAGCTATCTAGGGAATAGTAAGATTTACCTATGGGTAGTATTGTGATTCCCACATTACAGTATGACATACTATATACAATCTCTATGATCTTCCAGCTCTGTAACTACAGGATTCATTGGACTTCCTGTGGTGTTGCAATTTCCTCCAATTGAAAATATTCTGACCCCAAGGGAAGATGGAAGCTAGTTAAGACTCAGGCAATAAGGTAAATTCACAAAGCTCAGGAAGTGAACAACTCAGGAAGTCTCAGAAAGCCTAGAAAGTCCCCTCCTCAATGTCACACAAGCAGACACAATTGCTGATGAGAGGAGGCTCTGTCTGGCCTACAGGCTGTATGTGGGGGGAGGGACTCCAAGGATGCAGCTCTCATGAGCAGTCATCAATCCCAGGATGCACTTTCTATACCTCTGAGACACCAATACCCCTCACCCATGCTCTTCCAAGCAACCCTAATAAACATACTGGTTCACTAAACTAGACTTGGATGGGATCATTTCTTTGATCTATCCTTGGCACCCTCTCTGGGATGAAGAGAAGGTCAAAAAAGTCAAAACAATTCTGAACACTGACTTATAGACACTTGAAACCCCATAAGTAATTGTTTCTATATGTAATTCATTTCTTATGTTCCATAAGCAATTCATTCCTCCAAGCTATGATCTCTACTAGAAACTCGGGTCTTTGAACATAATAAATGCCTGTCATAGTACTGCTTTTTCCTCTGATGACTTAGCAGCACACACAACTCCTTGACTATGGCTGTATCTGGCTCATTATTACCTCACGCAGAGAACCAGGCTGCCCTTTGCTCACAGTTAGTGACACACAAGAATAGTCTACTGTCTGGGATCTAAGCTGATGGCTCAATCCATGAAGGCTGAGACCAAATACACAGAAAGAGAAATGATGCCAGAAAGTGATGTGAACATTATTCATGTTTACAGTGACCCTTGACCTTTACAAATATGATCTTATATATTCTTCAAACAAACCTAAATTAGGTAAGGCATTGCCCATTTCACACATTTCACAAAGAGGTAACTGGGGCACAAAGTGAAGGCCCGCATCCACATGTTCAGCAGGAAATGGCAGGAAATGGCAGAACCCAAGATGAAACCTTAGCAGTCTGGTTTCTAAAACTGGACTTGATGTTCCAACACCATGCTGTACATAAACAGAAGGAGGAGCTGACAGAGATGGTAGGACCTGTAGCAGTTCTGGTCATCCTCAATTCTTCCTACAATGGTACCTCATTGAGGTGTCCACTCTAGCTATTTAACATTTTAATCCTCACTTCCATAAAACCAAATGACTTTAAATCCAAGATGCTGAGTGGGGAGGACCTATGGCATTATGATATGTCAAGATAAAATAAACATTCTTTTCTACATAATAACTTAGAGTTGGCAAGTGAAAGATGTATACACCATGAAGAATATCACACAGTGGGATGAGGGAGCAGGAAACACAGGAGAAGATAGGAATGAGAGAGGAACCAGAAGAAAGAGTTTTGCCTTGCCCTGAACTGCCATAAAAGGTGGGGAGGACAGGGAGTGCTCCACCCACATTCTGAACAATGGACAGGGTTATGTAGACGCAAAGTTGAGGATGAAGGCATGGGAGCAGAGCTTGTGGAATGTACCCATGTGGGCACACAGTGTGTGCCTTAGATGTAGCAGCCATCAATGAGGGTGAAAAATAAAATTGGTAAAGTGATTAAATCCTAAGAGAGCCAGATAACATATAGTATCTTTTAAGTATGATAGGGAAGTTGCTCACATAATCTCAACAAGACAGTTGCCTAAACAGGCACAATGACAATACCAGTTGACATGCCAACATGGATGGGAGAAATTTCACAAGGTCCTACCCTTAG
This sequence comes from Cricetiscus sungorus, assembly GCA_030556225.1. Lineage (NCBI taxonomy): Eukaryota > Metazoa > Chordata > Mammalia > Rodentia > Cricetidae > Cricetiscus > Cricetiscus sungorus. The sequence goes on along the minus strand of JANBXA010000651.1, from coordinate 78,117,958 downwards.
ATAAAAAAATCAGACCTCTACATGGAAAAGTACTCTCATAGGTATTCAATCCCAAGTTGTCGGTCCTAAATAGATATACATATGAGCAATACTAAATAGATTCAGTGTGTTGATGTAAGTATGTGGTGTGTGTGTGTGTGTGTGTGTGTGTGTGTGTGTGTGTATGGAAATTTAAAAAGAGGTCATGGATTTGAGAGTGGAGACATAGGAGTTGGAGGGGAAAGCAGGAGCAGGAATGATGTGAATATAGTATTCATGTATGAAAATTTTAAAAACATTAAAAATTTAAGTCAAATTAAAAAAAAAAAACGGAAGTCCCAATTTTCCAATGGCTTAAGATAATAAGTACTAAATACTTCCCTATCACAAAGCCAAACAACAAAATCACTTTTCATCACAAAAATGCTTTAGTCCAGGTGACATTTGTGGAGCCCACACTCACTCCATCATATTTTTCTGTTGGCTTAGCAGTCTCACATGTTTCTACTGATATTTTAATTATTATCTGCCCCCACAATATCTCCTCAGTCAGCATCCCACTGGCCACTCAATGGAGCATTCCCTGGTAGGTTTAAATTAAGTCTCTATTGTTCTATTTATCAATAAGACTCAGAAGTCAAGTCAAAGGCTGGGGTGAAAAGAGCTTGCTCAGAGAGGTTGAGTAGGTTTTTGGCCTGAGATACTGCAAGATACATGTCTCTTCTCTGTCCCAGAAACAAGAGAGCTCAAACTCTAGTCCCCACCCTTTCTGTCCTGTGGATTTTCTCTATCCAAATAGCTGGCTTTTCTACGGCAAATTCTGACCAGCTAGTCTTTGACTCCATCCCCTGATTTAGGGTATTTCTTTTGGGAAGTCTCAGAATGTCAGAGTGTGATCAAAACATCCCACAACACCACTAGTTGCTTTTACACTGAGGAGGAAGTCAAAACTCCAGATTCCAACAGAAAGTAAGGGGTGACAGGGAAGGTTACCCCTTCATTGGAGACTGATTGCACTAATGCCTATCTCACAAACCTAGATGCAGGTTCCAGAACAGTTGAGGTAGGAAATGTGGGTCACAGTGGAATAGCTCTTTTCAAAGCACATGTCTGCATTGTGAGTGCATTAGAGCATTCCTCGGGTCTCTCATTATCCCCAGGTCCCTCAAAGGCAGTCTTAGTGCAAGGAGATGGTATCAGGGCATCCTAAGGTAAGCACATTGGCCTCAGGTTTTGAGCATGGGAATCATGTTACTAAGCATATTCACCTTAGAAAAATATGGCAGTAGTAGGATAATTCTGAAGGATGAAAGCAACATAGTAAGGGAGAAAAGGCAACTGTGCAAACAGCAAGGCAAAGAGTTGAAGATGGGTTGAAGCATTGAGGTGATAAGTTTGCAGACAGAGATCATAGACAGGTTCAAAGGCAGCGATGATTGGACCAGGGTAAGAGGACAGGAAGACAGAAAGATCTTACATGGACATCATAGCCCCCATACAAAACAGTGATGAGCATATTGCCTCCACCTAGGTGAGTGTATACTCAAAGAGCCTTCCTCCTGACCCATGATTGCAAAGACATGAGCCTAAGTCCAGAAGGGGACAGAAGACATTCAGCTCCATTTGGTTTGGATGGAGTCAGAAGAGCAACATGGAACCTCTGACTTTCCAGGGAGGTTTTTCCTGGATATGTCTCCAAACACAGTGTCCATCCAGGCTCCAGTCACATCTGGAACAGCTGGACCTCAAGAGCCTGCTGGTGTGCTCTACACCAGTACAGTTGCCAGCAGTGGCCAGAGTTGCCATCACAGCTGTTTGCACAGGTTTTGTTTGGGAACTCAGTGTGGGGCTTGGGAACAGCTGGGAGTTTCTGAGTAACTACATACCCTGGGGGTGGAGGGAAGCCAAGTACAACAGCCTGTCCCCAGGACCCAGGAGAAGTCAGTGTAGGAAATCAGGTGAGATGGCTCCAGCCATGAGGGTGGAGCCTGAAGCTCAGCCCAGAAGCAGAGACTGCAGTTCCTACAACACAAAGTGAGGCACCCCAGAGCCCTACTTCACCCAAGGGTAACCTGCTACTTCACGGAAATGTGGGTACATTAAGTGAATATTAGTATCTCCCCTTTGCTATGCTAGACCTACACAACCTGAAAGTAGAAAAAAAACGGATGATCTCGTTTGTTGCACAATGTGTTTCTGCTTTAAGATTCAGATCAAATATCAGCTTTGAAGCTTTCTTTAGCTTTCTTTGACCTTGTTCCTCTCTGCACTCCAGGGAGATTGATTGTCCATTCTCTACATCCATGCCTATTCTACCACCAGTGTAAAATATAATCATCTCCACTCAACTGGTCCATGCTAATTCATTACTCACTGGGAACTGGGGGCCTGTGGGTATACTAAAGAGGAAATATGAGGCCATCTTCTCTGTGGATGTGAGGTATCTCTAGCAGGAATTAGACATCTCACTCAGGTTATTGGAATCAAATTGAATCCACCCAAGTATTTTGTATGCACATCGGAAATTTCCAAGAGATAAGTCAAAATAGCAATCTCCTAGCACATTTGAAAACCTACCCTTTTATTTGCTTTCCCAGGAGAAGGCTTTGGAATACTTGGCTCCATTAGATGCCATTTGAAGTTGTCAGTAAGCCACTTCACTGAATGACAAGAGGTGTCCCTCCCCTATCATTTAATTATGAGCAAACTCCACTGCCAAGCAATGTGAGATCTCAGGACTACAACATGTTCCCAAAAATATGTCTTTGTTATCAACGAGAAACCTTCTCAAACACAATAAAGAGAGCTTTGGTGCCAAAAAGAGTTGCATTCTGGTAGAACCTTGTTCATGGAAACCTGTTACTCAAGGAGATGTTAGCATGCTCTAAATCTTGATCCTTCTCACTTCTGCATCAATAAAATGCAAATTCTCCTCTCATCACACATCTCAACTATACCCAGATTCCAAGATCTTATCCATGGCCCTACTTTGAAAATCTGGTTTAACACAAGTTATTTCCTGGCTTAGACCCTCTGTGATCCTCTTATTTTTAAATCAGGAATAAAAAAAGACAGCTTTTTGTGACCAGACAGCCAAGAATCCCAGGTGGGATTTGCTCCAAGAAGAGCACATGTGTCTGTCAAGATCCTGAAAAATGGTTCCTCTTCAAATCCTTTTTTTTTCTTTAAGAGAAAATATATAGAAACCACAAACATATTTGTATCGTTCCCATCCCATGCCTTCATTCTTGGAGGAAGTGTTGGATTTTCTTGTTCTTTGGCTCTTTGGCTCAGAGAGCAAGGAGTGACATCAGCGAACTAAAACTACAAGTTCTACCACCCTTTCCGTGTTAAACTACGATGTTTACTTCTTAGAGGGTTGGCCAAGAAAGTCCATTTGGGCTGGAACGCCGCATATTTAGTCTCAGAATTAAGGTAATTTCTTTGGAAAAGTTTCAACCAAATCAATTTATTTCAGCAATGTTGGTGTTGGGTCCCTTTTAAAAAATTCCACAGCCCCAGGCTTGTTCACAGTACCTGCTCTGCTAATGCAATTCCAAGCTGGCTGTCATAGTCAAAGCTGTATACTCTGGGTATATGGGACTCTGTGATGTGGGTGTTGGGTGCCCAAGAAAAGCTCTGTGGTTTTATAGGGTGAATGTAGCTGCATGAGCTCACTGGAGACTGAAAATCTGTGGGACTGAGGGGTTTGGATAAGAACCACTCCAGCTATCTGTAATATATTTTCCATAATACAACACACTCACACAGATTCTTTCATTTGTTCCCTAATAGTATTTTGTGACACGACAGAGTATATACCATTGTACCTACTTTTACATAAAGACAAAAGTTAGGTGATGGTAACTCCCTGGGCAAAGTTTCATAGCTAGGAGTAGTTGACCTGCAATGTGACTGCCTCACAGTCTAGCTCCTTTCTCAAAGCTGCCTTCTCTGCCAATCAGGAAGAACTAAGAGTGAAATGGAACTGTAAAGTGTCTGCCCTTGAAGATGCATCAATAAGAACACAATAAACGGATGTCAAGTAGTCCTTGAAGACTACCGAGAAAGCTCTTGTCCAAACTGTTTCCTTTACCAGCTCACTGCTGATGCCTGAGATCCCACCACTAACTACATGTTTTTCTTGGTAAAACGCTGGAACTCTTTTTCATTGTTTGAGAAATGCACACATATGCTATAATGTTTTTGGATCAAGTGTGTTCTCATTCCCTTCACAAACACACACACACACACACACACACACACACACACACACACACACACAGTATTCTCTTCCAATTTTGCATTTGTTTGTTTGTTTTTAAACCTATTGGGTCTACTTATGGAGCCATATATGATGGGTATAGGGCCATCTACTAGATGATGGGTACCTTTATACAGGCTGCATCCATGACAGAACCTGACTCTCCTTCTCTGAGCAGCCATCAGTTGCCAATAGCTCTCCAGGTAGGGATGGGACTTCATGACCACCTCCCTCCTCCATGCCTATATTTCATCTGGCTTGCTCTTCTCCAGGTCTTGGGCATCACTATCATATGCATACCCATATATAATAGCCAGAAATGTTCTAATTCAATGTTGTAAAGTGTTCAGAGATATCAAAACTCAATGCCATTTTCTAGTGCCCCTAAGAAACAATTAATTATAAGGGAGAATTCTTTCCTTGATCCTGATAGGCATATTTTTTTTCAGGTCAAGAAAATAACCATTAGCCCTATTTTATTAAACCTGGCCAACATAAATCATCCTTAGCCAGGGCGGCCTATTTGCTGTCCCTGAAAAATCTTGTCACTGCCTGTCATGCCTCCCAGTCTAGGCTCACTCTGGTTGCTGCAACAGAACTGTGTCTTTCCCAGTAGTAGTTCTACAATGCCTTCAGATTTGCTCCAAGATTACCTATTCTCAGTCTTTGTTTTAAGAAGGACCAGGAAGGTTATAAGAGTTGCTAAGACCACACAGCACAATTACTTCTGGAGGCTGAAACCCAAGCCTCAAAGTGTCTGTCAAAAGGGTATTTTCCCAGTGCCACTTCCATTCATTGCCTCTGAGACAGCCAAAGCAACAGTGACCCAGCATTTCCTTTCAGCTCCTCAGTCATTTCATCTTATCAAAAGCCCTACCATCTCTGCTGTGTTTTAGAGTATCTGTAAGGGTTTATGTAACTAAAATATGTCTAGCCCTGGGCACATAGATTTCTCAGAATGAGAAAGAAAGGCTAGGCCAAATTTGCTCCTTTAAAGGCCAGTTAATTGATTGCAGTTTGAATTCTAACTCTGCCCCTGACTAACATGGCAATCCACCAGTTCTGAGTCTCGGGTTTTTGGTTTTTTTGTTTTGATTTGTTTTTTGTTTTTTGATTTTTGTTTTCTTTTTCACCAACAAATAAATAATAACAGCAGAATTTTTATTAATAATTTACCTTAGAAAACTGTGTTATACAAAAATATCTGAAAAGTACCAGAGGGCAGACATTGTTTAGTGTGACTTAGGGGCCCCAGGAAAACCCTTGTTTGCTCATGGCTAGACTTCCTCTTCCCATGAACAAAGCCAAAGCTTACCCACTAACTGACATTCACACGGAAGCATCGGTGATTAGCAGCTGACTCCTTCCTTAAGGCCAGGTATGGGTGGGACAATTCATGAAAACCAATGACCATCAGGACCTGAAGCTAAGCACTAAGTTCCCAGACCACCTTTAGGAGGTAGAGGCTCTGATGTGGGGTGGCCTCGGAAGGTGAGAGGGCAAAGGCAAGCCTAAGTTTAACTTTTCAAAGCTTAAAATGTAACAGCAGGGAGCCATCTTGTCTCCCTTCGAGGGCCAAATGGCCTCCCCTCTGTAAGGCAGTGGTGCCTGAGAGCCATCATTTTCAGAGGTCAGAAGGTTAACGTCCTACTCTGCCTCAGGTCACCTCTCAACCGCCCTCTCTGAAACTTCAGCTCTACATTTTTAAGACACATACAATAAAACTCGACCCTGAGGTCCACCCCATTAAGGAATAAAAACAGTAATCCAGTAACTACAACATGCAGACCCATGGAGGCCTCGTGGATGCTTCTGTACTGAAACAGCATTTGGACAGATTTATGATAATTTCGATATTGTCTTTCTTCATGTTTTAAACCTTCTGTGGAGAGTGTAAAAAGTGGAAAAGAACCTAAATTGTCCCAGTAAAGATGTATGGCAATACCTATTGACCTCAAGATAAGAAGGGGCTTCACTTCCACATAGGACACATATTATATATAAAATACAAAGATAAGCTGGATCCCTGTTCAACTTGATTATTTGACCTGCTGTGAATGCCACATTGAGGATAGATTGACTTGAAGCAAAGTATATTCACTCTCTATTCATCTTTGGAGGCACGAAAATGCCCAGAAAGTTCTTGAATACAGAATATGGTGAATATTTACTATACTAGGTTAATAAAGATGAAAAGTGCCTCTGAACAGTGTGTTACAGTGAGCATGGACTTAGATTAAGGGAGTTCAGATAGCTAGGTTTTCATCATGAGCTGGTCCTTAGCTTATTTGAATGATTGCTTTAAGACTCAGATTTTGTTGATATGGCTAGGAAGGATGTTAGATGCCTGGTGAAGATAATCAACATGGTTTTCTATTCAAATGCCCCCTTTGCAGCATGAAATGGCTAATCTTCCATCGGGATACAGATGGAGTCCACTTCCCATTCCTCTGCATCTGGATAGGTTTCATAGGTTTTATCCAACAGAATACATTGGAGGTGACTTTGGTGACTTCTGAGACTAGCTAGGTCTGAAGAGGTTATTATTATTATTATTGTTTCCTCCACTTGGAATGCTACACTGAATGCATAAGAAAGTTGGTCCAAACTCCTAGAAGATGAAAGGGCATATAGAAGACAACAAGGGTTCCCCAACCAAGAGCCAACATCAGCTTCTGAAGCAGTGAGTGAAGCTCATAGGTCTTTCCATCCCTATTGCCCCTCCAGCTGAAAGTAGTGATGTGATCAAGTCCAAGCAAAGCAAAGGAGAGACTGTTGAGCCAACCCACAGAATTTTGAGAAATAACATTATTTTTAAGCAAAGGCTAACCAAGCCAGGAAAGCAGACAAGATTACTTCTAAGATGCTGTCTACTCATGATTCCAAAGCCTCCATGTAATGCTATTGCAAAATATTTTACTAAAGTGATAGCAAAATAGAGCAATGTCCAGAGAAGCATCTACCGCTGATTTTTCAAAGGAAGAAACTGACATACAGAGATGTAGCAAGTCACTCAAGTTTGTCATGAAGTGTTACACTGTAGAGCTGAGGATGTGGTTTGGTTGGTAGGAACTTCTTTTCTAGCATTAACAAAGCCATGGGTTCAGTTCCCAGCACTGTATATAACTGAGCATGGTGGTATGATGGTGCATGTTTATAATCCCAGCACTTGGAGGTGAAGTCAGGAAGACTGACAGTCATCTTCAGTTATATGGCTAGTTTAAGTCCAGCTTGGGCTGTATAAGACCTTGTCTCCAACAAATTAAACTTAACACGGCAGATTACATAGCGTAGAATCTGGCAGAGAGGAACTTAAAACCTGGCCCATGATCCATACCTTCTTAACATGTCCTCCACACACCTAAAAGATTGGGTTGGACTGTTTCATAAATAGAGACACACTCATTGTGGAGTTAGCCTGATCTATACAGAGAAAGTCCCCAAGAAACAGCCCATTCTGGTGGGCTACCCTTCCTATTGAATGACACCAACTCTTTCAAGCTTGTTTGGGATCAAGTTCAAATATGCAGATTTCAGCTGAAATAAAGAGAAACTGAGACAGTCTGCTGCACTTCAAATATTTATATATTATATATATTATATTTTATATTTATATTTGTATTCTAACAATCAATTTCTTATCTCTCCTCCACATAGCTCTCCACCTGTTTGCAGAAATAATCACTAGCACCCAATTGTGAGCTCTCTGCCACTTTTCTCTCTGCATTTCTGAAAGCACTCAGGAAAACTCTTCTCCCCAAGTGTAAGCCATTACTAACATATCGTGGCATCTAGCATTGATGTAGAGCCAAACTGGGAACTTCAGGGTTGGTCTTGGATTGAGCTGAGGGGAGTTAAATGTTTGGGGCAGGGGTGGAGTGGGGCTCCAACAAAATGGCAAAAGTAAACTTCAAAATGAGTGTCAGAAGAAAGAATTAGAAGAGACAATTAAATAAACACCTGCATGGAAATTCCAGGGCTGGTGCCATCAGCAGAGCATGCAACACCCATTTTAGACACATTCTAAAGACAGTTTCAATAAGGCATCTGAGAAGGTGAATCGAATGAACTCCAAATCTTCAGAAAAGAGTGGCTGCTATGTGGCTTTTTTATGAGTGGACTATTAAATGAACTTTAAGGAGGAAAGAAAAAAAAAAAACTAGCAGTTTCTCCTGTCATCGCCCAGTGAAAAAGAAGAGGAAAAGAATCAGTTAGCCAGTGGAATGACATTCAGATGCTGAAAGGGTGAAACCCGAGCAACACTTCGAAACCTTTGCTAAAAAACAAGAAGCTAGTGTTGAAAGTGGAGACACAAAGGCAGGCAAGCACTTTCCGAGGCTTAGCACACAGGCTGTGCCCACACTCTCTGATTGGCACGGACAATTTGCCTAAGAAAACACAGCGGCCTGATTCCCGCTAGCACCTTCTCACTTCCATTTCTAACTCTAAGTGACAAGGGTGGAGTTGAAAGGGGGATGGTGGCCAACACCTTCTCGCGCACCTGCTGCTGCCTCTCATTTCATTCCAACATGACTCAACCTACAAAGCAGGACACACACCCAGAACTGCAGAAGATTCACTAGCATTCTGACATGTCTTTGCTGTCTAGCATGCATCAAAGACAATGTAAGAGCTGAGAACAAGAGCCAGCATCCGCCAAGGATCCGATATTGATGACTGAGAGTGTTTAGTTTGGAATAGATGGTATGTAAAAAATGTAGATGAGACCCAGATGATGGAGAGAACAATGCAATGAGAAGATGTAACAAGGCTAGGGCTCTAATGAGTCCTTAAAAAAGTATCACTTAACCTCTGAAAAGTCAGTCTCATGACCCTGAAGCAAGATAGCTCCACTGCATGATGCCTCCAAATCCCCCTGCAGGTCTGCTGAAGAAAAGGGTGAGAATCCTTTCCAACCTCAGACCTCCTTCACTTTATTATAATCCTGGGGTCCTAAACTACCTACCCCAACTGCTATGGTCCTCATCCAAACCACAGTAGAGTTGTAGATAAAATGAATTGAAATCCATCTAACTGTAGAACAAACTGGGCATGGCTAAGTGTTTGCTATATGTTAGCAGAAATAAATACACTGAAACTTCTTGTTCATGAAGTCAGAAGGCATGAGAATACAGTGATCCTCTGGTATCACACATACACTTGAGCTTATAATAGCAATCTATCATAATTTCTCAGCTTCTTCACAATGTGCTCCGTGCCTTTCGCCAAAGTTTTATCCTAAAATTATATTAAAGTATTATCTTATAAGTCACATACTACCTTTTTATCTTCATGGAAGAGTAATCAAAATAATAAGTATAATTTTTGTAGTGTATTTAATCATAGAAGATTTAAATGTTAGTTTTTCATTTGTCTGACATAACTAGTGTCCACTGACATATGACTTGATTTTTCTAACTGGAACATAAAAGTTGTATGCACCAACGGTATTAAGCACATATCTCACCAGTATTTCAACCCTTGTCTCCCTGGGAAAAGAGGGAGTTGGACTCCTCTAGTAAACACTGGTACAGCAGATAAATGTTATTTAAAACTATGTCATATCTTCTATTTCTTTGTATCCTGTTAAATTCAAATAAAATTAAAATTGTCCCATGAGGGATTGGTTTTTAAACTTTCATAATACAATTCTTTATACTATTTTTAGTGTCTAAAGTTTCTAATGTAAAATTTTATTTCTTTCACAATAACAAAAATTAACATTTAAAAACCTTGCATTTATACCAGGCAATGGTGACACAGTCCTTTAATCCCAGCACTCTGGAGGCAGAGGCAGTTGTATCTCTGTGAGTTCAAGGCCAGCCTGGTTTACAGAGTGAGTTCTAGGACAGCCAGCACTACACAGAGAAACCCTTGTTTTGTTTTCTTGTATTTATTGTTAGTCATGTGTGTTTGTGTCACCACTCATGTGTAGAGATTTGAGAACAACTTGCATTGGTTCCCTTTTTCCATATGCGGGCTCCACAGATTGAGCCCAGGTTTTCAGCCTAAGGAGCGAATGCTTTTATCTGATGGTCCACCCCACTCTCTCCTTAAAAACATATTTTAACATTGGTGCAGGATTCAGGTAAATCCATACAACATTTGCTCAATCAGTCTAGTTAAGGGCATCTCTTCCAGGAACAGAAAAGATGCCAAGATAGTGTTTCCTCCTGGGAACATCTCACAAGCTAGGAAGGAGAAAGAGACACAGATAAGAAGAAGCTAGGATACAGTTAAGGCTATACAAGACTCTTAAAATAAATAAACTGAGGACAAAAGAGATGTCGGGGCTCTGGGACCTCAGTGTGTCAACATCAGCTCTGCCTGCATTCATTAATTGTACAACATGAACTAAGAGTTACAGATCTGCCAGGCTATTGCACAGGGTGTGGCTAAAGTGGTGACTAAGATGCCATCAGGGCCTCCATCAAAGTCAGCTAGCAGACACAAAAAGGCAATCAAATATGAGTCAACTGGATCTCACAGTGTTCTTTCCTATGTCTCTCCATATATTCAACAGAAATGGTACATGTACATGTGTGTGTATGCATGCATGTGCATACATGTGCATGCATGTGTGGAGGAGGGACAGAAAAAGAGGGAGGCAGACAGATGGTAGAGACAGACAGACATAGGTAGAGAACTGAACCATACTCCCACATGCCCACATGGCAACCTCTAGAAATGTGGCATGATGGGTGCAATAGGAAACTGAATCTGGAGCTAATACAGCCACTAGAGGCTAGAGTCTGGCACCCTTATGTGTGTGTGTGTGTGTGTGTGTGTGTGTGTGTGTGTGTGTGTGTGTGTGTGGTGGTATTCACCTCTGAAGTTCTAGTTTTAATTTTACTGACCTTACTTCAGCAGATGTGAGTCTTCTCTTGTGAATGAATAAGAACAAATACTTGAGCTTGCTAGATGCAGCAAAGGACTGGATTTGACTCATTTATCTACCAGCCACTCACCTACCTGACATTTCTGGTGTCATCTGGCTGCCAAGGCTGTGACCTGGCTGGAATGCCCTGTGAAGGGCTCTACCTGTCATAGATGTTTATGTTCTCACATCAGCAACTTTTGCTGCCTCCCTGGGTGGAGAGGAAGTTGTCAGCCACCGATGTGTGGAAAACTAATGTGATTCGTTTAGGGGCGGGGGGGGGGATGCTAGATGTTGTGAACCAAGGCCCACAGAATTAATTCTGCTACATTCTTCAAGCTTCAGCTGTGGTTTGGGGTGTTGAAAGGTTGAAACTCTCCCTGCTGTGAAAGCAAATGTAGAGTGCCACCCACTTCAGAGAAGGTTACCATGCAGGAGGTGGCTTTGGATTCCTTGTATGAACCTGCTTGAGTTTGGTTCTGACAGAAGAAGGTGAGAATAAGGGTTCTTTGTAGCCACTGTATCCCATCTTTTCTGAAGCTGACCCTGTGGTAGAAGGTTCTAGAAGATGCCTATCCAAGCCACTCAGAGATAGGACCACTGTGAGGAAGACTGAGTACTTGCCAGGTGGGCTTGTGCAGAATACCAAATCGTCTCTTCTATTTATTCTTAACAGCAGGATGCTTGATGATGATCTAGCAAGACTCATTGACTGAATGGCAAAGCTAAAGCTGATGCCCACTAATTTTGTTGCCCATAGCCAAGTCTATACAGCCTCTTAACCACTTCTTCATATAAATGCCACCCAGAGATTGTAAAAGCTGGCTTCAGGAAGCTGTGTCAAGTGAGTCTGCCCTGGCCACAATCACCTCACAGTCATCAAAGCTCAGAAGGTGGACTTGGTCCATGTCTCTATTTTAGAGTTGAGAGAACTGAGGGACAAAGAAGTAACAAGCCAAGTGTCAAACACAAAAATCCAGGAGTGTACCCCAGAGCCTCTGAACCCCAGAACCTGAGCTTAGCTCTCTACTGTCAGAGTTGATCTATGGCGGTGACCTCCTGTTCTTCTTGAAGCCATAAATTTGCCTTGTCTCTGATTTTCTTAGGAATTTCTCTGCCAAGAGAAATTATTAGATGTTGCTAATACATGAATTTTCTAAAATTGTTTTTAAAGGACTCCAGATTAATTTCAACAAAATCTCCTTTGATTTTCAAAGGAACCTATGTTTTATAATCTGTTTTTATAAACACTTCAAAATTTCTAAATAAAACTCAAAGAATAAACCTTTACCTGAAACAATCACTATTTCTCCATTTACCTCCAACTTGTCTCCAACTCACAAATTGGGGGGGAAAAGTACATGAGGAGAGTCTCAATATAATCCCTTGAAAATAAAGCTTAGAAAAAGAAAAGGCCAAGTTGACCACTGAAAACTCACCAGGTTAAAAAGATCATAATAGTAGGGACACCTGAGTGTTAGGTGAGATGACTACTGAGACAAAACTTTGGGGTCCTAGGTGTGCCCTGGTTTGGGGACCAACAGTGAAAATCTTTGATAGTACCCCCATAAACACCTAGAGTCAATAAGATGTGTCCTATCTGGGAAGAGGGCAGTTTGAATAGCAGCTGATGCGTCAAAAGGTGTCTAAACTCTCCAAAGCGAATCAGTTAACTTCAGTTTTCTTTTTGGATAGTAGTCTATAAATAACATTTTTTTTGCAAATCAGAATTAAGTAAATGTCTTTCCCCAGTTTCCTCTCACTTAGGAGAGCTAAAAGAATTCCAGAAAAACATCCTAGCCAGACTAGAAATAAATTTTAGAGATTTAAAGATATATGGAGTTCCACTGACATGAAAAGTGGGAAAGATGGCAAGTAGTTAAGAAGTTTGGGATATTCTTCAAGGTCATTTATGCATTTATGATAAATTTATGATAAATTTATGCATTTATCCCCAGACATTTTCTGAATGACTGCTGTATGTCATCCGTGACTATGTGTTTCCATATTTGTCATTGCTGTATATCTCACCATGGGAGAATATAGAAGAGGATTCAAAGATGGCCTCTGGAAGGGTAGGTTGAGATTCCTATAGAAAACTCTTATAGAAAACTAAAGAATAAAGGGGATAGCAGTGCTCTAAAGGGAAACGGCATTTCTGTGGATACCTTCAGATCAGGGCTTTGATGTGTAGAGAAAATTCAAGGCCAGTTCTTATGAATCATCCAGGCTGAGATATAGTCCAGAAGTAGATCAATACACTGAGTTTGTTTGGCCAAAATGGACTAGCCCAGCAGTTTCCCAAGCCACACTGAGTCTCCTTTCATTATGCCAGATGTTGCTGGCTAATGACTTTCAAATTTGTACTTTAGGATCACCTGGAGTGTGTGTGTGTGTGGGGGGGGACATATAAGCCTCAATCAGCCTGGTTTACATGGCTACCCATTCCAAAAGGTAGGAAGGGTATCTGCCTCATATGCATGGCTATACATTCCAACAGGTGAAAGAGAGAAGTGATCCTCCCATGCCAATAGCTGAGCAATGCAATGGTGCTCAACACTTTGGTTTTATTCTTGTAACCCACTACTCAGTGACTTCAGTAAGTACATAATTCCCCAAGGTTGCATTTACTCTTAGTAAATATGAGATTGCTACAGTAACCACACACAAAGATCAATGAGGTGGATGTTAGCCTCTTTTTAGTCATAGTCACAAGATCTTATTGAGAATATCATAATAGCTTTGAATGCTCTTGTCAAAAGCCTTCACCTACCACATAATACATTCCAATTCCCTTTTTTAGTGGCCATTAGACTCCACACAAATGGTGCATGGGTAAAAATTAGGAATACTTCCTTCAAAATGATCTGACATGTTCACATCTCCCTCGATGCATAAGGGAGGGGAGGGCTTGGAGCTTACCCAAACCCTTCTCAATCTTCTAGCTCTCTTCAGATTTCCTTCGGAAGTTACTTTACTTCAAGAGGGGTGCAAAACCAGTTAGGAGCTCAGGGTTTCAAACAGATGTAATATATACATAAACAGAGCAAGGTGAAAGTGGAGATCGATGCATCAAGAGGACAATGAGAACCAGATGCCTCATTCAGGGAGGAGTAGGGAGAGACAGCTGCTGAGGGGTTTACTCTGTGGGCTTACCTCTAATCAAGGCTCTCAGAAGTGGAGGGAGGAGGGACAAAGGAGAGCAGCCTTGGAAAAGATGGGGATTGGGAAGTTAGAGGTGAGGGAGTGCTAAAGTCAGAAAAAGAAGGAAAGTAGCCTCCTCAGAAGCCTTATGACAAGGCCTCAGGGAACAAGACAGAGCATGTATGTCAATACGTATCACTGACCTCCTAGCCGAAGATCAGGCACTAAGTATCAGCTAAGTAGGAAAGCGCATCCCAGAGGAGTCATTTTATAAATTCCTGCTATGTGTCCAGAGACGTAGAACACTCATTCAAAAAAATTTTCATTTTGTGAACTTCCCAGTGGTGATAATCAGCAAAGCAGTCATTGGTCCTCCTAAGCCATGGCCTTCACGGATCTTAGGCTGGGCTCAATACCTCTGGGTCTCAACTACTCATGTTCATGCTGCCCCATCCAAGGCAAACTCTTTCTAATAGTGATTGCAGCTGAACCATCCTTTCCCATTCCTCAAGAAAGACTCTGTGGTACTCAAAGCTCATCCACACACCCCCCAGAAGTCTCCTCAGAATCTTCCTACATACTCCTGGGTACAAAATAGTTTTTCCATGCTCTGAACTGTTATGACATCTGTATGGCCCATAAACAAGAAACTCTTATTAATACAACACAAGAGAGGGGAAATGTTACTCATTTCAGTTGAATTTTATAAAAGGAAAATTATAGGACATCTCTTTGGCTCTGTTAAACATCTTTCAGTATTCACATTTGAGAATGGACTATGAGACTACTTTAATTACAAGTTGCCATGGTTTGGTCAAGACTGGAGGTTTTTAAGGACCCAGGATCCAGTCCAGTCTGCTGGAGAATTTTTTTAAGACTTCATTGAGCCCAAATGACTGCAGGAATCATGGCCCTAGAGCTGATGGGAGATCTGCTCCCCACCTTGGATAGAAGACTAAGCAAGGGATATAGGTCCTGAAAAGTTCCTAGGGCAGCATTAGTGTACACTAAAGCCTCTTCATTGACAGCAGCCTCAATTCTGATCTTACCAAATGATTCCTTGGGGCAAATACCTAGTGCAAAGATGTACTATTTCATAGGTGAAGAACTATATACAGACAGTAATTTTCTGCATTCAAATTGGCTTCTTGGAGTATTATCTATCTTGTGTAGGCAGTAAAGCCTAGAGCAAAGGGTACATTTCTACTCAGCATCCTCACCCTTTGCAGTACAGAAGGGTAAGATGGATTCCAGGAGGCTTTTATGTTTTTGCAAGGTGTGACAGCACAGCATGCCTCAGACACTCCCCTGGAACAGAGCAGGCTCTAGCTGAAAGAAAATGAGACACTGATCTGCTCTCCCATCCCACCCCTTGCTTTGTATGACTTTTTTCTCAAATACCAACCTCACCCCCTCAGTCTATCCCTGAGCAATCTGCACCCTCCTTGTAGATTACACCCCTGCACTTACTCTCATAACTCTCACACTCTTTCCCCTCAGCCACCTAGACGAATTCCCAGCACTGGCCCCCAGACCACCATATACTCACTGTTCATCTGGTTTTCACTGCAGCTGTTTCCCTTCTCCTATACCGTGCCACCACCACCCTCCCCCCCAGTAGGCACTTATACTATAAAATCTGTCTGGTTCTATGTGATGCTCAACAAAGACTGTAGCTCAGGGGAGGTTCTCAATGTATCTGTTTGGTTTGTTGAGATCCTATCTGTCTCCCCTAAGACAAAAGCAGTTCATGGCTAGAAGAGCCCAAGGCCCTGAATCATAGAGGAATTTTGCTCTTCCATGGTAGCCCACTGAGATTTCCCCTTATCCTCCTTTTCTTATTCCTTCCAATTGTCCTTGTCCTGAGAGACCTAGAGGAGTTTGTTTTAGTTTCTTGTCTAAATTTCTATGGGCTCTAATGTCCCCCAGATGTCATAAGAAATGTATAAAGTTGATATCTAGTGGGTGGAAAGGGATATAATATATGGGTCATAGGGCTATGACTTGGATCTTATGCCTTCCTGGACATCTAGCCCATCAAGCAGCATTCAATATCCTTGAGGCAGATTCACCCAAGTCCCACCTACTCATCTCCTGGTACTGAGTTCCTTGCTCTACACATACCACGTAGCTGGGGCAAGTAAGGGAATTATTCCTCCTCTGTAAAGTATGATTTGAGAATGAAAAGACCAGAGTTCTCTCCCCAGATACATGATGCATTCAAGCTTCCCTCTCTCTCTGTGTTTAGTCTTTCTGACTCAAATTGGGGGGGGGGAGTCAATTTTAACATACCAATTAAAGATTCCTTCTCAGTGCTTATTTGGTTACAGTAGTCTCCATCAGATTCCTTTCCTTCCAGATGTGTAATTGTTCTGAAAGCAAAGTTGTCCAGAAGTGAATATTAAACAATTCAAACCTAAAGTGTCCCAGAGGTAAAGCAAGTAGAACCCAGTGTACATAAGCGTTGGGGTATGTAGAACCAGGAAACACACACACACACACACACACACACACACACACACACACACACACACACACAGTCCAGTGCACTTTTGTGACTGCTAAAACCATAACATCTGGAATTCCATTCTGGAAAAGTTCCAGATGTTTTCCATGAGGAACACTTTGTAAAAATTGTTAGCCTTCTAGGCATTTGTGAATTCTGTAAGGAGAGTATACTCCCAGGCCCACATAGGAGCAAATAGAGGATTATAAAGTGCTAAATGCTTTTCACAACTGTATAAGCAATAATGCACTTTGGGTAAATATTCAGGAAAAATTATTTTTACAGACTGAGCAGATGGATAGGTTCCAATCTGCAATTAGATTTGAATTTTGGAGAAATCAAGGAAGGCAGGACAGTCCATCCTAAGGCTGCCTGCTGGGAGCTCCCACCCCTAACCTGGGAAACACCACACATCCTGGTCATTAATGTCCCTGTCTGTAGTCTTTCCAATGTTGGAAGGAGCTGACATGGTTTCATGGCTTATTATATTTATCTTCCTTCCCTAGGAGTTTTTTTTTACTGCATTGTATAAATCCGGCTTCAATTTATGTGTAAGTTTCAAAGTCATTAGCATTATGTACAAGAAAGAGAAAGAAAGCAAGGAAGAAAAGAGAGAGAACAAAAAGCTTAGAAGATTAAAAAAGAAAGAAAGAAACCTAACAATGCTCAGGAAACTCTTGGAAGAGTTGTTAGTTTTGAAAATACATAATATATAAACATCTTAAAGGAATACACAGGGTTTCTTTTGAAATCAGAAATTATGTGAAGCAAAGAGAGCACCATAAAAGCTTATTGATTTCCCAAACCCACTGCATAGAAATATTTTTAAACGGATTCACATAAGGGATGCATTTGACACATCAAGAGAAACTGGAAACCAGGCCCTGCTCAGCCACATCAGATACTGCTCTGCGCCTGGTTTGTTTACCATTACAAAGTGAAAAGAAATTTGCTTCTCCCTAGCTGCGCCTTCTCCCTTGAGTGGGGCGATTTTTATTGATTTTGTCCTTTAGAAAACAAAGCTCAAATGGCCACCCTAAATTCATCTTGGCCTTTCCATTCTGTGCATCATTGATTGGATGTATGGGGCATTGCCCCAAATATGTCCTCTGTCCCTTTTGAGGCAAGCTTAGGTTTAAGTTTTCCAATCCCTTCATAGACCCTTGACTGCAAGATGCCTTCAGATAAAAAGTGGAGTTGCAGAGCAAGGAGAACATCCTTGGTGGCTAGAGATACCTCCTTGGAATCTGGTATGGAATCCAGGGATGCAGGCCTAAGAGCTGAGTGAGGGAGCCCAGCCCTCCAATGACCTCTTAGCATCCATCCTATCTTTGTCTCCATCCATCATCTTCACGCCTCATCACCAGTATGCGAAAGGCATTCAAAAGAGAAAGGCACATACTGTATGTCCCATTCTGCCATGCAAACTGCCCATCCCACCAACTGCACAGACATAGCAGCTCGGGTCCTTCTAAGCTCCTGGCTATCAATATGGGGGTGGGGGAAAAGGGGGTGGAGAAAGGCAGAAAGCTAAGGATATCCCAGCCCTACTCTAAGGCTGCTTCAAAGACAAAGGAAAAGAAATAAGAAATGGGGAAATGCCCACAGAATCAGACACCAACACAAGGTCAACGCACCAAGTGTATGCAGTTCTAGGGGGTCGCATGGAAACCTCGAGCTCACGTTTAATTTGCCCATCCTGAAGTATTTTTCCTAGTAATGCCACATGTCATAACGCTCTCTGTCAGTGATTTGAAATTATTCTATGAGCTACATATCGGGTACACTATTGTTAATGAAATGCACACAAGATGATGAACAACTTCCTTTTCCTGCTGGAGCTCCAGCTGCAACCAGTGCCTGGATCCTTCGTGTTGTAAATCAGCTCTTTGTACTCCAGGAGGGTTCAATGAGCTGCAGGTGTGGGCTTGGGGAAGGCCGCCTGGGATTAAGTAGCAGCATTTGATATGAGATCCCAAACAGCGCTGGCAATCTACACGCCACATGCGGCCACAGGCTTTGGAGAAAGCAAAGGAAAAACGCTGATGAAATGTGGCACGGGACCATGGAATGCGATGTCAAACTTTCACATCTGCAGGAAAAGAAAGAGAGTTCCTAATTTTACAGTGATGATGTCATTGAGAATTCATGACAGTGGAAATGATGGGCCAAGGTTTGCAAACTCAACCACCTCAGAGGGTGCTAACCCAAGGCTGAGCTTTTGAAAGGGTAGTGTGGGTGGATTTGGAATGCCAATATGCCTTCTTGGCCAGAGGCATCACTGTGGGGTGTGTATGTGTGTGTGGGAGAGAGAGAGAGAGAGAGAGAGAGAGAGAGAGAGAGAGAGAGAGAGAGAGAGAGAGAGAGAGAGAGAGAGAGAGAGAGAGAGAGAGAGAGAGAGAGAGAGAGAGAGAGAGAGAGAGAGAGAGAGAGAGAGAGAGAGAGAGAGAGAGAGAGAGAGAGAGAGAGACTCAGAGAGAAATAGAAACAGAGAGACACACACACAGAGATCATGCATCCATGAAAGCATGTGTGCACACACATTTGTATGCTCAAGAGAGAGGATGAGGTTCTGTCTGAGAGGATGCATTTACACAGACATAAAAAGCCAAGTGTGTCCTTCAAAATATATTGTGTGTAATTCAGCATAAAACACTGTTAACTGTCCTTAACAAAATATATTTTTTAAAAGATTGATTTCAGACACTAGAAAAATTCACTAGCCAAGAAAAACCATCGTAGTTGTCCACTTTCTCCCACATGTGAACCACCAAAAAGGACTTCTTTTAAACAATCTATTTTTCTTATTGGGGCTGAAGAGACATAAAGAGCAGGCTAGTTTTGTGATTAGCATATGAATAAAATATATGGAAGAAAACACATCTTTAATTTTTAAGAGCCTGTTTTTCATTAGCTTATCTTGATAGTTTAAGTTAATCATTATTTTCAACCATATATGATTTAGATATTATGTCATTAATTCGTGTACAGTCCATCTGAGTAATGATTGTGGTTTTCTACTTTACAAATTCATCTACTTCACCAAGAAACCAGAAGAGTCAAATTCCAAGCAACATCTGGTTTCCATTGAATGTAATTGCCATTTGCAGAGTTATAATCATGTGTTATTGTAAGGACCACAGTGTCAATCACTCTCCTAATGGGGAAAATTCAATGCCTAAATACCTGAGAGAACAAGAAGCTGACCAAAACAGGTGCATTCAGACACTGGGTTTTAAGTAGAATTCTAACCTACCCATTTAAATAAATCATTTTAAGGAGAAACAATATTCCTTCCATCCCCTATAGCAAGGGAAAGCATAAAACCTGGAGCTTCAGGCTCCCGTGCTCACTTCCAGTACTGTATCAGATTTAATATTTTTTCGGAAAAAACCTGTAGAGCACACCCATCCCATGCTGATTCCTTATGTTCTATACACGGGTGGGAACCCCCAAAGGCCAGCAAGATTTCTAAAGACTTCCTGGGGAAAGAGCCACCTTCTTATCCTTCCTGTCTTACATGAAGTCGGCCATCCTTTCCATAATGAAAATAGGCTAGAAGTCATGTAAAGAAGATGCAAAACTGCTCCAAACAGCCTAAGGTCATGATAGCCCCTTCTAGCCCATGGGGATTGTATGGGATAATCACATAAGAGGTACCAAAGATCATGGAGCCTGTGTCGTGGTGTGCAATGGGTGAGCCACATTTCTCTGACTTCAATTCCCATCATGTTTATGAGCCAGGCCTTGATTGAGCTGGTGAATGTTTGTCTATTCATTCAGAAATACTTCCTTCCTATTGCAAAAATAACATGCCAGGAATTGCAGTGGACATTGAAAATGCAAAGATGAGTAAGACATAACCTAGAGGACCAGAGAACATATGGGCAGTGAATTGTAGCTGATTGTACTTGATAAATACAAGCCCACTTTTTTTTCCAGAAGAGATGGGTTGTTTCATCCAGGCTGAGTAAGGAAGAGTAGTGACTCTAAGAAGGCTTCCTGGAGGAGGGGGTCAGCTTATCTGACTTTATTAGAGGATGGAAGTTTGTAGCTTTCTACAAGTTACCTGTGAAAACATTAAGGACTTTCTTTTTAACTCCACTAAAGAAATGCTGGTGGATTGATAGAGACCCTGCAAAAGGGCAATTTGCAGTTCCTTTGTTTGTTCCTCCACATATATAAATGTTTATACTTAGATTCACTGTGTTCTTGTCTCATCACCTATGAGAATCTGAGGATGAACAAGAGAAGGCACAATCAACTCCCCAGAGTGATTGTTTTTATCACCCTTGGCGTCCTTGTTACCATGACGATGTTCAGAGTCAAGGAATAGTCTTCAATCCACAGGAAATTTCCCAATTGGCTTTCCTTTCTTGTCATAGTAAAGTAAGAAATTCTCCCGGTATTAGATGAGCTATTTTATAACTCAGGTTTAAAAGGTGATACTGAAGGGAAAAGCTAGGATTCAATTCCTTAATTTCCATTCCTAAGACTCTCACAGAGGAGATGGGAGAGGGAGAACTCAGAACCTGGCCCATATTTGCAAGACCATAGCTGAAGGCATGATGAATGCATCTCCAACTCTCACTTGGAAACACGTATAGAAATCCTACAGTAATTCTGTTTTCAGTTCTTTGAAGAACTGCTATAGAGATTTCCTTAGTGAACTAATTTACATTCCCACCAGCAATGGATTTTGCCCTGCAGGCTTGCCAAATTTTGTTTCAGGCAGTCTTTACTTGTACAAGGAAGACAACACCACATTTGTTATTATTTGTTTCCTGAATGATAGCTATTATGACTTGAATGGTTTGGATTTGTAGTTATGGAATAACTGGGTGTCCATCAACAGGTAAGTATCTAAAAAAAAGTATGATGTGTATATATACACGGTGGAGTAGAATACATCATAAAGTAGAACAAAAATGGTGTCAGTTACCAGAAAATGGATGGACTTGGAGACCATCACACTAAGAGAAATAAGCCAGACTCAGAAACACAAATAGCATATTTTCTTTCATACCAGAATCTATTTTTAAAAGCATTAAAGGGGAAAGGAGATGAGTTATGGGGGAAAGGAAGGGTAATGGAAGGTGAACATAATCAAAGCACATTGTATACATGTATGAAAGTGTTATGATGAAACCCATTATTTCATAATTAATATAGAGAAATATGTATAGAAAAGACCTTTGTCCAGAAGGTTAAACCAAGAGCTTCTATTAAGCACAGCTCCAGCGGTTTACCACTAGTCTGTAATCAGGCTGGCAGCAGATTTACTCTCCCAGCTTCCTGTCTTTTCAAACAACTCATTGAGGGTTCCCATATCCCCTAAGCCTTCAAGATTTCCTGCTGGAGAGAGAACCCAGAAAGGCTTAAACTCAGCAGGCCAGGGAGGCTTTGATGAACACAGGGTGGTGAATAAGCACAGTAATGATTTGTAGGTGGCCTTGCCAAAAAGTCTAAGCTCTGCAATTGGACAGCGAAGTTGAAGTCTGTAAGTGTGGAGTGCCCATGCTGCACAGGGGCTCCTATCTTCTGGCCCTAGCCATGAGAGCCCCTGGCTTTATCTTATAGGAATCATAGGTTGTCCTCCAGCCCAACCAAATACTTGTTGAGCCTCAAGAGAAATGTCTAATAAAAGCCATGTACATTTTAAAGCAGGGAACGGACACAGGGATGTTATTACCATCCCTGACAAATTGAGAGGGCCTTTCCTCCCAACTGGGGTTGCCAGAGATTGCTTTAGAATAACAACATCTGTCAGGTTGAGGCCCTGCTGCAGATTGTAGGGTGCAAGAAGACAGAATCCAGTTTCCAGGTCCCCTGAAGTCCTGGTAAAGACTATTCAGTCAACCCCAGCTGTTTTTTCTGATTTTTTTTTTGAAGAGACACAGTGACTGAAGACTAAAGGGAATTTGAAACCCTTTCCTAGCAAATCTCTAGTTTCCAAAATGGCCAAATGTTTGCTGTAACTTGGGCAATTGTGTCCTAGGATATGCACAGTGCATGTGGAAAATGTACAAAATTCTTCTGACAGATGTTCTCAAGTCCTGAGGTAGGCTGTAAGGTAAATTTCCCTGCCAGGGAGACTTTCCACCCCCTGGGACTGGGGGCTGGCCACCAATTCTTTACCTGGTTCAAGGAATGAGTCTACAACCACTCTAAGAATCTATGCCCTGCCTCCCAACCACAGACATTCATTCATACCACAACACGTTCTGACAATGGAGAAGGAGATAACAATGTGGATGATGGAAGGCCCCTTGAATCTATTTTGTCCCAGGAAATTCCTCTCTCACTTGGTTTCAAAGTGGGCCAACAGGACAGTAAAACTGGCTGCACCTGCAAAGAAGAATTTCCTTCATGATTAGTTGAAAAGGTACCAGGGAGCAGCTCCAGGTTTTTCCAAATATCAGCATGGGAGAAGGGATGACTTAGGTAGACTTCATGACTTTTCTTGGCCTAAGCTTGTACATCTATACCTACAGGACTGATATTTATGACTGTGACATTCTCTGTTATTGCATAGTGATGAAATATGAAAATTATTAGACAACATAGCACAATCAATCAACAGACATGTATCTACATCCTTATAAGTAATGATCAGCAATTTTATCTTGGACTCCATTGTATAAGAGCTGACACATATTGCACACTGGCCATGTGCCTATACTATTCAGAACTCTTCCTAGGCTTCAGCTCATTTACTTCTCAGCCAGCCAATGAAGACATCAGCGTGTTTGATATTATCCAGGCTCAGAATGGTACAGTGAAGATCTGAACCCAGAAAATCCTGAGCCACTATGATGCCTTGTCCTCCTAAATTGGGGAATTACAGACATGAAGAGTACAGTTTAAAACATTTTTATTTTGGATATGTAAAATAATAAAATAATAATAAATATATATACATTTTATTGTGAATCATTCAGATTTATTGAAAAGTTGCAAGACTAATATAATGAATTCCTATGCATTTTTCACCTAGGTTCCCCCAATGTTAACACTTTAGCCCATCTGGATCATCCTTCTCTAAGTCCTTTCTGAACCCTTTGAGAGTGACTTGCAGACACTACTGAGTCTATGCATCCTAGAACAAGGATATTCTCCTATGCAT
The DNA here is from genome assembly GCA_030556225.1 of Cricetiscus sungorus. Taxonomy (NCBI): domain Eukaryota; kingdom Metazoa; phylum Chordata; class Mammalia; order Rodentia; family Cricetidae; genus Cricetiscus; species Cricetiscus sungorus. The sequence continues at coordinate 78,094,062 of JANBXA010000651.1, read as the reverse complement.
CATGGAACAGTCACTAAACTCATGAATTAACTTTGGTGCAGTACTATTGTCCTACCCACAGTTTATATTACCATGTTACTTTCACCTCACTAGATCCATTTTAATAAACATCTCTTGGTTTTGTTGATTTTCTTTTCCAAGTTCCCATTCACGATTTGACCACAACATTTTTAATACAACGGATTTAAGCTTTGGTGCTGTTTTCTCCTGACTAGATCCAGGTTGCACTGGGCCAGTATTCTGTAACAGTGATGGTATGCCTCTCTGTGTATCCTATCAGGAAGTATACAATATCATTTTGTCATACTATAAACCATGTAAAAACACATATTTTAAACTATATAATTTGTTTATAGTGCCTCACGTCTCTCCAACTTCCCAGGAAGACAGGGTGGAACTCAAATGTCCTCATCTTCCATACTTGCTATAGTTCTTCAAACTGGATGTGCACTTGGTAAGCCCTTGTTACATTTCTCTGCTTTGACCCCATCTTTCCAGGTGAATCTGTCATGGCCACTCCCATAGTAATGCAGGCAAAGAAAAGGCAAGATCTGTTTACTCTTCCCCCTCGCTCATTCTTTACCCAAAATTCCATGGAGTACCTTCCACAGTAGGTCTAAGAGCAGGACCTAGGGGAAGCAGGAAAGCAAAGCATGTCTCTTGTCCTAGAGGAGGTGGCAGTGCCTAAGTCATCAGGGAGCAGACATATCACAAGTCACCATCCTTCCTCCGTTACCCAAGTTCTTTACCCTAAGGACCTTCTACCTTCTTTCCAGCTCTACCTTCTAATCTTAGTTCCTCACAATCTGAATCCTGTAACCTGTGTCAAGCTTCAGGGGCTTCTGGTAGGTGAGCATTCTTCCCTCCTGATAGTATGTTTGCTTATTATCAGCAGTTTAAAAAAAAACACACAGCCTTAAGAAGTGGTTTTCATAATGGGAAGCCCAGGACAGGGCATTAGGGCTCAGGACAGTAACACAATTCAGAAACTCTACACAAACACACACACACACACACACACACACACACACACACACACCATAATAGGTAACCCATGTTCTTAGCTCTGTGACAAAAAAGTCTATTTTTAAAGAAAGGAGTTCACAATCTACCCAGTAGATTACAGACATCCCAGAAGAGACTTCATACCTGCACTGTTCACAGTTCAGCAGTTTACTAAGGAATAAATATAACTAACACCATCAAAAGGTTACCAAAACAAAACAAAAATGTCCTTGGTTTTTCCCTTTGACCTAAATGAAAAATGCAGAATCAAATCATCTTTTTGCTTGTTGAAATTCTAGCTTTAGGAGATACCAAGCTCTATGTGACTCACAGGGATGTCAAGAAAAGTATGGCATGCCCCTGTCCTCCTTGATTTTATAATTCTCCACCCATACTGCACTCTATCCTCTGTCCCATGACCAGTGTAATGGGCTTTTACTAGCCTTATCAATATGCCATCTCACACTTCTGTGTCTTAAAATGCCTGTGACAAGTGCATGTTACTGTCCAATCTCCACCAATGATTGAAGGAAACACCAGCACAAACTACAGCCTTCAAAGGCAACAGCTTTGTTTTTTGGGTCCTGGTATCAAGACAGTGAAGGCAGATGAGACGCAGGAGGATCAGGAGTTAAGTAACCCAGTGGATGGATGACAGTGCCAACCTCAATTCTCACAAGCAGGGGGACCTTGAGTAAATTATGTATGAGGGCTAGATCAATTTTACCTATAGCATTTGTGTATATATATATATATATATGCATATATATATATATATATATGTATATATATATATATATCATGAGAACCTGAATGAAATGCTTCTTAGTAATTGGAGTAACTCTACTGGCAGACAATAAAACTTTAAGAATTAATACAAATGCAATTACTAAAAATGTATTTAGTCTCCAAACACAAGGAGCATAAAAGAATTATCTCTCAGTTCCATTCTCTGTACAAAAGGGCTTCACAGGGAACCATTCAACAAAACCTACACTAATACTTGGCTTTCCTAGACATTATAGAACATAATAAAATGTGAAACTTCAGCATCAAATTGGGAGATGTAGACAATGCTCAGTTCTAGAAGGTGTCTTATTTAAGAATCCTCATTGTAGCAGGCACAGTGGCACAAGACTGTAATCCCAGTACTGGAGAAGAACAAAAGTTCAAGGTCATTTTCAACTACATGAGATTATGTCTCAGCCACTTCCCACTCACCCCCAAATCCTCTTACCCACAAAATCAATATAAACTGGACTCCATTGTGGCTGTAAACTTGACACAGATTAAGAGTCATCTAGGTTGATAACAAGACATATACATTGCCAACACTAGCTGAGTTGCCAGTGTGGATGGGGAAAAATCTAATCTCACAAAACCCCATCCTTAGAGCTACATACAGGTAATTAATGGCTGCTAAAAGAAGATGGATTAACTTTCTCCACAGACAATCCTAATCCCAAGATGTCAACCCTAAACACAAATGCATTTGTGCCACACTAAATGGTCTCAGCAAGATAGAGATATAGACACAGATACAGATGTAGATATATAGATATGGACACACACATTTCTGTTTGTTCATTTCATCTAAAAAGAAAATGAAGAATCAAATCATTTTTTAGTTTATTGAAAGACTTGTTCTAGAGAGAAGTAAAAAAAAATAAAAATAAAATAAATCCTCACCTTCCAGGATTTTATGCTTCTTCTCATTTCACTCTCTACCCTGTTACCAACAGGTGCACTGGCCACTAGATAGATTAGCCACTTCTTAAACTTCTGTCAACCAAAACATCTTTCATCAAAGAACTTTTATGAGGTGCTAGCTGGACATGTCAATAAAGTAGGTATACAAATCAAGTGTATATTGATAACAAATCATGAATTGATTTTATTCAAAGAATTAGTAAAAGTACCATATTAAAATTATTTTAAAGTAATTCTGGAGTATAAATCATTTTATCATTTACTAAAGAAGAAAGTGATCTACACACTGATGACATGGGTATGTGTTTTATTTTTACATATAATTTTGAATCTTTGCTGAATATTTGATAGAACAAGACAGAACATCAATTTCCCCCCAGAGTTTACTGATATTTTGATTTGATAATCATCAATGCTGAGGTCATTGCTTTGCATAAGTATGCAGTACAACATGTATGTTTAGGATATTTCAGAAAGTGCTGAACATCCTGTCCTCATCCCAAACCAACCTTCATTTACACATTCTAATAAAACTCAAGTCACTAAGTCAAACATTTTAACACAACAGAGCCCCAAGTATATGAATTTGACACATGCTAAAAAATGACAATAAGAAAATATTAAGTATTTGTCTTTTGTTACTAAACCATGATGCTTCCAGAAGAGCAGAAGGTTTTGAATATACTGAATGTACCATAAAAAAATATGCCACATATCATAGTAGACAACAGTCTCAAACCTAAGCCAGGAATACCTCCTTTTCATTACACTGGATTTTGAGTTACTTTTTGGTTGCTGTGAGTACAGAAAACTTTTACTGTCGAAGCATTTGAGCTCTGATACTCAACTTAATTTCAGATCCCTCCTTGAGCCAGCATTGACTGTTTCTTGTCTAAGCCATAATATGTTTCTTTTCAGAGAAAGTCCTGTCCTAGCCTGAGCTCACCCATAGCCAGCCACAGGAAGTCAGATAAGCCAGGTGATCACTGGGCTAACTACCCAGACACACACTAGTCTAGAAGAAGCTCACATTTACTCTCAGTTTGAACACTAGAATTTGCTCCAATCTCCAAGTAGAAATCTTGATTCCAATGTGGACTGAAAACTGGGAAGGGTATGATAAATCATGTGATGAGTCACCACTTACGGCACCCAAACTAGTCACCAAATAAAATAACCATTTTTCTCTGGACTAACCATCTCAATGTCATTTACATGCCCTACCTCATTTGATCCCCATTGGTAAGTAATAAGGAATATACTCAGCTGATCAATAATGTATCCAGAGACATACCATAAATGGTTAGGTCCAAGTCTTGCCTCATTGTGGAACTCTCTACACTGCATTAGAGAACCCCCTGATGTTGCCCATATTAGGACCTGCCACCCAGTAGGAAGACATCTGTTTAAGCAGCATCACTTCAAGACCTGCACCCCATTTACAGTTTGGGTTCTAAAATGATCTTCCCTCTTTAGAAAGACCAATGGACATACCCATCTTTCTACAGAGCAGAACTGACTAGAGCAAAGGCGAGGGAGCTCAAGGTAGAACACCTGTATGATACAGAGACATTATGGCAAGAAAATGCAAGCCTGGATTATGGTTGCCTAACAATGCATTTTTAACATCCCCAAAATATCTCCCATGTTCTGCTCCACCTGAAAATGACTTCTTGGCACAATGGTGATCCATCAGGTAGTCATAGCTTCCATGCTTCAGTATCAGAAAATTGTTCCAGAAGCCTCGATTTTGTAAACTTTGTCTTTAAACAATATATCTATGTCCAATATCTGGGGCGAAACTTAGCTTCAAGGCCCCAGGCCCAAACATGTATAACATTGATTGAAACACTTTGTGGAACAAACGAATTAACTTCCTGAATGAAAAATACAACTTCACCTATTCCAGGAGAGGAAATCCCAAATGCAAAATTTATCTCTAATAGTCCACTAGGAAAAACTCTGAACTCAATACCCTTTTGCCTATTGAATAACACTAATCCTGGGCAATCACTCTTTGAGAATGTTGCTGTGTCTAGTCTGACTGGAGCTTGTTAAAACGAACCCATTTTTCTTCCGTGAAAGATGTAATCAGTAGTAAGGCAACTAGAACAATCGTGATCCTGCTAATCAATCTCTGTTCTGAAATGAAAACAGTCCCCAATTGGTAATTAGTTTCCGATGATGAAGTAATTAAATATTTCACCCTGAAGTCCCTCTGCTCTGTGTCTGGGGCTTCGTAAAAAAGTTGCATTTTCCAAACCCCTATGTGCAATCTTATTTTATTTATGGCCCAGTCTTTACAAGCATTCTGGAACCCTGTCTAAACAGCACAAAGGCAACACAGGAAATTTGACAATTAAGTGTTGAACTTGATTATTGCCATCAGCCAGGCCAGGTAAAGCAAAGACACCTGATCCATAGCTGGCTCCAACTTCTCAAGAAAACACAATTGCATAGTTGAAGATAGATTTAGGAGCTTGAGACATAAAAGGAGAAGCCAAATTTTTCTTCTTTAACCTTGATGAGGTGCTTTGGGGAAATGAGAGATGAGCCTGGGTCTTCTAAACAGATGTCTGCCTCAGTTTGACCCCATAACAATAGACTCTCTCCTGGAGATATTCCTATTACCGACATGAACTGCTTATATCCAATAGAGGAATGAAAAATGCCAATGCTATAATTGCTTTACAAATGTACATTTAGTTGCCTGAGCAAGATGGAATAAGACATGTTACCAAAACCTATTTCTTAACATTTATTCACATAATTGGCTGTTGTAAAGATATATGCCAGAAGTTCGGGCCAAAAATTTTTGTTAAGAAATCTTTAATCTTTCCCTTCATATGCATGGTCAATCATCAACTGGTTATTAAAAGAGGCATAAAAGGATCCAGAGTGAGCAATCCCCCCAGCCTTGATGGCCGGAGATACTGATTATATGACATTCCTGGTATTATCTCAAAGTCACCCCACACCCACCTACTTCCCTCTGGAAAATTGCCGTTGGCAGCAAGTAACCATGCTCATATTTGAAGTCCCCCACCATGCTTCAAACTCTTCAGGTTTATGAATTTTTAAAAGGCAGCCAGCCACAGTTTCCTGTCCCGCAAAACATCTCAGTCCAGCAAGGAGGCAGGGCATTCCCAATTCTGTGCTTTCTCAGAGGGTTTGGGAAGCATGCAAGCAACAAGCTTTGTCCCTGGGAAATCCTAACTAACCAGCTTAGAAGAGAAGGTGAACAGAAAAGAAATAGAGAGCATCCATGGGTGGTTAGATGGTCCTCCAGGTGGCAGGGTTTCATGGACAAACCATAAACTAGGGATCACAAGGTCTGAGTGTTCATCATTTCCTATCACCTTGAAAATTCCGAGAGCTCATGGAGGGAATGGCACATTCTTCCAACAGAATCATTGGCTTCCTATCCCTTCAGGTCCTTCTCACATGGATTTCCTGTATATTCAGAAAGACTTAACAATTCCAGAAGTAAAATTTTGACAATGTTCCCTACTTAAATTCCAAGTGACTTCAGTTCAGTGTTTGTTTAGAGCAGTGGTTGTCAACCTCCCCAATGCTGTGACCCCCACAACCATACATTATTTCCATTGCTACTGTGTAGCTATAATTTTGCTGCTGTTATGAACCATAATGTAAATATCTGCATTTTCCAATGGCCTTTGGCAACACCTGTGAAAGGCCATTGCCCGCTCCCCCAAGGGGTTGCGACCCACAGGTTGAGAACCCCTGGTTTAGAGACATATTTAGGAAAATAACTTAGTAAAAGGGTGGCCTGATGTGTTAGAGTTCTCTGCAGGGTCAGAGCAAATGCATACACAGAAAAAAAGAATCTGGTTCTAGAGAGCCAAGTTAGCCAGCATTATGATTCCAGCATGACACCAAAAGTCTGAAGGCACAGCTAAGCCAATGGCATAAACCCCAACCCAGACACAAGAAGTTACTCAGCTCAAGTTATTTAAAGAGGGCAAGTTTCTTCTTGTTCTGTACAGGCCCTGAACAGATTGAATAGCGTCAGTGTACCTTGGCAGAAGCGATCTGTTTTGCAGAGTCCCTCCGTTCATCACTCATCTGAACAACAAGACACATGGGTATTTCCTGATTCAGTTAAGTTAATATATGAAATCAGCCACCACAGACACCCTGGCACATCAGATTCACCTTCTCTCTTCCTTTTTTCAGGATTTTAAAAAGTAATTTTATATGTGAGTTTGAGGTATTTTCATCCTATCTCTGTTCTTTCCCCACCATGCAAATCCAGTTCCTCACACATCTCCTTGAACTAGCCTTCATATCAGTGGGACAAGGTGCATACCAGCCCTTCATAAACAGTGAAAACAAGTAACAATATGGGACATGGTTGTTTCTCCACGTTATCAGATATAATTGACAAGATACCTATTGTCTAGTCTGCTAACTGCCTGTACAAGCTGAAAAGTCATAAAGGATCCAGAGTGAACATTCCAAAGCCTGGTTTGGGATGATCTTATGTGTTGTTTTCAGCCATGCAGAGTTTCCAGATGATACTGAGAAAACAAGATCATGATGTTTCCATTTTTAATGGTATGCATTTAACTGTTAATAATGTGTGGTCCCTTGAGGAGAAAACAACAAGAAGAAGAAGGAGAAGGAGAAGGAAGAGAAGGAGTAGGAGGAGGAGGAAAAGGAGGAGGAGGAGGAGGAGGAGGAGGAGGAGGAGGAGGAGGAGGAGGAGGAGGAGGAGGAGGAGAAGGAGAAGGAGAAGAAGAAGAAGAAGAAGAAGAAGAAGAAGAAGAAGAAGAAGAAGAAGAAGAAGAAGAAGAAGAAGAAGAAGAAGAAGAAAAGACTCCTGCTCTATGGACCTCTTGGTAGAGAGGCTCAGGCTCAGAAATCAAGTTTTAACCTATATTTTCCACCAGCAGAGGAAAGTGAAGATTTACAGAACTTTTTTTCTGAGTTTGGGCATGGTTGTGTATGCCCATCATCCCACTACTTGGAAGCTGGAAGCAGGGATGATAAGGGATTCAAGGTCATCCTTAGCTACATAATGAGTTTGGGACTAGCCTGAACTACATGAGAGCCAATCTCAAAAAATAAAGTTATCTTTCCAAACCATTCATAATAAGGAAACTCTATGATGTGATCTTTAAGTCTTCTGGGTACTTTAAGGTCTTGAATTATACCAAACTTTTTCTTGAATGTTCTACTTTGCTTTACAAAAATGGCAGCAGAAACTTTACAACTATCTATCAACAGGCACAGTCACCATTCTTAGAAGACTTGTGAGACCTTTCTCAATGTAGGTGCCCCACTCTCCCATGGAAGAAAAGGCACTGCCCACTGAACATCACAGGAGCAAAGCTCCCCCATTACAGAGGCATCAATGGTCATGGCCAAAGAAACAGCAGCTACCATTCATGAAATAAAGCCAGCCTGTTCCCAGCACCATTCATAAACATTCTCATTCAATCCTCAGAGCTCTGATAGGCAGATTTATAGATGAGACATCATGGTCCTTAGAGTTAACAGAGAGAGAGAGAGAGAGACAGAGAGAGAGAGAGAGAGAGACAGAGAGAGAGAGACAGAGAGACAGAGAGACAGAGAGAGAGTGCATACAAGTGTGAGTGTGTGTGTGCATGTGTGAGTACGTGTGTGTGTGTGTGTGTGTGTGTGTATGCACGTGTGTATGTCTGAGTGGATGTATGTGTATGAGTGTGAGTGTGTGTGCATGTGTGTGAGTATGTGTGCAAGTGTGTGTCCATGTGTGAGTGCAGCATGTGTGTATGTGTATATGCACATGTGTGAGTATATGTGCATTGTGTGTCCATGCACATATGTGTGAGTATGTGTGTGTGTGTGCATGTGTTAGTGCATGCATATGTGTGAGTGTGTGTATGTGTGTGTGCATGTACATATGTGTTTTGTGTGAGTATGTGTGCATGTGTGAGTATATGCATGTGTGTGTGAGTGTGTGTGTGCATTGCATATACACGTGTGTATGAGTGTGTGTATGTATGCACATGTGTGTGAGTGCATGTATGTGTGTTTTCATGCACGTGCATTCACTCATGTGCGAACACCATAAGTTAAAGTAGGGTCCTGCCCGATCACATTTCACCGTATTTATTGAGGCAACATCTTCCACTGAACCCAGAGTTTACCAATTCAACTAGTTTAGCTGTCAGCTTGCTCAGGCAATCTCCTGTCTCCTCCAGCTAAGATCTGGACTTACAGGTGGAAAGCTATATTTACATTCAGTGCTGGGGATGCACTCGGGTCCTTGCACTTATACAAGGATTTTACCCACTGAACCATGCCTCCAGTTGCAGCCTCTTTTAGTTTTTGAAGCATTCATTTTCTTACCACCAGTTGTTACTCCATTAATGAGAAATACCTTACATTAGTTTTGTCTATCTGGCAAATTCTTCTCTTCCTTAAATGCCTCTTTTTTTTTTTTCTGGAAAGTATAATAAATGGGGCAATTGTGCCACCAAAACATTGTGCCAGACATCACTCCTAAATACCTCTCTTGTAATGAAAAATGTTTAAACATGTACACATGCCTTGAAATAAGGTCAACGTTACTTTAAATTTTAATTCATAAATAAAATTGCATTTATTTATAGGATACACCATGATTTTTGAAAAATCAAAGTTCTTTCATTAATTTGATCATAACACTACCTCAACTCAGCTTAAAGATTTAGTCACAAGATCTGGGTGGTTTCCAGAAACAAGGTATTTCACACAAAGGCAGAATGGGCCATTTTATTAGGAAAAAAAAATGTTTTCAGTGCTATGAATGTGGCCAAGAGAAACAGGAAAGACTCTGAATTTAAATGATACTATTAGCAGCAAGTCAAAAAGTCCATACAGTAATCCGTAATCCAGAAGATGATGGGAGATGTTATTCTGTAAATATGTTTCTCATACTGGTTAATTAATAAAGCACTGTTGGGCCAATGGGAAAGCAAGATAGGCGGGGCTAGGAGACAAGGAGGAAAGAGGAAATAATTAGGGGAGTCAGGATGTAGAGCATGGAGGAAGCAAGATGCTGGCCCGCCGCTCGGATAAGATGACCACGTGGAAATACCTAGATAAGTAGAAATGGGTTAATAATTAAGACAGAGCTAGCCCATAAACAATAATAGTAACTGGCCAACAGGATTGTATCAAATACAGAGTCTCTGAGTGTTATTGGGGGCCAGTGGGGCGTGCGCGTGGCAGCGGGACCGGGCGGCCGGTGGGGGAGGAATAAAGAGTGGGACCAGACCAGAGGCAAGGAAAAACCTGCTCATAACAAGGAGATAATAATTTTTTAAATGTTTTAACTTGAATCTATAGCTAATAAGTTTTATTCAGTAAATACAAGTTAGTATCACTCAGTAAGAAACAATTATTCGTCATGCACAAAGTACCAAAACAGATAGTAAACAAGCAGTAAAGTATGTATTTAAGCTATTTTAATGCTTGTACATGTCCAATGATGATATTAAGCAAACATGATGTCAGTCTGTGGCCTGAAAGCATGCTCTTGTAATGATGAAACTATGGGCCAAAACTCCCTACAGCACTAGTCAGATGTCAGATACCAACTTTACTTCAGAAATATCAGAAATCAACATTTAATCATGTTATCAACCCTAATAAAGCCCACATACTCCAGACAATATGAAGATGGTATAGAAACTGGTATGCACATGACCAAAGGGGATATTAAGCTGATGTCCCTTTCTGTGTTTGTTGAGTTAAGCAAGACCTAAAGCCCTGAGGGTGTAGCACTGTTACACACAGATAGCTGTGTTAAACTCTTACAATGCCAGGCAACTGAACAGCCCTGTGACCAGCAAGCAAATCCTGTGGGTTCAAGAATACCACCAATTAGCTGTGCAATCTTCAATAAATGCCTTACCTGTGTTTTCATTTCCTCATCTGTAAAAAGGCGAATTAGAACAACCCCACCTCACATCATTTGGGGCATTGGTTAAATGAGATACTTGCTTTATGTAAGTTCTTGTAAGTTTTCAAAACTACTCTGCTGCATCTTTCTCCTGGGCTAACCCTCTAACTTGATTTATTGATCAGGAATTAACAAAAGGTGAAGATTCCCAAAGACCTACTTGCAGGAACTAGTCACCTAATAGCCATTCCCTAGGGCTACAGAGCTTGAGTCTATGTAACAAAGCCATCCTGGAAGAATTCCGGACTCCAGCCACATAGGTCTTAAGGTTAGAAACACCTAGAAACATAAGGCACTCCTGGCTCGTTATGATTTCATGACTGATTGGCAGCTCTACTGGCACCATATGATTTAAGATCCTAAGGAAAAGGGATATGCCCTTGGATTCAGGGATATGCCCCCAAAACACTACACAGGATTATGGTAGCAAAACAGAAAACAATGCCACACAGGGTTGGGCCTAGACAGAATAGTTCCCTTTCTTCTCCACACAATGGATTTCTAATATGATAGACAGATTAATATTATTAACTTTGGCAAAACCCACAGCCCTCTAAGCCCTTGAGGGTAGACAAGGAACTCATTAATTTGGAGAATCTCCAAAAATAATTTCACGCAAGAACTAATTCTCTTGGATGGTCCCTACAGAGGAAGTAAGCTAAATTAGAAACTGTCACCTGGAGGGGTCTTGGAGTGGTATGGATGCTCTCGTTGCTTAAAAGTCACTACTCCATGTCACCAAACATGGACTTAACTTGTTCAGGAGGCCAGAAAGAGTGATAGTGAAGCTTCTAAATTTTGACTGAGGAGAGACTATAGCTTGAGAAGGTAGCTCAAATAGCAGCTGCAATAGATAACGGCAACATGAATGTGAAGCCAGTATTCAACTTCCTTCAGGACTTGCAAAGAATTGTATGTCTTTAAAAGGAGAAGTTGCAAAGGAAATGAGAAAGAGTCCTGGGATCCACAGGACAAACACCTCACCCTAATTCTACCACACATGGAGATCAGAGGTCAAAACCAGACCCACTGGCTGAGGACATGCAGGTCTTTAGCACACCTAACCAAAGTTGGAATAACACCATCCATTCTATCCAGAAGCAGCTGTTCATCATGAACAACCTCAGAAGAAGCCTCGGGGTCAGGAAATCTTAGAAGTATGAGATGGAAAACATCCAGGCAATGACCTTATTTATCCTCTCACCAGTTGGACTGTATATCCAGTCCTCCCTCCCAGCATTTGATCTACCTTCTGGCTCAGAGTCTACAAGGGAAAGCTGCAGTCCTCCTGAAGGCTTATGCTGTCAGGAAGGATGTCATGATTTCTAGCCTATTTTTTTTTTCTTCTCTGACTTTCAATAATACAGATCCAGTTTGGTGGAGCCAGATATCCTGAGGGAGATTTGGAAGAGCTGGTCAATGACAAGCAAAGTACCGTGCTTATTTTTAGCAGGTACCAACAACATTGAGAACATGCAGGTAGTGATAAGATTGCAAGCCAGACAGAAAGAGGGTCATCCTAGAGAACGAGAGTCCTTTGTCTTACTGTGGAAAACAAGCTTCAAGGGGGTTAATTATAATGTCACCCAAGGAGGACTTGCCTTCGTCCTTTCCCCTTCTAAATCAAGTCCTTGAAAGAGGTGCTTACTGTGAACTCACACGAAGAGGTCACAACTTCCTTGTTTATAATGACATAGCATACCATAATCATCAAGTGCACAGTAGGTCTTCAATAAGTATATGTCTGGTTAAGTGAAAGTGAATCCCAAATGCACCAGCTTCTTACAGCAATGCCCATTATAAACAGCAAAGAGAGGAGCCCTCCTTCCGGTGCCCTGATCTGAGCCTCCTGAGGACAGGGGACTGTGTGCAGAGAATGGGGCACTAGGGATATGTCCAGAGATCTACAAGGATGACCTCAACTAACAATCTAAGCACTAGTGCAGAGGCTACCTTAAATGCTCTTCCCTGATAATGAGATTGATGACTACCTTATATGCCATCCTAGAGCCCTCATCTAGTGATGGAAGCAGAAGCAGACACCCACAGCTAAACACCAAGCCAAACTCCTGGAATCCAGTAGTAGAGAGCAAGGAGTGATGAGCAAAGGAGTCAAGATCAGGCTGGAGAAACCCACAGAGACAGAGACCTGAACAAGGGGGAGCTCATGGACTCCAGACTGATAGCTGGGAAATCAGCATAGGACCAACCCAAATCCCCTGAATGTGGGTGTTAGTTGGGAGGACTGGTCAGTCTATGGAGCCTCTGGTAGTGGATCAGTATTTATCCCTAGTGTACTAAGGGACTTTGGGAGCCCATTCCACATAGAGGGATACCCCTTCAGCCTAGACAGATGGGGGAGGGCCTGGGCTCTGCTCCAAATGATATGACAGACTTTGAGAGACTCCCCATGGAAGGCCTGACCCTCCCTGGGAGCAGAAAGGGGGTGGTATGGGGATCGGTGGGGGTAACAGGGGAGGATGGAAGGGTGTAAGAACTGGGATTGACATGTAAAACAAGCTTAATTCAAATTTAAATAAAAAATTAAAAATAAATAAATGGCAAAGAGTCAAAGTGAGTGGCTGAGGCTTTTAAAAGAAACCTTTGTCAACTTTTTATTTTAATCTCCCCATGGCCCACTGAAAGGTGTCCTTGTTTATAATTTGAAACAAGACACTACCTGCCACTGCCTAGTGGGGATTTGGATGCTACACAGACCAAAGTAAACCCATTCATCATCTCTAAGGCAGGATGGTTTCAGCCCAGGAGATAAACAGCTCTGTTGCTTCCTCTCTCTATAACCTAGTATAAGTTACTAGCCTGGGGCTCAGGTTCCTCACATATAAAACAGGAACTTTTGTGCTTAATTTATATTCATGATGTTAAGCACTTAGCACTTGCTCTATTAATTCTATGACTTCTATGTTTACCAGTATCAAAACCTACTTGTCTTCTTCGCTTCCCTCCTCTAAAGGCAGCAGGTACCACCTGGAAAAACCACCATCAGCCTCCTCTCTTCTTGATTATGCTATTACCAGCCCTGAGTCTCTGATAAACCAGGCTCTGACTTTCTAAGTCCACCTTAGTAATATCTCTTGCCACCCTTTCTCTGATGCCTGTCAGTTTGATTCTCAGGCCTCTCTGACTGAACCAATGTGCTCCAAGCTCCTTGGCCATCTCCCTACAATGTATCTTGATACTTCTAGAAGAATATAGTTAAGTAAAAGCTTTGATCAAGTCATTCTTCACTTGATTCTCTAAGCAGTTCTCATCTACCATACCTCTTATCTTTCCTCAAAATCTCAGTGAAACTTAATAAGCCAAACATCAAGAGATAATAAATGAAAGAAGAAATATAGTATCTGCAAATATATGTTAGCCTCAAAATACCAGGAGGTCTTGCCTTTTATGAACACACTGATGAAGTTGTAAGACATTATATTAGGCAAATAAGCCAGACATGGAAAGATAAATACTTCATGACCTCTCATAGAAAGATAATATAGAAGTTAAAGGTGGAGGTAAGGAATATGAAGATGATAGTGTAATGGCACAAGCTTATAAAATGAATAAGTTATGGAGGGCTAATGTGACTCTACAGTGGTGCCTGAGATGAGTAGTCATAACTTGACAAGATTTGGAATGACCTAGGAGACACACCTATGGTTACAATACCACGGACTTGGGTCCTGGTTTAAATAAAAAGGAAAACAGGAGAAAATGAGCACCCATCACTATTTTCTTCCCGAGTACAGATGCCATCCAGCAATTTCATGGTCACCATAACTGACTCTATCTAGTCAAACTGAGAACCACAATTAACCCTTCCTTATGCTGCTTTTGTTGGGTATTTTGTCACAGAAGTGAAAATAGGAGCTAATATATAAAGTGGTGATAGAAGAAGAATTGTTACTGTGGCAAAGGCAACTACGTAGTTCAGAGAACTTTGGGATTGGTTTGAGCAAAGAAGGTAAGGAAAACTTGTAATGGCAAGCAGATAACTGTAGTAGGCCATGCTATTGGGAATTTGGAAGACCAAAACATCAATAGAAATACAGACAGTGAAAGTCTAGATGACAAGTAAGGATGAGGATTATATCAAGATTTGAGATAGAGGTCATTTACATCATGCCAACACACATACATATACTTACATATCTGCAGCTGCTTTCTGTCAATGTCTTGAAAATGTGAATGAGTCAAACATAGTGGACTAATTTGTTGGGACGTTTTAAGATGGGACAAATCCATGCTGTAGCATGGTTGCTGCTCACTGCTTCCACTCAGATTTATAATTACAGAGAGCATGCAAATGTGAAAAATACAGAGTTCATTGAATAAAATAACATAAACCAGTTTAGGGTTGTAGAAAAAATGGGTGCAAAGAAAACAGCTGTCATTGCTAAAGAGATTAGACCCCTTTAAACAGAAGCGGGCACTCTGTTCTAACACAATAGGAAAGGCACCGTGATGGCAATATCTCACCATGAAAAGCTCTGACTGTGACTGCAAATTCTTGAATTTGCAGCCTGAACTGGGAATGTCACCATGGGATTCCCCAGCTCTAAAGCAGATCCCTTGGAAAGTGTTTTGTTTTTGTTTTTCTTTCTCCCCAGTACCAGACTGAAGGCATATGGGGGCCACTATATCATCTCAAGATGGTAGAACTTGTCAACATCCATGTTGTACTGTTTTGTTAAGTACGAGAGATGATGCAGTGCTGGGCTTATGAACACTTATACAAAAGTTTCAAGAAGCCTCCTGGTGTAGTGGCACACGCCTTTAATCCCAGCAGAGGCAGGTGGGTCTCTATGAGTTCCAGGCCAGCATTGTCTACACAGTGAGTTTCAGGCTAGCAAAGCTACAGAGTGAAAGCTTGTAAAACGATAATCACAGACTCCATTGCCGCATATAAACTTGCAGCAGATTATTACGTCGTACACTTTTAATATGTGTTTTCTATTTTACAATCATACCTCGATAAAACCAGCAAGGAAAAGCCCAGGGAAACATCATTGCCTCTCACCCATCTTTCCTTGCTAATGCCCAACATGCAACTGGATCGTGTAGGATACTCTTTTCTGTTGTTTCCTCCAGGACATGGCTCCTAAAACCAGCACTATGTCATTCCCTTTGTCTCTTTTACTAATGGGTGTTTATAGATGTATGTTACATGGGCAGAATGATGGATGCAGATCAAAGCAGAAGGAACCCTCATCATGCCAATAAAGAGATAATAAAAGCCAAATTTCTGGGCAGCCCAAAGATGAAAGACTATGTATTCCATAGCAGAAAAAAATATTCTATTAGAATCATCTCCCATATTGAAAAAAAAAAGAACCTCTCAAAATCCATTTCTGATAGAATGCCTTGATAAAATTAATCCCAACAAATGATACAAATGGAAGTAAAACCGGGGAAGAGACCCAAACTATCACTATTAATTACTCTGTCACTTTAATTCAGTGTGCTCTAGCTCAGCCAAACTAATTAGGTCTTATTTTGCAAACAAGATTTTCATGGCCTGCTACACAAAATTCTTCTCTAATAGGTAGCATCTGCTGCATTTACTTTATCCATTAATTTTGTAGCCTACTCCAAAACAAACATTAGGTCCATGTGATGTGACTCAGACAGTAGAGATGAGCTATGCAGCCTGGGGGTGCCCCGGCAGTATTGATTCCTAAGTATGCTGACCTTCCTGGATATGGCTTCACAAAGAGCCCCATGGATGATATTCAGTTAGCTAAACTCCAGAAGGCTGAGCTCACAAAGGAGAGAACTCAGTGCCCCCCCCATACAGGCTGTACTCCAAGTTCCTCCTCTGCAGGCAATCTGGGATTAATTCTGATGTGAGGTGTGAGGCACTGCCATGTATACGAAGCTAGACTGATCAGAGGCTGTCTCCTAGATAAAAGGACCCAAAGTCAGTCCTTGTAGGAGGCCAGCACAAGAATGAGAACCCGCTCTGAGTAGGAACCTTTAAGAAAATCAAAGGACAATGGGGAAGGGGGGTGGTAAAGCACCAAATCTCTGTACATATCCAGTTCTGTTCCTCACAAAAACCTTAGTTTTCACCTAAGCTTTATCCCTGTGCCACGAATGCACAATAAAGAAAACAATGGTCACAAGAACAGAAAAACCCTAATTGCACCAAATAAATGTTTCTGGCCATGTATAAGCGGTTATCTAGCCTGTCAAGGTCTCCCTGGGCATACTAGACCTATCTAGCCCTGTGCTGTTTGAGAGATAGGGAAGCAGATACTACAGGCCTTGGCTTTTACAGACACAGCATGTACCAAATGCAGACAGAGAAAAGACTCTGGGTCCTAAGGTGAGTCTTATTCAGCTCTCGTATCTCCAGGGCTAACTACAGGTATCATAATTTCCAGCTACTCCACCTATTTGGACTGCTCTATAACAGGCTGCTGATCACCGAACACTACAGCAGCTGTCCCAGGCTCTGATGGGAACTGATTGCCAGTGTCACTCAAAATTGATATGGGAGCCCTACTGTGATGGTATGGAATAGGGCTTCCATGATGAGATGATTAATGTCCTCCTCCTGAGAGGAGAGGGCCACTCCTCCCCTTTGTGTAAAAGGACATCACCCTGCAAAACAGAAGAGAGGACTGCATCAGGAAGCAAGCTGCTCAGCACCTTGTTCTCAGGCTTCATAGCCTTTCAAACTGTGGATCAATTTCTGTTCTTTAAGTCATGCAGTCTATGGTAATTTAGTTCCAGTGACCCACATTGGCAAGAACAAGCTTCTACTTGACTCATTTGCTATCTGCCCAGCATGCCTGTGCCCACTGATGCCCCCAGATAGACCATATGCCGGAGTGGCCAGAACTGCAGTGAACTCCTCCCAGAGCCTTATCCAAGGAGCAAGAGATGTTCAGAGATGTACACATCCTGCCTCTCTAACCCAGTTCAGAATCCATCACAGTGCTCCAACAGACCCCAGCATCCACCCTGCAATGTGCTTCCTGGTGGATTTGCCTTCTTCCTTAACTGCCCAGGGTTATTCCTCTTTCCTGGAACTCTATGTTAAATAAACTATCCTACACATCCATGTCTTGGGCTTTGCCATCAAGACAGACCAACCCTGTGTTAGGACACTGCCTCCATGGCTGTTCCAAAGAACTTCACAGATGCAGTTTGCCTGTGGGCTCTGACTCACCATTCCTTGGGTAGATCCTTCCTTGATTGGCAGACCAAACTAGCCAAATCCTACCTGGGATAAAGTGCCAAGGCTCTTTACCAGACAGACAGTCCCTGGAGTTTGCCATTCTTTTGTTCTTCCCTAAAAATAGCTTAGCTCTAAAAACAAAAACAAAAAGGCTGGAAAAAAGAAAAAAAAAAGAAAATGTTCCCTGTCAGTTCTGCTTTAAGAGTGGCATGGAAAAACCCTTTGTTTTGCTTTGTTTTTTTTTTTTTTTTTTTTTTTGTTTTGTTTTGTTTTGTTTTGGTTTTGGTTTTTTTTTTTTAAGGTAATCAAATGAAAGGATTACAGGACAAACTATTGTTGTCATGGTAGTTTTATGTATAATAAAAAAACCAAAAACTATAATGTAATATTGAGGTTTTTTTTTTTTTTTAATAGTCAAGAGGAAGCCATCTGATGGTTAAGAGGCCTGGCTTTTTCTGTTTTACTCTCTGTGACTCTAGGCTTGTGTTTTGTTGTTGTTGCTATTTTTTGTTTTTGTTTTTCCATCATGGTGCTTGCTACTTTTATTTCCCACAGATAATTTGACAATTCAGATCAAGAGGTGACGTATGTGAGCACATACAAGTAATTAGGAAGAAATGTACTTCATCGTTGTAACCTCTAAGGTTTCAGTATGACAACGGGAGTCAAACAGGAATTCATTCTGTTGACAGCTGTGTGCCAGGCTAAGGCGTGAATGAGGTGGCCAGGGCTGCCTTACAGAAATCACATCCCCACATTTGCTACCTAGCAAGAGCTTCTGGAACTAGAGTGGTGCAGAATATGGCCATCATACCTTCCAATTGAATCTAATATCAGACTCTTTCACACCTGTTTATTGTGGAGATGACTTCCTTACACACTCACAGAGACAAAAACAGAAAGAGAGAGAGGGAGAGAGAAAAGGGGAGAGGAGAGAGGGGGAGAGAAAGATGGAGATTCCACTCTTTGCTGTTTTGTCGTAACACTTACATTAAGCAGTTAACGAACAAGAGGAACATATGGTTGTTTGTCATTATCCCACAAGGGCCTGCAATAGAATCGAACACACAGCACAAGTATTTGTGAGAGATGAAATCTGCCCATCAATGAAAAATAAAGGGTATATCTTTGGTCCCTTAGTTTAAATACACCCAGTTCTTCATTTTCATTATTCCAAATATTACTGTGATAGTATAGACAAAAGTTGTATAGAGTTAAGATGTACAGACAATGATTCAATCTGCATATATATATTGTACAATGATTACAAGGGGACAGCTAACACACCCATCATGTCACACAGTTTGCATTTTTGTGTCTACTGAGAAAGTACAAGGTCCTGTCTCTTGGGAAACTTCTCATAAACAACTGCATATTATTATCTAGAGTCACCACACTATACATCATATTCTTGGAACTCACCCTTGAAAGCTTGTACCCTTTGAGCAGAGTCTGTTTCCTGCCCTCTCTCCTAGACCCTGACAACCACCCCATTACTGTCTACTCCAAGTTGACTATTTTAGACACTTCCAGGTAAGTGATGCTCTTCCTTATTTCTCTGGTTTACTTCCTTGAATCTAGTCGCTTCCAAGTTCACTCATGTTCTTACAAACTTCAAGATTTCCTTTTTTCTATGGCTAAACAATACTGCGTTGTAGATAGACAACATTTCCTTTATCTTCCAATTCTTAACAGGCACTTACAGTATTTCCATATCTTGGCTATTACAATTAGAGTTTTGGTCAACATAGGAGGATCTTATAGTATTTGTTTTTGTTTTGCTTTTTGAAATGCTGATTTTGTTTCCTTTGGATGCCTGCTCACAATACTCACAAAGTAGTTGTACTTTGACCTTTACATTTTGTTTCCCAATAATAGCTATTATCTCTCCCTTTCAAAAATCAGAGATATTGTCAGCATTATATATATATATGTATATATATATACATATATGTGTGTATGCATATATATATGTATATATATGCATTGAGAACAGAAAGGGTTTGTTTGTTTTGTCTTGTTCGAAGGAGCCCAAGGGCAAGGAGATGAAAGCCCTAGAATAAAAGTGAGAATCTTACCAGACCCAGTTGAGGGAAACTGTGTAAATGGAGGAAGAAGAATAAAACACTAAAAATACTGCCCATGGATTTCTAGCAGGTTGTCTCAAAGAATGGAAAGCAGTTCAAAATTTAATAAATAAATAACCAATAGATGAGATATAGAGGGCATGAATTTTCAAAGACATTTTCTGAAAGCAATTAGAATAATCCAGCCAGACTGGCTGTTCCATAGTAAGGTATCCTTGTACATCTCAAAGTATGATGCCTGGTTAGTTATTGAACTGTGGCCACTTGTTGGTGACAAAGCATACAACAGAACTGAGAGAAAGCATCAGGTGGCACTTTTAACAATACATAAAGCTGTGGCAACCAAGCATAGGCATATCTGGTGAATAGGTAAAAGACCAGCCATTAACTATGACAGGCTAAGTACTAGTCGCCCACAGAAGGTATGAATCATAAAATCAACATTCCAATGATAGCTTTCCAATATATAGTACAAAAGGCCCATAATTCAGTGTTTTCATCACCAAAGATGTTTTATTTATCTAGAACTTTTAGAAAACAATTGTTATGGTAGGCTACTGATAAACAAAAATTAGGGCTGGCAAGATGGTTCAGTGGTTAAAGGTGTCTGTCACCAAGTCTGATAACCTGAGTTTGATCCCCAGAACCCACAAAGTAGAAGGCAAGAATTATATCCCACAAGTTGTTCACATATAAGTCATGGCACATGTACCTACCTCCCCAGTTAGTATGCATACACACACATTAAATAAATAGAGTAATTTTTAAGTTTTAAAAAAGAAATTAAAATAAAAATTTAAAACAAAATATTACTTATTTCATTTTCAATTGTAAAATTTAAACTAAATATCCTTAATCTGTGGAAAGTTCTTTGAAGTTTGCATCTTCTATTCCCAACACCAGAGCTCTGATTTGTCTACTATGAGAGATACTTACGCAAAACACAGGAATAATTGAGACGGGCACTACTCCCATGAACACTGTCACCATCAGATTCACCAACAAGCAAAGAACTAACTTGTTTTGCACATAAAATCTTTTCACCTGGTATTTTTGCAGATAGCAAACATTTAATAAGATACCTCCTAATGCAGCCATAAGACATTATACCACAGAAAATTGCAAACATTTGCTAGTATAATTCTCTATATTAATAGCTTTGATCCATACCCTATAATTTAGCTTTTTCATTTGTTTCAAGTTGTTGCTTTTCTCTGTTTGTTTTGGTAATATTTGGATACTTTTATACCTAGAAGTTTAATAATTAAGACCATGATCTATACTTTATTCAACCTTAATTTGGTTTTTTCATTAATTCATCTTTATTATATTTTGGAACTATCAATTTGAATTGAATTAGAAGTTTTACATCTAATCTTTGTCAGGTTCATTGGACCTGACAATCATCAGCCAGAGGGGAAAAATGTTTCATAGTAGCTAACATTTGGGGACTATTCTAGAAAGAGTCACACAGGGAGAGTGTTGATACTAACTTGCATGGGCTCTCAGCACAGTTCTGCACATAGCATGCCCTTGGGGTTAAGTGATATTTGTATGCAATAAACCTACTAACCCTGAGCAAAATGTCCATGATACAAATACCAGACTTGTGAATGTTGTGCACCACAAACTGATTTTTCAAAATACCTCCATGTTCCAGAGGAAGCAACAGAGTCAGCTAGAAGTTCAACCCTGGGTCGGATGAATACGATTTGATGAAATACAGCTTTCTGAGTCTTGAAATATGAAAGCATCAAGATGCTTCATCCCAGCTTCAAAATATCTTAAGGCAATTGTGATGCAGTTAGGAGAATTGATAGGCACACTGAGAAGACCCAGAGAGTAGAACTACAGCCAAGAGGGTATCGTGCAAAAAGACATGTTAAGTTCTTTTATAAAATTTTAAAACAACTTCTTAACAATTACCTTTGTTCAGAAAATAAGAGAATTGCCTGCTGTGGGGGATGAGAGGATATGAGTTGACCTTTGTCCTACTTCCCTGAAAAACTGGTGGGGAGAGTGCAGGAAGATTCGAACATAAGCCAAAGAGCTTGCATTTTACAGGATTCTTAGCATATGGGCCAAGCCTTTGCTACCAAGCATTATTATTTTCACTTCAGTGGGTAGGCATCTTTAGCTCTACTTGAGAAGTGAGAACTCACTAGTTTACATGGATTATATATAATCACAGATTTACAGAGTTCTGTCCCTGTGCTCTCAGCCAGGGCACAGTACTGACCTTAACCCTGAAAGGTCATATTTCTATGCTCCCCAAACTCAGAAATATAACCAGAAACTTTCAAAAGAAAGGAGCTATCTCCACATACATAGTGAGCAATGGTGCGTGTGTGGGTTTGTGTTGTGTGTGTGTGTGTGTGTGTGTGTGTGTGTGTGTGTGTGTGTGTGAGTGTGTGTGTGTATTCTGATATTACCAAGTATCTCTTGGAGATGTCCCTTCTATCTCCCTTCCTTCTCAGATGCCTACTCCTCCTCTGTTCCCTCATTGGCCCCCAAGCATCCACAACTCTCACAAAACGTGCAATGATTTTTAAGTTCTCATGTGTGCCCTGAAGACATCCTGGTCTTTTCTCCTTGACAGGACTCTGCACATTAAGAGAGCTGGTTAGAGAGACATTTATTGCAATGAATGGACCACAGAGGTGGAATTTCTAGAATAATAAGAGCTTCTTCAACACAGGCAACCTTTCTGGTATTCCTAACCATTTGTGGAAGGCTCCAGTAAGCCTGTAGGAAAAATAATCCAGTTCTTATGTAAGGCCAACCATCTCCTTTCCTGGGAAATGCATTGATTCACTGACTTGTGCTGTAGCAGATGATTTGCATGTCCTGTTTTGTAAAAGGATGTCTACTAAATGGCTTGAGTAAGACCCAGCACGCCTTCTTTGATCACTGCAGTAATAGGAGAGGATTTCCAGTGTTCTGACTCACCATCTAACGCCCTGACCCTAGCAAGCAGCCCAGTCCTAGTTGTAGGATACGTTGGCTCTCTGTTGGCTCTCTCTCACTCTCTCTCACTTTCCGTCTCTCACTCTTTCTCTCTCCCTCCATTGCTTTTGATTTCACACACTCTGAGTCATCTCTGCAGATTCCCTGCAACCAGCTGGGTGGCCAGCATCCAGCTCTGTGTCATTTGCTTTGATGAATGTGTGTCCTTGTAAGTGTCGGCCTAGGCGCCTGTGTTTCTATGCTGAGGACAGCCAGCGGTGAATCCTTGTCTTCTCTCACCTGTCTTCAGTATTTGGCCCTTTGCAGGCTTACCAGCAACACTGTCCTTTGCTCGTAATGGATCTGTCTGGTTGTGTAACCGTATCTACTTACTTCTGACAGCACTTCCAGCTTTTGTGTAACCTCCAAGCAGATGAATAATTTTCACTTGTGCATTTCAATGAGCTTGGGGAACATTCAAGGTTCAGAGGTACAGCTAGAAATATTTCCAGAAGGATGAGTCAAATCATGGCGGCAGTGACTGGGAAAGAGAAGAAAGGACCTTGCCATGCCTCTGTGGTGAGCCAACAGTCCTGATATGCACTTCGGGGTCACTGTTTCCAGTTTGCAAATCCTTGGCTGTTGAAATGAAGTGTGCGCCTCTCTGTTCTGTCTCCCACTTTCTCCCCCTTCTTTGTCTCCTATTCCTCTGTCCTCTGATTCCCTACCTCCATGAAAACATTGCCAAGTGTTCCCAGATAGACTGCCCAGTTATTAGAAGATTCCTCTTTTGGAAGCTTCCAGAAGCCTCACCTTTTGCAAACAGCTTAATGATTGCTTTCTAAGTCAACATGATGGTCCTTATCCCCAAAGAGTGACTAAGGTAGTGTCCAGAGGGGACTGTACTCTGTTCTTTCTCAGATTCCATGACAATATATGTCTCAAACAAACAAACATCAAAAATCTCTTAATAGAATTTTGTTTCTCAAGGTGCCTTTAAAGAACACAAGAACTCCAAAGAGTCAACAAAGAGACTCTCAACACAACACTCATAATGATATCATCCCAAAATGTAATCCCAAGTAAACTGAGGATTTACCTAAACAACAGCTTCAAGACATTCAGAAGATACCAGGAATGGCAGATAGAGGGATGTGACACCTACCAAAGCATTCAGTCAACTAAATTCAAATCCTCCGGGGCTTTAAGAACATACAAACAGCAAGAATCAAAGGGTGTAGTTTGACTGACTTGAATATGGGCACTAGTGCTTCCCAAACACAAGTATGAATGCTGCTCTGAGAACAGTGACCAGTCGCCACAGGCTGCTGCACACGGTGTTCATTTATACCATCTAAGCACTTTGTGGAGCATTAGCAAAAGTACTTTGAGTGTGAACAAACAGGAGGAACTGTATTTGAAAAAGCTGCACACAATTCACCTTCCAGTGGGAGCTGAAAATGTTGGCTTTCAAATCTAATCTGTCCTCCACTCCTGGCATAGTAGCAGGATTCTTACCCCCAAGCTCTTTCTTGTTCCTTACAGTTAGAAACTGCTCTCTCCCTGCATGCCAGTTTGGCCACCTGAGTAGAAGGCAGGAGATTTTCAATAGCCAATACACCCAAGCTCTTCCCATTTTTTATGGCACCCCACATTCCATCCAATCACTCTCCCTTTTCAACTCCCACCTTTATATAATCTCTCCCAGTTCCTTCCCTAAGCTCCCCCTCCTCTCATAGCCTTCTTTCTTTCTTCCTTTCTTTTTTCTTTTCTTTTTTTATTTAAATTTGAAACAAGGTTGGTTTGCATGTCAATCCCCTTCCCTGACCCTCTAGTCCTCTGCTATCACCTCCAACAAATCCCAGCCCATCTTCTTTCTGCTCCCCAGGGAGGGTGAGACCTTCCCTATGGAGTCTTCAAAGTTTGTCCTATCATTTAGCTGCTCATGTCTTCAGTCTTCCCTTTGGGCTTGCTGGGTAAGCTTATTGACTCTCAGATCCATAACCCCAGGCAAGATTCTCATCTGTGGCCGTTTCTCTTCCTCAGTGTTCTGAGAGTTAGTCTACCCCATACACCCTAATAAGATCATCTGCAGCTTTAATGATTCTATTGGAATATTGCAACACTCCTTCAGTCCCTGACTGTGATTTCACCCAGTTGAGGAGTCAAAAAAATGAGAAGTAAAGTGCAAAGCTTACACTTCTCTTCTACCTCTGAGGAACCATGTGGGTCAGCTGTGAGGTGGAGAGTGGGTCACCCTTTCCTCATATGGACAGTGTGACCAAAGTTACACAGATGCCATGAGGATTAGTTTTCTGCACAGGACTTTTCTCATAATTATCCCTAACTAAGTAATAGTAGTAAGAGTAACTAAGTATGCTGGCAGTTCATCAGGGGAGCAACAATGACAAAAACCGACACAATGGCGATCACCTGGTGACAGTGGCCTTATGCTCTCTAAGCTTGAGTTGTACCTCCATTGTCAGTTTGTCCCATAGACTCTGTTTGCTCCTGTCCCGTCCTGATTTCTCCACATCACCCATGCTTTAACCCAATCATGTCATCTACTCCCCATGAAGACTTACCTAGGGGAAATGGTTTGGTTGGAACAAAAAAAGGAAGAAAGAAATCAAAGCCACCAGATAGTCATTGGTTGACAACTCTACTTCTGTGTTGACTTTGCAAAATGCCAAATTCTGAAGATCCCCTATTCTCTCACTTGCATTGGAAGATGAGGCTAGCCACACTGACTTGGGGTGCTGGGATTGGCTAGTGAAGAAAGGGGCTCCCAGTGAGTTTGAAAGGGCTAAGAGAACCCAACAGAGTGAAGGCAAACCAAGCAACGGGATGTTCTATTGTTGTCTATCGAACTCTAACTTTATTTGGTTGTCTGCATAACATCAGTGTCAATGTTCTCTGAGTATTCAATTTTCCTTAATAGTTGCTTGAGTAGTGCCAGCTGTGACCTTATAGAAGCATTTGGAATTCTCTCTTCTCAGCTTGAAAGTAATTTCACTTCTTAATTTTTAACCCAACTGGGTGAAATACTTAGCTGTATTGACTTTTTACCAATCAATCTTTCTGAGCTTCTAGTAATGCCTTGGACCCATGCTTCCTGAACAAAACCACATTACTTCTACCCACACCCTTCATGCCTTCAGAGACAAGTCACACATGTTTTTCATCTTTTCAGGCAGAAGGTCCCACGCTTCAAGAAAGTCCAATAGTCCTCATTTAGGAAGTTTTTAAGGATGGCTCAAGAAATGACCCACCTCACAATATGGCAGCACACTGTGAAGACATCCCCTGGAACAAATTCCCTCCTTTTTCTCTTCCTGGAACTTATAGAAAACAATGCCTGGTGCATAGCTCCCTGGGGTGAAACCAAGAAGCTGCTCATAGCTGGAGGTAACTAGGCTACAACTCCAGAGAGCCCAGGACCTGCCTGGCTGCCTCAAGAACTAAAGGGCTCCCCAACTCACACACACACCTGCAACCCATTTGTAGCAGCTCAGCATGCCCTGGCACCCCATTGAGAAACTCTACCTAAAAGATTGCCTTATTGCCTAAGAGACCAATAGAATGCTCATTCCATTAAATAAGATCTTCTCTTGAGAAAGTCCCTAGTCTGTTTTCCACCACATTGTTTGGTTCTCTGAAATATGGTTCCCATTCAGTAGTCAGAGCTGTGTCATGCTCAGCACGGAGGATGACCCGGTGGCCACAGTAAAGAATCAGGAACCACATGCATTTGGAATTTATGATTCAGCAGCCACAGCTCCTGACTGGCTCTCATGAGATGACCTGTGTGTGTGTGGGGGGGGGGGGGGTAGAAAACCACTGGACTCTGACAGACCCTAACCAGACGAGCCGGAAAATGATATCCGAATCAGTTTCTTCTGGAAACCAAACCCAGTGTGAAAATTGAGACTTCCTTAGCTGATAGATTAAAAGCAAGCATTTCAGGAGAGGCGTGACAAAAGCCATATGTTGGACTTCCACAGATGCAAGGAAGAAAATAGCCATAGCCTATAACATCACACAGTGCCTCAGTCCTGCACAAAGTGCTGAGCTGGACCAAGAAAACCACTTGCCTATTGTCCTTTCGTTGTCATAGTTCCATGCCATACAGTGTAATGACCCTATGCCAGACACCTTAGCTGTGTGAGGTTGGGTTATTATTCTACTTGTCTTACATGGCTCCTGATTCTAAATGTGGCTAGAAAAAAAAAATGTTTTCTAAACAGAAAGAAAAGAGATTCTTTTAAAACACTGCTGGAACATAATAGAAAAGGAAAAAAAAAAAATAAAAGGAAAAAAATCTTACCAGTAAATCTCACAAAAGTTCCTTTTCTAAGTATAAACTAATACTGTTTCAATGTATTCAGAGGAGATATATTCAATAATTAAGTGTAGTTGAACAAATAAAATTTAAGGATAAAAGGATGATTAGTATATGGTACATGTATGTATATGTATGTGTGTGTGCTAAAATATTATCCAAAAGAAACACTCAAATGCATTGTCAATAAATCAAAAATGAATTTCATAAAAAATTAATTAATCCACAATAAGATATAGGAAAGAATACAAATGAACTATAGAGCTAACAATAGGGGAAAAATTAATTTTTTATGCTATTATGTTTAATTATGTGTAGTGTGTGTGTGTGTGTGTGTGTGTAAACAAGTGCACAGGTTACAGAGGCCAAAAGGAGTCATGTCCCCTAGAATTGGAGCTACAGAGCCGCCTATTTGGTTCTGGGAACCAATCTTGGGTTTTCTGGAAGAATAACAAAAAAAAAACAAAAAAAACAAAAAAACAAAAAAAAACATTTCCATGCCCAAGAAAAGCTTTTAAATGTTAAATTTAAGTAGTATATAATTGCATTAAGTATAAATAATATGTAATATCAATTTCTAATATGAGCAGAATACTTAACACCAACTACACCCCCCACACACATCTTTTATAGGTGAGAAGTTTGTTCAGGGTTGCACAGTTAGCAAGAGCCCAAACTCTAAAGTAAGGACTACTAACTCCTAGAAAACACAAGCAGGTTGAATTGAATGACACTTCTCTATTGCCCCAAACCCTTTCTACCCTGTGATCTTACATCCCACACAGGTATTTATTAAGTAACTCAGAAAACCATTTTCTTAAAGCCTCGGGTTACCTCTTTCATAAAAATGCTAATACTTTAGCCTAGTCATTGAGACCTTGTGAACTAATTCTATTTCACACAGGGTTGTTTACCATGAAACACAGAGACTTGGGGAGCAGCTAGAGTCAGAGATGGGAGTTTAAACCTCTGGTGATCAGAGTAATCCTGTTTCTAGTACAGATTTCAAACAAATACTTCTTAGTGTGCTTGGCAGTACACTCGGGCAGAGTTGGGTACAGCACACCCACCCTTGATAACTCAGAGCTCTCTGGAATCTTCCATGTCTATCAGAACATAGACTACACTGTAGTATGAGTGAGCAGCCCTTACATTAAGACCCTCTCCACCACAGAAAGTTCTTTCCTGCACTTGCTAGAAATCCATCATGGACACGGGCTGGCTGAGGCTTCACCTCTTGTAGCTATATCACACATGGAGAGTCCCCAGCCATCATGCAGTGAGGCAGGGAGTTACTTAAATACCTATGTGGGCTTTTTGTGACTTGGATGGAGGTGTTGCCTGTCCACTTACATTGACCGGATGTAGCCCTATGGACTCAGCTAACTACACAGGGCATGGAGGTCTAGGAGGCAAATAGAAAGCTCAGGGAATTCCACATACTCTTTAGATCCCTGCAGCAATAGAACAGAAACATTACATGGTACTTCGGTGTCACACCAGTATGCCTGTTATAGTGACTGCAGGAAAATGAGCATCACTGGAGTGCAGTTAGGTCTGGATGGAGCCATTTCTAAACACAAGGACACTGGAGCTCACTCCTGTCCAGCAGCTGGGAAAATGCAGAACTTCTAAAGTCTGTGTTCTGTGTTTGTAACATCCCTTTTGTTGCTGTAATTATGCTCATGCTTCTATCAACAGGTGGCAGATGTTACCTGTGAAATGCAATGGTTGAGCATTATGTGGTACTTTCTCCTTCAGATTTTTGTTATACAATTTTTTTAAAGTCTTGTTTTTACTGCTGTCTAGAAATCAAATAATGAAACACATGAAAAATTAAAAATTTTAATTTAGATGGGCAGTGGTGGCACACGCCTTTAATCCCAGCACTCAGGAGGCAGAAGTGGGCGGATCTCTGTGAATTCAAGGCCAGCCTGGTTTACAGAGCAAGTTTCAGGACAACTAAGAGAAACTCTGTCTAGGAAATCAAACAAAACAAAACTACACACACACACACACACACACACACACACACACACACACACACACACCAAGTAATTTTCTTTAAATGACAGTGCTTGGGTTTTTTTTGTTTGTTTGTTTGTTTGTCTTCTCTCTCTCTCTCTCTCTCTCTCTCTCTCTCTCTCTCTCTCTCTCTCTCTCTCTCTCTCTCTCTCTCTCTCTCTCTCTGTAAAATTTCATCATCATTGAATTTTCTTAGAAGGCAAATCAGTAAATCCAAACAGAAGTTCAGGTGACTGAATGCTAAATGTTACAGGAGGACAGTGTATTTTTTCTATTGCCCCCAACACCAGCCCCGAAAATAGAAGAGACAATAGCATACCAAATATGAATTGAGTGGAAAGTCTCAAAAATGTGTTCCTAATTAATTCCTCGGACTGGAGAGCAGCTTGCTCAGGGTTCATCTTTCTTTTACCTGACTTTTACATTTGAGTCAACATCTTCACTGAATCAGAGATGAAAGGAAGATTTTCACAGAAGCAGCGTGTGAATTCTGCCTCTAAGACACTGGTTTCTGTAACAGACATCACGTCATGTTATTGTGGGGAAACTGGGTGGACACCTTTCCCAAACTTGGTCATAAAGGCCATAGAAGCTGTAAACCAGAAAGGTGGCTGTCCTTAGTGGGGCACTGCTGGAGAACCACTATGTAATGAACACATGGAGAGTGATAAGAGAGATGCAGGAAAAGAGTGCGTTCTGCCTTTGCAGTAGAAGAAGTATGGTGGTAAGGTTGCCAAGTATTTGCTGGTGGTGCTTTACAAGTAGCAGCGTGTTGTGTTGTTGATCCTCCTGTGTTGCCTATTTCAGGTATGTGTCAGACTTCTCATTGACCTCTGAGAAACTAAAGTTTATTTTACTGTGGATATTTTATATCACATGAAGCACACCTAAAAATGATATGTGTTTTTAAAGTTACAAAAAGACAAATTTTCATCCAAATATTGTACAATCACCTTTGTTGAACATCTCAGCCCGATAGGAGTATAAATACCATTGTTTTGCTGCACTTATTGCAACTAGGTTTACATGCCATAGCTTTATCATGACTCACATTTGTTTTTAGGCCAGGCCCCTCTAGTATCGGGCGAGTCTGCACTCTGATACTCAGCACACAGTTTACGTCTTTCTTCCCTCCAGTAAAGGTTTGGTTTACACCATTGCTGGGGCAACAAAATTGAGGCTGGCTTCCCCTTTCATCCTGCCTGCCACTCTGACCCACCTGGAACAAAGAGGAGTCATAGTTTGTTTAGAAATAATCCCTTCCTGGCTTTCTATAGGCTATGTTGGGAGAGGACATAGGCATTAACTACCAATGTCCTTGTTAGCTTCAAATGTCAACTTGACACAGCCTAGAGTCATCTGAGAGGGGAAGCCTCAAACAAGGGGTTTCCCCAAATCAAATTGGCTGGTAGTTTTATTTATTGGAGACTGTCTTGATTGTTGGTTAAAACAGGAAGGCCAAGCCCAACCACTGTGGGTAGCACCATTCCCTATTATGAGAAAATATTTGAAAATTCCTCTGGCTTATGATATCTTAGCTATCCAGCTGGATGGATATAAAGTGCATGCCATATTAAGACATATTAAGAGCAAGGCATTGTGGCAAATGCCTATAACCCAGCTCTTGCTGAAGCTAAGAAAGATAGTTTCAAGCAAGAATGGGCTCTATTTCAAAAAAGAACAAAATTTAGAAAGATAATATGTTAAGGCTATGTTTTCTATTAATAAACTATTTACCATTTAAGGGTGCCTGCTCAATTATGCTATGAGATTTGCATTTATAACCTCTGTCAGTTACTAAACATTTTCTATTACAACATATAAGACTTTTTCTGTTACAGCAGTATCACCTTAGCATTTATTAAGCAATATTCATTGGAGGAGTGACAATACTTCAGCATAGAACTGAAATGCAGTAACATCCAATGAACCAGACCTTTAATAAGCAGGCAGCAAGGTCAGGGTAGTCACAGGGTTAGGACAGAGGCAAAATCATCTCTACTATAGGGGGTTCTGACATTCACAGGAAATTATTGGTTAAGTCCAAAGAAAATGGAAAATTTGCAGCTGACATAATTGTCCAGAAATTTCATGTAATATGTATGTCCTTAACGCCAAAAGTTATAAAGTTCAACCTTCAAGAATATATTCTACTTCTACCCTGGAATAATTTTAGTTATCAAGGGGTAAATTATAGAAAAATTAGTCTTGAACATGTAAGACTTGAATTAGGCAAGGAATGTAAGCTCATACTCAATGTAGCTGCTCACAACCATATCCTTTTTGGCTTGTGAGCCAAACACAAGGCCATGCCAAGAATATGTGTCTCCTAGCTTCTTGGATTACCATCAAAGCCTGTCAAAGGCCAGTTCCCCATCACCAACCCCTCAAAAGGAAAGCTGAGAAAACATCTTCCCAGGGATGGAGTGGTGGCCAATCCCCATATCTTTGCTTCACACCAGAGCAGTCCAT
Source organism: Cricetiscus sungorus (assembly GCA_030556225.1). Classification (NCBI taxonomy): domain Eukaryota; kingdom Metazoa; phylum Chordata; class Mammalia; order Rodentia; family Cricetidae; genus Cricetiscus; species Cricetiscus sungorus. Next base: position 78,062,329 of record JANBXA010000651.1, on the reverse strand, counting down.
GAGGAGTGACAGGCCAACACTGTCTCAGCATCTTCGTTCCTTGCTGAGGATTCCCACAAGCCAAGGCCAGGACAAGTCGCCTGGCAAAGGCCTCCTGTTTGCCCACCTTGTCACGTGAAAGGACCAATCTCATCACATGAATGGCCTCTTGAAAGACACATATTTTCCCCCTACCATTAGCAGATGCCACAGAGATTTGGTACATCATTTGTAAATGATTTCAAAGTTTGTTTGTCTACTCCAAGGAGATTACTGGGCTTTCCAACTGCATTGTAATATAATTGCTTCCATGCAGCCTAGGAAATTGTGGCAGAAACAGCAATCACTGGGGATATTTAATTAGATAGTGGGAGATACCATCCCTGCTGGACACTGTGTTGGGGTTGTCACCCTTCTGCCTTTGTTCTTTCACTATGACTATTCAACAAGTCTGCCGAGCCTGTTGAGTGCCAAGAGGGCTCAGCCTGGGGAAGAAACTGAAAAGACAACAGGCACAGGTCTTGCCCTCAAAAAACTGACAATTCCATAGCTTGACTCTAAGCGTTTTATAGAAGTATACCTTGGAATGGCTTCTTATGACTGTGTGTAACATACTCATACACAAATTGCCATATCAAATAGTAATCTGTACTGTTGGCATCAAGGGGCAGAACTGTGGAAATCTCCTCCATGGTTCTTCAAGGCCTGTGTATGAAGACATGGTATCTAAAAGGATACTTCCATGTGAGATGCAAATTTAGAGATCATAAATTTGTAAATCTACCTAGAAGATATAGAGCTGTAGAAAAGTTAAAAATAATAACTCAATAATAACCCAAAAAAGATGAGGCAAGGGACAATTAACCAAGGGAAATGAATGTCTGGGAAATTCAAAGTGTAAACAAGGAACTAGAGTGCTAAGGTGTTCTAAGTGAGAACATTCAGGAGGCCTGGTGATGGAGAAGAAACAGGAAAAGCATGGGTGCTCGCAAACAACAACCCTGGTTCTTGCCTGAGGGGCATGTTCTAGCTGCCACATCTGCCTGGACCAATTTTTCCATGTATTTCTGTGTCTAATATCTCTGACTCCTCCTGGCTGTTAGATCACAGAGTGGTATTTGATACTCTCTATCAGATGTTACCTCATCTCCTAGAGATGTTTTCTGCAGCCCAGCCCCTGGGACTCTCCCAGAGAGGAGCTGTCTTTATATCTTTATAGCCTTTACCATGTCCAGTATTTTTTTTTTTAATCTGAGCACTTTTTGCTAGTAGGATCCAAGTGCCACTAGAGAACTCATTCTCCACAGGAGCCTATAATGATGCCTGGCCCATGAAGGACTACAAACAAACATTCGGGGATTACATATACAAGTGGGTAATAAAATGCCCCCTATTACTTTGTAGAACTCTTGGTCCTCAAGTCTTATGAACTGTGGTAGAATTGACAATTCTAGTCATAGTGATATATCCAAGGTCTGGACACAAAAGTCAAGCAGAGCCAATAAGAATTCCAGAAAGAGCTGCCTACATAGATACCATCAAAAAGCTACTCCAGGAACCTTCCATGAACTATATAGACATGAAGAATGAGAGCTTCGAATAGGTACCTCCCTGCCCACACCATCCTATCCCCTGGTATGAAACCAGATTGGAAAATAGGTGGACTATCACACTGTTCCTGTCCTCTCCCAGGCCTTTGCCCCCTACTGTCCTCTAGCAAGGTCAGCACAGGCAGAGAGATGCATGGAAATTGGAGGTGTTTAAGTTGCCTGCCAAGATGGCCCTCAATCACACATGAAACTCATTCCCATATAAATGGCCATTTTCCCCTGGCTTTGCATCAGACCTCTCACATAAACCATTAGAACTGCAAGTGAACAAAATCAAATCAAGTTCTCCAGAAGTCTTTTTCCTGAGTCTGAAAGGAGCATGACCCCTGTCAGAGAGAAAGTTCCAGACACATGCAAACAAACAGTCAGCATCTCAGAAGGGAAGAGCCACCCAGTTGAGAATCAATTACTCCAAAATCGACTCATCCTCTTCTCAAAGCACAGAGCAATGGCAGGGAAATTGTGTGAAGGGAGAGGAGAAGTCATGTTCCTTTAGAAATGAAGCTGCACTGCAGGGGTAGGAGTAGGTTGTGGAGGAGGGAAGACAGGGACTAGAAGCAGAAGTCAGCACCCAGTGCCAAGATGCTGAGTGTCAGGTGACTGTGAGTGTAGAAGCAGACGGATGCCTCAAGGCAGGGTTGCATGTGATGTGGGACGTCTGCTTAAAACCAAAGTCAAGACATAATAGGGGATGTCCTTCTGTATATATGATTCTCTTATTGGTTGATGAATAAAACACTGTTTGGCCAATAGCCAGGCAGGAAGGATAGGCAGGGCTACAAGAGGAAGAAGTGAGGAGAGAGAGAGGAAGGCCATGAAGAGATGCCATGTAACAGAGGAAAGAGTAAGATAAGTGGAAATACTTAGATTAATAGAAATGGGTTAATAATTATGACAGAACTAGCCAATAAGAAGCCCTAGCCATCAGCCAACAGTTTTATAATTAATATAGCATCCATGTGTTTATTTGGGGCAAAGCGGCTGTGGGACCAGGCTGGTAAGAAACTGCAGCAACAAAGACAGAATTCCACAGATTCCTCTCACTGAAGACACCCAACTTTAGGTGATCTCATAGCAGAGGGGAGCACGATCTGGGAATGCTTTTGAAGCAAGAGACTCAAGGGCCAGTTCTCTTGGTGATGAGATGCAGTGTAGTCATAACACATCACTGGGGCAGGAACCCAGAATTCTAAAATGGAGGAGGTTGCTGGATATGGTAAGGTGAATCCAGAGGAGAGAGGAAAACATATCATCCACAAAAATATAATGTGTAATGTGAGACCACAAATCCCAAACACAGGAAGAAACCAGAATCTCAAAAGTAGGCACCAGTATGAGAGTGTTGAATTCACAACAGATAAAGTTAGATTTATGAAAATCTAAAAGACTTCAAAAACAATAGTGTAGGGATATCCAGAGATAAATGAAGGAATAATTCCTTTTTAATATTCGGGAAATGAAACAAAGACAGAAATGGAACAAGAATAAGGGAAGAAATGTTAAACAGAATTATCAATGACGACAAACCGGTTTGTTAGACTAAGATAAGTATGCTGGATCAAAGAGCTGCTCCACCTGTGACCACACCCTTTACCATCCTGGTTTGCTGAATGCTGGGTACAGAAGGAAGGGACCACATAGAGCCCTGCATGGGTGGAAGGTGACACTTGACTGGTGACACTGAATCTACTCAGTAGTATCCAAGTGTGCTGCTTTTCCTCCAAATATAAATTGCTTTGATATTCTGTGAGTCCCTTCAGATGTCTCTCTTATCTTCCAGAATATTCTACTACTATCCATGTCAACAAAAGACAAGACTAATTGAAGCTAAGACTTGGATGATCAGTGTTTCCAGGGTGTGTCAATGTTCAGATCTTGAATGCATGTCTCCCAAAGATTCATGTATTATTGGTATGGTTCCCCCACCCCTAGTGCTATTGGGAGGTAATGGGGCATTAAATAGACGAGGACTAGTTGGTGGATATCAGTGATTAGAGGTAGACTTTTGAAGGTCATATTGGTATCCCAGCCCTTTCTGCCTCTCTCCTTGCTTCCTAGCCTTGAAGTGAGCAGGTCTCCTCCATCATATGTACCTGTTAGAAACAGAGGACCAAATGGCCATGGGTGGAAACCTCCAAAACCATGAGCCAAAATAAACTTTTCCTTCATTGAGTTGACTTTTCAGGTATTTTTTTTCATAGTCACAGAATGCTCCCTAACACACTGGCATGATGCCCAGCTGTGACCCTGCCCCCAGACAGCCCCTCCTTTCTCACTAAGGAGCTATAGGTCCAGATATCAAGGCTGACCCTGTATTTGTTCCTAGGTTTCAGATATTCCTGTCCAGGAGTAGTCTTATAAGCTGTGTCCAATCCCAGGACTCTTGATTTTCATTCCTTTCATGCTGTATGTTTATCATTTGTAACTGTGGAAATGTACAGAAATTAATTTTGTATATCCCTAAAAATGAATAAACATGTGTATAACTGTTTATTTCTAAGAAGCAGGTACTGTGAGCACTACCAGAATCTTAACTTTAACATGTAAAGAACTTCTCTTAGCCTGTTTGTACTTAAAAAGTTAAGACAGGACAAAAACGTCAGTATCTAGTGTGAGACCAGGAATGCTTAAAGATGTTCATGGCTCAGTTACTAAGAGCATTGTCTGCTCTTCTAGAGGACCTGGGTTCAATTCCCAACACCCACATGGCAGCTCACAACTGTCTGTTACTCTACCTCCAGGGAATGTGACACCCTCACACAAACATACTTGCAGGCAAAATACCATTGCACATAAAATAAAAATAAAACACGTTCAAAGTGTAGCTTAGTGGCAGAGTGTGTGCTTAATAACTAAGTGGCTCTGGCTTTCATCTCTAGCACCTAAAACACCAAAATACTTAAATATAATTTGCTGATTTGGACCACAGCCATTTTGGAATCCTCAGGAATCAGTGTTGGTGAGCTGCCTAAACACCTGCATGACATGATTGGAAGTACTCAGGGTATTCTGCCACCCGAAGGTGAAGTTCAGTTCAGCATGTTCTAGCTGCCTATCAGGAATTTCTGCAAGTCTGGCACAGCAGGATAGCCAGCACTACTCACCTGGTCATTCCCAGAGTGCCTCAGGGTCAGTCTTCTGGGTAGGTCTATTTTTTTCTATGGGAATATAAAAACCTTGAAGACAGTGTACTTTTTAGAAATAGGCTCTTTTGAATGGGTGTCTTTTATTTTTCACATTGACAAAAGCATGAATCCTTATAGGAAATCATAACTTATCATCATAAATTCTTTGACCATTTCACAACACTGACCTTTGTGTGTGTGGGGGGGCTGTATGCATTACTTTTCTGCAAACAACACTTGTGACCATACCATATATAACACTGCACACCTTCCTTTACACTTAAAGCCCCATCGTGGATATATTTACCAGCAATGGACACTCTACATTAGCCTAGATACCATTATCATCTTCATCCTCTCACCAGAAATGGAGGTTCTAGAAGGTTCTGCTTTCTTTCTAAGTTACTTGCTACTGAATGGCAGGGCAGATCTGATTCCAGCTCGTGCAGTGCCAAGCCCGATCTTCTACAAAGCCACTGGTATAGTTCCCAGTCAGATGCCAAGAATCTCAAGAGTGAGTGGACCAGTGGTTCAGGATCTTCAGGAGTCCCATGATTCTGTGTGGGCATGGGTTAAAGGCCACAAGACTACTGGGCTGCTAAGCTCCCCAGCAATTCAAGATATAGAGAGATGCAGAGAGGCAATCCCAAGCCAAGTTTGCATTTACATTGATGAGCAAAGTCCCTTCGATCATGAGGAGAAGAAATTGGCTTCTGTGGCATGCTGTGGGAGCATAGCTCAGATCTCATCACTTTTCCCAGGAGTTAGGGCAAGCTTTCTAGATATGCCCTTATCTCAGCAACAGAAGTCAGTGAAATGAGTTCTCTATGGTACTGGAGCAGAGAAGGAAACTCTGGGGGCTTAGGAGAGGTGGCTGTGTGGGTGATAACTAGAGCTGAGTGTACCAAACGGGAAGTAGCTATACCGCTGTCATCAGGGGTAGCAGAAAAGACACCTGCACCCGCAGTCCATCATCACCTGTTAGAACACCTCCTTTCATCTTTCAGCTTGGTAATCAGCAGGAATAATTACAATGAATACTATAATCACTGTTGATAACATTTGCAAAGTGCTTTTCATGTGCTAAGAACTTCATATGACCAAAGCTCTTCAAAAACAAGCAAAGAGGAAAGAAATGTGTTCTGCTTCCTTCACAAAGGAGAACTCAGGCTCAGGAGAGATTCCCAAGGTCCCATGCTCAGGTGCAACCATTGACAATGGAGCTTTGCGCTGCCTTTAAATCATTATCTGAAAAAGGAAAACTCATGCCCACCTTGGCCATGAATTGTTCTGTCTCCCCTTAAAAAAAGAAGACAAAAAAAAAAATGTGGCCCTGACTCAGTTGAGAATTCACAGCTGTGACACATGAGAACATAGATATTTGTGTCACTTCACAGATCGGCTTTAGTACCAGGAAACCAATGAGCCACCAAAGACTTGGAGTCTTCAACCCACCCTTTTAAGACTTTGCATCAAGAACCCCAAACATGTTTTTTCATGGCATCATTCAATACAGCTATTAAAAGTAGACTTCTGGAGCTACAGGTACTTTGCATCTAAAAGCAAATAGTCAGCCCTGAAGTGATATACATAAAAGCAAACTAAACAGATGGACTGGCTTGTATTTATATGTTTAGGCACACACACACACACACACACACACACACACACACTAATACATATACAAATGTGTACATATATTACAATAAATAAAGAATAAGAGGCTGTGATACTGAGTTATGGGAGCAGCAGGGGAAGGGAATATGTGAAAATGGTTGGAAGGAAGAAATGGAAGTGGAAAATGATGTAACCATATTTTAATTTAAAAAATCTAACCATCTAACTCTCATTTATCAAATAAGGAGCAATGGCCAGCCCTCTCCATGAGACCACCAGTAGCTGTTTCTAATACACAACACCCCATAAGGATGAGACCCTGAGACACAGCCTCTGCCTCTCTTAGCTCCACCAGACTTTATCATCCATCACAGGGGAAGTGGGTATTATGGTTGACCAAACACTCCCCAGCACTCTGTTTACACAAAACAATACCAAACAACAACAACAATAAAAAAAAAAGAAAGAAAGAAAAACCCTAATTAATGCCACACTCTGTACTCTTGAGAAGGAGGAATAAAAGTTCTGAGAGCAGTGATATCTCCTAACTAGTTGAGGTCCATAGAAACCAGAGTTTCAGAGGACCACACTTTCCTAATTCCCAAGACTTGATGCAAGGAGCCAGAAATGCTTTAATCTCCAGAGATCACAGAGTTTAAGTTTCTGAGACAAGATCAGCCCTGCCACATAATAGGTATCCTCACAATGGTTGCCCTCGGTGCTAATAGCCTTGACAGAGCTTCCCAAGGCTGAGGGGAGAAAAAAAATCCTTAGTAGGTTGTTGATGAGAAAAATCATTATTTAAGGGATTTAATCTCTGACAACATTTCCCCCTACATAATGTACTGTTATTTTAATCGCACTGAATTTGCCTAGAGTTACCAGTGTAGTCATGGGTCTAAGGATACCCACTGAATTCGGGCAGTCTACCAGAGTCTGAATCCAATATACATCAACTCTATCCCCATCCACCAACTGCTAACAGCTTCTTAGTAAGGAGTGGGGACCCATGAGGCCCTCCCCATCAATACTGAAATTTTGGTTGGCTTGATCCTGGCATGGCTAGCCTACATCCTCAGCCTCTGTGAATTCATGTGTGTACTGTCCCTGTCATTACCAGAAAACACTTTTGCATACCAGTCCACTACTCCTCTGGCTCTTACAATCTTCCTGGCCCTTCTTCACCACCCTCTTCTGTGATGAGCTCTGAGCCTTGGGGAAGGATGTGGTATAGTTGATCCTTCCACTTAGGATTGAATATTCAGAAGTCTCATTCTTTCCACACTGACTAGTTTTAAGTCTCTAGATTAATGTCATGAAGTGCAAAAATCAGTTTCTTTGATGAAGGCTCCTAGATGAACTGATCCATGGATATGAAAGTATTTTTCATGCATGCATTGCCAAAGATAACATGGCAATCACATAGACATACTTTTTCAAGAACACTGAGGGCTTGGATTATATAGGAGTGTGATGCATCTATTTTTTTTCATGGTATTGGACAAATACATTAACTTCAAGTGAGGCTTTTTTGCAGTTATTTGTTTTGCAAAATAAAAAGTATAAAAGTGAAGATCTGTGGCTATCAATCTGAGCATAGTTCAGAGGTAAATGAGATGGCTCAGTGGTTAAACTCACTAGCTGTTCTTGCAGGGGACCCAGGTTTGGTTCTCTGCAGACACATGGCAGCTCACAGCCATCTTTTACTCAAGTTCTAACACTCTCCATAGACACTCTATGTATATGCTGCATATACATACATGCAGGCAAAATACATGTAAAAAAATAAATCTCTGAAGATGGCATAGTTTTCGCCTTTTGTTTGTCTGTCTGTTTGTTTGTTTGTTTGTTTGTTTGTTTTCCAGCTGTGTTCAGGAGCTTAGGTCCCAATCAGTATAAATGAATAGCTGGGTTTAACCACATTGGGAGTTTCAGGCCAAACATGACATAAATGGGGATGGGTGGGGGAGGGGAGACGGAGTGGGATAATGTGAGGAAGGGGATATGGTGTTGATTAAGAAATCAGAGCTTAGCCAGGAAAGAATGGAGATCGTGGGGAAAGCAAGCACAGGGCAAAAGCATCAGGGTGGAGAACGTGAATGCCAAGAAGTTTCAAGAAGGTAGGATTCCTGGGGGTGGGGATTTAGGGAGGAACTCAGACCTTTGTCCAAGCTTGCAGAGTCTCAAGCCCAAAAGACTAATCTCCACGGGAGCAAAGCATCTGCTGCCTGTGTTTAGAGGTAAAGATGAAACACTAAAAAGAAAAATATCTATGGCGGTGAAGTCTTTTAGCAGACCTAAAATGCTTTTCTCTCGTGCATGCTGCCTCACAGGTCAGTGCTAGAAACCTGGGGTGTCCACAGACCATCACCATCCACACAACTGACTCAGTAACCACTGGAAGTCATGCAGCTGCTTTGTCAGCCATAGCATTCCCATAAATAAGTGTTAAGCAGCACCCTTCCTCCGCATCTTCTGGTCAGGCCTTCTCCAAATCCAAGCCCCACTGACAAGTGAATGTTGGACTTGTCCTGTGTGTAAGCCCTGCCAGTGACAGTTTGTGTTTTGCTGCTGGCTGCAAAACATATATACACAATGAGAATGCCCTCTTGGAGGTGAATAGAGCACAGAGTAGCCAAGTATTCTTAAGGTGTCTGAGGGTGTCCTTCTCCACTCCAGACCCTTCCCCTTCCTGCCATCCTTTACTTCCCCTATTGGATCCAACAACACACCCTCAGGGTTACATAAACAAATGCCTAGCACCCTTCAGTTATTAATAAGGGGGAAGCCAATAAAAGGAAAAATGGCTTATTTTATTTTTCAAGGTAAGTTCCAGAAGGTTCTTTCACTTCTTTATATCCCAACTATGTACATGATGAAGAGGCCAAGTCAAAGGATGCTTCTTAAATATCTACTATACCCTATCAGTTTCCCAAGAAGCTCTCCTAGTGCTAAACGTTGCTGATATTTGAAATCCAAAGAGAATCTGCCTTAATTTACAATGGTGAAAATTAAACATGGAAGCCAAGTGACTTGTCCAGGGCATTGCAGTGAGTAAGCAAAGTTTCCAAGATGTGACTCTCTGTCGTTGACCACCACCTCCCCAAAGCAAGCTCATTCCTTTCCCAGCATCATCACATGCCACATTCCACAGCATGGGGACCAGGAGAAGGGAAGAGAAATTGCGGTCTCTTTGAAAAACAGAACACATAATTTGAGGATGCTCTCCAGTAGACTCAACCCAAATCCACATCAAGAGTCTTTGAATGCCTCCAGTCAATGGGTTGTTCTCAGGCCCCTTCTGATTTGTCCTGCTGTAGCAGAGGCACAGCACCAGCAATATTTGGTTTAAATGAATGCCAGACCAGGCTGGAACTCAAAGAAATGCATGAACAATATCAGTTTCACTTTCTGTCTTATGTTTAAAATGAGGCTCTCCCCTCCGACCCCCACCCCAACAAATATTTGCTGATGAAGACGCCCTTCCTAAGCCCCCAGTCATGATTTTGCAGCTCAAACCATGTGGTCTGATTAATTTGAACCTTCACAAACCTACCAATTGTAGAGCATCTCTGCTAAATCATGGGAAAATTCAATGTTCGGTTTGAAATTTGCCAACTGTCTATGGAGACTTTATGCCTCTCTTTAAACTAGTTTCAGTGTTAAAAAAAAAAAACATGGTTTCCAAAGATTATTAACCATGTGCTGTTGTATTTTTAGTTAGTCTGAAGGACTAGGCTTAAGTTATTATTCTAATAAAACTGTTTCTCTCCCTCAGTCACATTGCAGTGGCTGAAATCATTTAACTCTCCTCCAGTGCCCTCAGGAGTCACCTATTGGAAAGATTTCACCTTACCATACAAAATATCACCTGAGAGGCTCAGAACTTTCTGGAGCTGGAGGATATAAGGCAGTCCAAGTAGGGCTTTAGGGGGATGTTTGGTGGCATGGAACATCAGAATTACCAAGAGCCTCAATTGCAAAGGGTTTCTGTCTTGTTGGATTGAGGGTAATCACTGGGAAGATGGATTCCTTTGTCTTTTCAGACTTATTCCCTCCATTTGTTCTCAAAAGCCTAGCAGAATAGGTATATTTTTGAAGAAAACTCTCGGGATGGTAGACAAATGGTATTCATGGGGATATGAATTATTATACCTTGAGCGTGAGATCAGGTGTGAGCCCTCCAAAGAGAAACAAGGAACTTCTGTATACAAACTTGGGTTCTAGGAAGTCATAGACTCTGCCCTAGACTGGGAGACATATGCAATAGGAGGGCCCACAAATGAGAAGTCCCACAGCTTCTGGGACAGCATCTGCATGTATAGGCCTCTACACAGCCCTAACTATCTTCTTTGATCCTCTACTCTAGCCCTTCACTCCAAATGAAGGTTCTTCATTGATCCTCATTGATATACCAGGGAAATACCATTCATGAGTTTGTGTGGCATTTCTCTGGGAACGCCTAGAAACATTTGAGGAACTGAAAGGTCTGGATTATAAAGTAAAGGTGAGAGCCTGTTAAATTTGGGTGGCAATGAGGTTTTATCTTATTCAGTCATTAGGACCTAAAGTTAGAGCCTAAGGTAACAATTGAGTATTGTCAAAATTACCCTTATGTGGTTCCTTAAATTGCCCATAAAGTATTCTATAATATATAAGGTAATTTATTTTTTTAAAAAAATTAAACAGTGTATATAAAGTTTTATGATGGCATTCATTATGTAATAAGTATTGCATATATGAAATATAATGTTGCTAAATTTCTAAGTATACAAAAGGAAGCAGATTGTTAAATGGAGCTCATTTAAAATACAGTGTGAAATAGCAACAGTGGTTTTGAATCAGTGACCTTCATTAAACTACAGTTTAGTGAACAGAGGCAATTAGATTTCAGTATGGAAATGAAACCCAAAGACTTCTTGATGACTGAGACTTTTAACTTGAAAATTGCTTGTTCTTGTGCTTCTAAGATCTATGCAAGGCCCAGTTTCCTCCTTCTCCTCATCTTCCTCCTTCTCCTCATCTTCCTCCTTCTCCTCGTCTTCCTCCTTCTCCTCGTCTTCCTCCTCCTCCTTCATTCATGACTGTAGAGCCTCTGAAGTAAGACCTACAGTCATATGTTAGTTGACCAGAGTAAGCTGATGGTTGCTGTAACTGGCAACAGAGACTAGAAATGGAACATCGGGGGCTCTATCACAGAGCCCCCGTGCCTGGCCCAGGTGCTAAGGCTTATTCCAGACTTTATCACCATGTGGAGCTTCCCTTGCAGCTGTGAATCTGTCTGCATGCATCTTGATTCCTAAGATCAATACAATACCCTAGAAAAAAAATTTAATGCTGAAAGGGCCCTTTTACTAGTTTTGGGGGACATAGCATCTCATTTGTTTCCATAGATGAACACAGTTTAGCAAGCAAGTTCTTGCTCATATTTGCCAACTGGGTTGATGTAAGCATCCTACCAGGAACTCAGTTCTCCCAAGAAGACTCACATCACATGAAGAAAACATACAGCATATCTGATAAAAAAAAAAATCATAGCTGTGGGATTCAAAGTGAAGTATGGGTAAAGGGTCAGAAACCATGCAATGATTACTTCCCAACTTTCAGAAAACAAAAATCATCTGAAATGATGTGCAAACGCTTTTTTTAGTAGTTCTGCTACTTCACACACACACACACACACACACACACACACACACACACTTATATTTGCAAATGTTTTCTTAGTCATCTTTGTAGCCTATGAGAGCTTCAATGAGCAATTACAATTGATTGCATTTATTAAGCACTTATTATTTGATAGGCACTAAAATTGAGGAAAGAGAAAAGTAATTAAGATGTAGTTTTCTGCAAATACAAAGAGCTCCAAGATGTGTAGAGAAAAAAGAGTGAGACAGAGAAATTAGCCAGTAACTTCCACATGCCTAGTAGGTGTGGGGGCCTGACAAAGAACATAAGAATGGCTTGGCTTACAGATATCATGGAGTGATTTGAAGAGAAAACATCACTGTGTGTTTTCAAGCAACAGTGAGTTTTCCAAATAGACCAAAAGAAATGGGACATTCTGTTCCATGGGAATATTATCAATGAGAATAAAAGACTAAGTGGGTTGTAGGAACATGGAAAAGATGGCTGCAAGACTGAAATATCTGTTCACCAATCACAAACTGAGGAAATATGTACATTGGTCAAGACCTATGAATCACACAAAATAAAGCAGGAGACAGAGCCAATGCCAGACCATACTAAACACAATCTCAGAAACTATAAAGGACTGGGTCTAGTAAGCACTTGCATGGGAGGAAGAGAAAGAGGCAAAAAAATGGCAGAAATGTTTCTAGAAATATCAGAGACTTATCCTGCAGGGCCAGTCAAAGAAGGAAGGACAAGACCTTGGGCTAGAATGGTTGCCCATAAGATGTAGCTTTGGGTTCTGTGAGATGTTGAAAACCAAGCTGCATCCCCAGCCCCCAGATACTTCTTCATGCAGGTACCCAGGCACCATACTTGATGAGGACTAGGCTTAAATGTGTCCAGTTCAAATTCTAACCCCATGGGAGAAAAGCAATGGCATCTACAGACAGCACATTCCTGTTCGAGAGGCAGGAAGATCTTAAACTGACAACATCCACACTGGGGTGTGTTCTGTATGGGTATATGTAGAGTCCAAAATACAATGTCAGTACTGGTTTTCTCACGTCTTAACATAGAGATCCTGAAGTATAACTTCCAAGTACACAGATGTAAAATAAGTCACAAAATTAGGCTGGTTGGATTAAATACTCTGTAGCCTGTTGATTCAAACTCTGCACTGGGATCTAATATATGGGGCAATGCTGGCTCAAGTCCCTGACCCTTTCCCTCAGTCTCCATGTGCCCTGGACCCTCTACTCCTGCATTCTTCTAATCTTTCCTTTCTCAAGTATCAATTCCTGACTGTTCTCAGTTTTTTTCTCTAATGACTATTTTCTCAAAAGAGAACCCTCAACATTTTTTCCACTTTATGACCATCTCTGTGACCCTAGGTCTGAAGTTTGCACTGTTCTCCTGTGCTTGCTAGTTTTATGTCAATTTGACCCAAGCTAGAGTCATCTGAGAGGAGGGAACCTCAATTAAGAAAATGCCCCCACACAATCAGGCAAGCCTATTGGTGGTATTCCTGTCCTGGCTTCCTTCAGTGATGAACAGTGATATGGAAGTGTAAGTCAATTAAACCCTTTTTCTCCCCAAGCTGCTTTGGTCATGGTGTTTCATCACAGCAATAGTGACCCTAAGATACCTCCCTTTCTGTTGGTTACCAAAAGTGGTTAGACCAAAAGTTCAACCACTTAGACCCACACCTTCAAGAACAAGTGCCAATATCTCCATAAATACTGCAGACTCCAAATTCCCCATTCCCCTCCAATGCAGCAAACCTGGAGCCACTGAATAAGCAAGCATCCTCCATCAGGAGAGAAAAAGAAAAAAACAAGGCATTCCTAGTGGCAGTCAGCAGGAGGCAGCTGTTCTTGCAGAGTAATGGCATGCAAATGAAAAGCATGGAAACCAGAGCACACCTTTGAACCTCTCTCCCATCCAGCCTAAATGTCCCCACAATTCTTTCCCATAGCATCCCTGTTATTCTTGCTACCACAGCAATAACCTTCCCTGTGCATTTTTTTAAAATGTTGGAGGAGGAGCTGTCCAGGGATCTCAAAGCATGTGTTTTTGATTCTCATAAGATTATGGATACCAAAGGAATAAAAATGGAAATCACCACTGCCAAGATATGAAAGAAAGTTTGCATAGTAAAATAATTTAAACCTAACATTTGGACCCAATAAGGCAAACAGAACGTTTTTTCCATATTTTTGGAAAACGTGAATTTTCTTTGCATTAAGTGGTACCAATAAAAAATAATGATTCTCACTCAGTTTATTTCTATATGTTAGATTGGCCTATACTTTTCCAGGACATGGTTTTGTATCAAACTATATGGCAAACACCTGGGCATAAAAACACTCAGCTATTTACTTCCATGTGGGAGTAGAGTGGGTCACCGTTCTTCCTCTCTGAATCTGGAACAAAGGTCAGCTAAAGTCAGACTACAGCCTGAGTACTCTATCTGCTGAGAATGAATGCTGCACCTACCTGTGGAAGTTCAAGGCAAAGTCAGGTAGGCATAGAAATTGCCTCCCTAGAGTAGAAGCCATCTGGGATACTACAGCACCAGGCAAGGCGGACACAGGCTATAAAAGCAAGGGAGGCAGCTTGAGGATGTATCTCAGATAGCTCAGTGCTTGCCAGGCAAGCACAATGCCCCAGGTTCAATCCCCATTACCAAATAAAGTGAGTGTGGTGCCACATCCCTATAATCCATGCTTATAATCCCAGAAATCAGGAGGTAGATGTAGAAAGATCAGAAGTTCAAGGTTATCCTTGGCTAAATGATGAGCTTGTGGCTAGCCTGGACTCCAGAAAGAGAGTCTGTATCAATGGATGGATGGATGATAAAACAGAGAATTACAACTTATGACAAAGGGTAGAAACATTTTCTTTGCAGGAAGAAATTTGTCAAATGAAAGTAAAGAGAGATAGATGTTAAAGAGATGGAAGATTGGTGCAGATGAGCAAATGAAGAAAGGAAAAGGAAGAGAGAAAGTGAGAGAGGAGAAAAGTGGCAGGAGAGAGAACAGCCTGTGTCAGTTCATCTCTGAAAGCAAGTCTTCAAACCAAAAAAATTCCCCTGCTCTTCGGTCCTCTACATGGCTGCCAAGCTCAGAGCAGGAGGGATGCTCCAAAGCCTGTGAAACATCCAGCCCTACACCAAGATAACAACCCCACCATTGCAGTGGCATGCTGCATTTAAGCTACCAGCTGTGGCAGTCTACAAGCTACTTCCACTGGGCCCCAACCTTTCTCAGTGATGGAACGTGACAAATTCCTTCCTTCCCCACCTCTCAGGCCTGCTGGAAGGCTCAAAATGAGATGGACATGAATGAACTGTGATAACTATAAAACATTCCACACATGGAGCGTGGAGGAGCAAGAGTAGAAGGTGGTGAATTATTTATTATCCTTTGGCTTACATCTCTGCTCTTTGTATGAGTCCCCCAGTGGCTGGGCACTATCCATTGAGATTCAAATAGCAGCCCTTAGAATACCTCAGCCACAAACAGCTGGACATTTCCAATATCTTAGGGGAGTCCTCTGACTTCAATTTCCTGCTCATGCTGAATTCCTTTTCTAGCTGGCACTTCAATCTTTTGCAGGTATTGGGCTCTCTTACCCATCCATAGGGCCTGTCAAGGTACTAGCTCTTCCCCCACGGTCCCATGAATACAGGGAATCTTATCAAAAACTTGAAGATACGTTCTGGCTTAGCTGCAGCCCAGCAATCAACCTGAATTGACTTGCCATGATTCCTGGTCCTTGACTCTCTCACCATCAAAAAGTCCTCATGACGAATCATGTCTTCACAGAAAATTTCAACTCTTCACTACCCAAGATTGTCTCTGCTTCCATCTTCCATCTCCCTCAAGCTACCAGACAGACTCCAGTTAAAAGACTGTTTCCCCATGAACATAGTGTTACTTCTGCCCTAGGGGAGTGCTCCTGTGAAGCACTTAAAACAATACCATGCCCCTAGAAAGGGAGATGTCTCAGTGTGTGTGGGGTTGGGGGGGGTAGCAGGGGAGCGGTGGGTAGAACCTTGCTATGCAAGCATAAGGACATGAGTTCAAATCCCCCAGCACTCACATAAAATGCCAGGCAGGTCTGTGATCAGGGAAGATCCATAACCAGCTAGCTTAAAAGAAAAATCAAGATTATACTTCAGTCAGTAAGTAAGCCCTGTCCCAAAAGCATAATATAGAAAACAATAAAGATATCTAATGTCTTCCTCTTCTTTCACCTGTATGCAACACATACACACACACACACATGCACACACATGCACGTAGGCATGCACGCACACATACATGCATATGCACACATGCCACAAACATATCATACACCAACCACACCAGAGGCTGGGAGGCGGGGCATACCCTTGTAGACTAATTTTTAAAAATATTCTTCAGCCAAGGGTAATGACCCTTTATCTAATGCCACTTAAATAGTAGCTATAGGGGATCTCACTTCTACACCCGCAAATGCCATCCAGATATTTTACTAAGCAAAAGACAATTCTTTCCCTCAGAGAATGGCTATCAATTGTTTTAACTGAACACCATTTTCACACCACATCAATATTTTAAGAAACCTTCTAAGGAACTACACTTGACCAACAGAGGTCAGGATCTTTCCCTGGATGGGGTAGGGGAAGACCAGAGACCTGCACAGGTAATTCTAGGCTCCTGTTGAGAGACCTCATAGCTGATAAAATTGGAGGGCTTTCCTTTGGGTCATTATAGAAACAGTCTCAGCTAATAACAGAAACAAATCCAAAACAGCCAGCTCCATGATAGAGTTTTGTTTGGTTTTGGTTTAAGAGCAGATAATAGAGCTGAGGCTATGTGAATGACCTTGACTACCCAAATATATTCTTATAAGTTCCACCTTACATATTTACCACCAGGTGAATCAGCCCGATCTATGTACCTGGCAAACCTTTTATGTTTGGATTTCCCTTATACAAAATGAAAGGATTAGGCTAGGAGGCATCACAGCCCCCACTTGCTTCGTAGGCATATAAAATAAAGCTACCCATACATACACAAATATACACACATACAAATTAGTGTACTTATTTAGAATAAATGAAACACTCTAGTACCATGTGACCTTCTTTTGGCTGTCTTGACAACTTTGTGGAGAGGGAAAAACAAATTCACATTCTGGGAGGTTAGTGATACCACCAAAGCTCCATTCCCAAC
Organism: Cricetiscus sungorus; assembly: GCA_030556225.1. NCBI lineage: Eukaryota > Metazoa > Chordata > Mammalia > Rodentia > Cricetidae > Cricetiscus > Cricetiscus sungorus. The sequence goes on along the minus strand of JANBXA010000651.1, from coordinate 78,045,142 downwards.
ATGACAGGGCTATTGCTTCAAACATGGTACTCATCTTCTGCATTAGACACTTCTCTGACTTTGTTGTGCTTCTTCCTTCCTGCCCCTGAGTATCTCCTCACACACGAGTGTGTGCACATGCATGCGCGCGCACACACACACACACACACACACACACACACACACACATCCTTGTATAAACATTGCTGGCTGGAAGGCCTCATTCACTCTAGAGCCTTGGTCCTCACCCTTCCTCATGCTGCCCCCCCCTTTAATACAGCTCCTCATGTTGTGGTGACACTCCCCCAACCATTAAATTATTTCATTGCTACTTCATAATTATAATTTTGCTACTGTTAGGAATCACAATGTAAATATCTGATATGCAGATATCTGACCCAAAAGGAGTCATGACCCACAGGTTGAGAACCACTGCTCTAAAGACTGGTACCTACCAGGGTAAATCAAAGCGAAATATTAGATGCCCGGGAAGATCCCACTCTTTCCCCTTCCAACCTCTGTCAAATCTTCATGCAACTTCCCTACATACACTATGTGTCTATGCGCAGGAAAGAGTAACACCTGGTCCTGCCACAGTGTGCAGCATTGGTCTATGCTGTCTCTCTCTGAGGGTCAGTGTTTTAAAGTCTGAGTAAGAATGGGTGACCATAACCATTTTAGAACAGGGGAATGCAGAGTGCCCTGAGTATCTGCTGCCTTCTAGATTAGGGATCTCAGAGCTGGAGTGAAGGTGGGGTTTAAATGAGTTCACCAGATAACTGATAATTAGGTATTTGGTAAGGAAACACTTAAGCAGATAAGAGTAAATAACCACAGCAGTCTTCCTGCTCCAGAAGATGTGGTCTCTGCCTTTCTGATGCTCTCACTGCAACCCAAGACAGCTTGAGCCAGCTCCTCCTCTATCTTTTAAGGAGCCATGTCTGAACCACAAGTTCACTGGCACAGCAAGATGACACTACATTAGAGGAGCATGGGAGGGAGGAGCTGTGCCTTTCCCTACCTAAAGAGGTCAAACTTGTTATGGGGAGTGACCACCTGCCCACTCAGCCACCCTGACTCAGCAAGGTATAGCTTCCTTCCACAGCATGGTCCTGAACTTTCCAGGGGAGATGGCCAGGTTCCTCCTCACAAGTAACACTGAGTTCTGCTCCCTTCAAAGCAAGGGGGTTTTCTCATGAGGACCACAGCTTTGGGGTTGCCCAGTCAATCAACTAGTGAGGCAAGTGGGATGTCCATCCTCTCACACAGGCTTTGCTTGCAGTTTTGAGTTATCTTTACTAATCCCTTCTTGCTCAAGGCTTCAAAGACAGCCTTAGATGTAGACTGAAAAAGGGAGGATGAAGATAGTGAGGAAAGGTATCCTTAGATGCCTCTCACATTTCCCCCATACTCTATTTCATCACCTACAGCTAGGAATCATAATAAAAACCCATTCCTGTCCCTCCCACCCCATGTTGCTTGGAGACCCAGACTTGGGGACTGAACACATATGGGTCTAGTTCTTCTGTCCTCTTGTCCTCCGAGGCTGTAAATTCCAATGGCCACAAATCAGCTTCAGCTCGACTTCACCTCAGACACGCACACGTTCACATTAAAGTCCCCACGTCTAGACTGAAATATGGCTGCATGTGTTCCCTTCCTCACCATCAGGCTGCAGAGATGCCACCCTGTCAGAAATGCTTTATAGAGTGGGTGGGGAGGCCAGAACACAGTGGCTGGCTACCACCCCAGCCGAGGCGCCCCGCGGCTTTGATCTCTAGCTGGTCCGCCTTGTGTCACCTTGAACAAGCCTGTTCAACACAGGGCCTGAAATAAAACTTCCCAAGCACCTTGCAGTCCTTGTGTGTCCACGCCCCTCCCCTCCTCTTCACCTCCCCCTCTCCCCAGTACTGACACAGCACTGGCTGTGCTGACAGCTTTTGTTCTCCAGCAGCTCCTGTGACACCTCATTGCCACCAACCACCACACAGCATGTAGGCCCTTTGCTTTTCCTGGTGCTGACAGTTGAAGAGCCCTTTGCATCCTTTACAGGAAAATGGCCTGAGTTTGGTGCACAATTCGTGCGAAACACAGAAAGTGAGGTTTGACAAAGAGTCCCAGAACGTACACACATGGCCTGGCTATCAGGAGCAAATATGGACATTCCCTAATGAGTTTTCTCACCATTATGCCTTCTAGGCTCCATGATCAGGCTGGAGACTGGGCAAAACTTTCTGAGACTTACGGAAGTGAGGCTTATAGCTCTCTGTCCCACCCCATCCCACCCCCTGCCGCTGCCTAAGACCACATAGAATGCCATGAGATGATCAGTCACCACCATACTGGCTGAACACACACAGTAGGGATCACTGTTCTAGTCACCAGGACAACAGGTTTTAAAGGTTCATATTGTACTCCCCCTCCCCCCAAAGACCTTCCAACCTATTAAAAGGGAAAATCAACACAGATAGATGAGGTTCCAAGGGCAAGGAGCAGCTGCACAGACAAGTCAGTTAACTGTCAAGGGGGAAACAGCCCTGTGATGGTACAATCTGAGACAGACACAGCCTGGACTGGGTTGGGATCCTAATACAATTGAAACATGCCCTAAAAAAAGAGATGTTGAAGCTGGGTGATAGTGGCACACACCTTTAATCCTAGCACTTGGGAGGCAGAGGCAGGCAGATCTCTATAAGTTTGAGACCAGCCTGGTCAACAAAACAAGTTCTAGGACAACCAAAGCTTCACAGAGAAACCCTGTCTCAAAAATAAAATAATGATAGATAGATAGATAAATAGATAGATAGATAGACAGATAGATAAAAATAAATAGAGATGTTGAAATTATGTTGGTAAATTGTTGTATGCTATTTCAACAGACTCTGGAAGTGGGGAATAGCCCTTCACCTGCCCCATACCACACTCTTTCAAGTACCACCCCCCCCAAAAAACTCCTCTCTCTTCTGGGTCAGGGTAGGCCTTAATCTGTGACAGGAAGAAAGAAAAACAGCAAATATCTAAGAGTACCAGAGTCATCACACGGTTGAGACTAGCTGCTATTCTTTTGCTGCAGCAGGCAATGAAATACGAACATAAGACTCATTCACACACTGGAGTTTATTGTTGGAGGGAAAAGTAGGGGGGTAGCTGTTGGCCAACCAGGAGCAGAAGAGAAGAGAGAGGGTGGGTGAGGGGAGCTACTTAACAGGAGAAGCTTGCACATGAGTACTGAGTCCTTACGCAGTCCCGTAACTCATGAGGTAGCCATGATATGGCCACACGGGGTATGTGTGTCCTGCCCATCGTTAGGGGGTGGGGTCAGCAGAATGCCAAGTTTTTAACACCAGCAACTTCCAACTTAGGTTGCTATTATTTTTCCCATGGTATTAAACACGCTTCCGTGGGAATGGGAAGCCTGGGATGCTCAACTATATCTTCCTCAGTTTCTGGGGGACATTGTAAGCCACTGCTTTGGTGATTTTTGTTGTTGTTGCTGCTGCTGTCTATTGGTTGCATCTATCTACTATGTTATGTGTTCTTTTGCTTTTGCCCTGTTCCATGCTTACAAACTTGCTTATTTGAAACTGAAAGAACAACTGTTGCAGATCATTCTCTGGACTGCATAGAGCTGGAACCCTTGGCCCTAGTGCTTCAGAAAGTGGCCTTCTTTGGAAATGCGATGGCTACATGTGTGGTTAGTGCTTAGTCAGGCTGAGTCAGGCTGAAGGAAGGCTTTCCATCTGACATGGCTAGTACTCATACAAGAAGAGGAGACAGACAGAGAGATGAAAGCCATGTGAAGACAGAGAAGAAGTATATCAGGCAAAATGAAGATAGAGATTGGAGCAATAGCACCTGCAAGCCAGGGGATACCAAGGATGGCCCAATGACAAGGTTGGAGTGAAGCATGGGATGAGTTCTCCTTGAGAATCCCCAGAGGGAACCAGCCCTGATGATACCTGATGTGAAACCTCCAACCTCCGTGACTGAGATAATAAACCTATGCTATCCTAAAGACCCATGCTGTAGTTCTTTGCTACATTGGTCCTTAAAAACAAATAATAAGGCTGAATCCAGGTATATAATATCATGAGGAGGAACCCTGGAAGCCTAGAGGTGAAACTGAGAGGTACAGGAAAATGGCAAAGGGCAGACAAATGCAGTTGCAACAAGGAATTTCATGGGGCAGGAGTGGGGGAAATATAGAAAGCAACCCCCAAGCATTACCTGGGGGGCATCTCCCCAGGGAGGAGATAACTTGGTACCTCCTGGTCTTTAGGGAGACCTCCCATACCTTGCCCCACCCTCTCCATGTAGTACCAGAGGGAGCTACCTCCCTTCCTATGCACAGTGTTGAGTGAATTGTGACCATGTGACCTAATAGGAACATCTAATCTGCCTTTCCTCAGATAGTCATTGGTCCAGAAGTTGAGCACTGAGCCAAAGCAAGACTTTTCTTTGGGGCTCTTTTCCTATTATTAAAACAGGTAGAAAATCATCTTTTCTCTTTGTCTACAGGACCATGGAGTAGGTTTCTGAATATGGCCATTTCCATATCCCTATAACACTGATAAATAAGATAAAAAAAATAAGAAAGAACAATCCTGCCATTATTCAGGCCCCACTGAAGGTTCTGGAATTCCTCCTTTACCTTAACTCTTTCCATTTCTTCTTTCAAGCCTGTAAACTATTCCAATACCTTTCTCTGTCCAACAAAACAGAAATAAATATAATTTAGCTTAAATTAATTCAAAATATTTCATCCCCTTGCCTTGAAAGCAAATTATGGGGAAAGCATGTGGCTGCATCCTGAGAAGCATTCCATCCAGGCTGCCGGGTTTATTTTTAACCTTACTGCAAGAAGATTTTTTTTTCCTCCATAGAATCAGGCTTCACTGTACATCCCAAAACACTTGGAATGTAAGCAATATATATCACATCACCTACCCTTCTGAAAGAACAGGGAAACTGTCAAAGTTTTCAATGGATTCCTGACCCTAGCAAATGTGAAGAGGCATCGACATAAGCAAGAAGGAGTCATTGCAAAGTTGGACCACACAAAAGGTTTATTTCTTCCACTCACAGTTACTAATCACCCTCAGAAATCCATTTAATTATTTGACAAACACACACTGTACTGTCAATCCTAGGGGCCAGAACTGCTATAAGTGTAAAGATGCCTTTAATGGAACATTAATGCCACATGTAGGAGCTGCAGTTTGCTCAGAGTAGTGATATCATATGCCAGATCTCAACAGAATGCACCACTAAGCCATGAGTGGTGGTGCAAATCTGTAATCTCAGCACTTGGGACGCTGAAGGAGGATTGAGATTTTTTTTCTTTTAGGTAAATCTAGGCTACAAAAGCAATGAAAGACATCCTAAGATATGATACAATTTTGTCTTAAGAAAAAGAGAGCAGAGAAGAGGCAAGGAATGAGAAGGAGGGAGGGGGTGGAGAGAGGGAGGGAGGGAGGGAGGGAGGGAGGGAGGGAGGGAGGGAGGGAGGGAGGGAGGGAGGGAGGGAGGGAGGGAGGGAGGGAGGGAGGGAGGGAGGGGAGAAAAGAGATAGGTAAATAACCAGTGCCTAGAACTTTCCCTATGGCTGGCTGGCTGGCTGGCTGGCTGGCTGGCTGGCTGGCTGTTTGGTTGGTTGGTTGGTTTTTTGAGGTAGGGTCTTACTATATAGCCTTGGAATACCTGGAACTCAAAAGAGATCCACCTGACTCTACCTCCTAAGTGCTGAGATTAAAGACATATCACCAAATATGGCCCTTCCCTTTGTTTTTGATCAAGCAATTGTGCTACAGTAAGCAAGAGTCTGCTCAAATGGCTTGGATAAGTCACAGTTTTCTCATAATCTTAATGCTAACTTTTAAGATAGAAAAATCTAGAAGGCCACCATGTAGTGCAGTTGTGAGATACCGGAAAATGCATGCTATTATTACTGTTTGCCTAAAAATTCTTAGGCAATATATAATTCGTGTTCTCTTTATGAGGAATCCTCCTTGGGACCCAGCTGACTGAAACTCACAGTATGGCCAGGATTGTGCAAGGTTTACCCACCTTTTGAACTCAGTCAACAACATGCCCCCCTCCCAACTCCTGGTTGTATGGATGCTGATATAAGTATACTAACACTCATTTTGGTTACTCTTTACATAATGTACTTAGAAAATGACAAGGTAGGAAATCTTGGTTGGGGCACAAGTGATAATCAAGACACAAAGGTGAGGACCACAAGTACCCAAACATATTGTGGGCTTCTGTCCCTCAAATGGAGCTAGGTCTCTTCAAAACAGGGGCTATGTTCAGGAACACTCATCATCTGGAGCTCAGGCTGCAGAGGCCCAGTCTGGAAACCAGCCTTAAGACTGGCCCCTGGATGCATGGAAACCTTGGTTGCCAGATGATGCTCCAGTACTGCAAACATCTGGCCTCCTGACTCCACAGGGCAGAGTGACACCACCATGCACACATACATCAGCAACATCTAAGGGCATGAGCAGACATCTGGGAAGCCCAGCCTTCTGTGTTTTGCTTGTCTGAATTATAAGGAGCACAAAAAAATTCTCAAAGTGCCTAAGGACTAGCCCAACCCAGTTCAGTACCAGTCAGGTGGGGTTTCCTAGCTACCACAAGCCTCCTTGCTGGAGTCTAAGTCACCACAGCTAACGAACAAACCTCCAAGCTGTCATTGCAGGATAGCATGACCTGTGAGGATGTCACAGAATGTAGTATCTGCAGGGGTAACAATGGGTTCGAAGATGTAAAGGATTTCCCTGGTTCAGTTAATTTTAGAAACAGAACATTAAACAACATTTAGTATGTTTCTTTACAGGAGTCAATGGGAATGCACATTGTAAATCTTCAAAGGGAACTGTTAAATTTAATTAAGTTTGGCCTAAAACAGCCTCTTTACATAGTTCAAGTTTGGCCTAATGGTTTCTCTGTACATAAGGAACTCTAACTTAACCTAAGGTATGATCAGACAATAATTATGAGTAGTTAAATCCCAACCATTTACAGTGGTGTTCTGTCAACATCTCAGCCAGTGAATCAATCAGGTTCAAATTGGGAAATCCAACATTTCACCATCCAGCTGTCTGTGTATCTCCTTCCCTTTATCTTAATCCCTTCTCTTATCCATAAATATTACTAGTCAGCCACAACCCTGAATCCTGGAGTCATTCTGAGCCTATCCAGGTCCTGAGGGTCATCGGATATGGAAATCATTCCTTGCTCAGTTAAACTCTGTTGGATATAATCTACTCTGTTTTCTAACAGAAAATGGACTGGCCTTCACTTTCTGAATACCTGAACTCTCTCCTTAATCTACTTTAGTGTATCATTTGCTTTTATGTCACTGTGATTTAAAAAAAGAAAACAAAAACAAACAAACAAACAGAAAACAACAGAAACTGCCTACAAGGAGGAAAGACTGTTTTGGCTCTCCATTTCAGAAGTGTCTGTCCATGATGACAGGGAAGGCAGGGCAGAGCAGTTCAATTCACACCATGGCAGGCAAGGAAGTAGAGAGAGCTGAAAAGGAAGTAGACAGTGATGATACACACCTGATGACCTGTCACTGGCTAGGGCAAGCTCCTTATGTTTTCAAAATACAATCACCACATGGGGTCCAACCACTCAGAACATGAACATGTGGGGAACACTCACACTCAGTCCACAACAGTTAGATAGGAAGACTTTGAGATAGCTTTACAAGGACAGAGGAGAGAGCACCACAGGCTTGGGAAATGGAGCTAACCTACAAATGCATACAGTGGCTATTTAAGGACTTTCTGGTTTAAGGTAATTGGGCTTAAGGTAATCAAGATCTATGGCCATTTCAGCAAGTATGTCAGATGCATCATAGTGTTTTACTGTTCATTGAGTGCTTATTACAAGTTTCACACATCATGAATCGGGCTTTGTACTAGCTACGTTATTTAATCCCCCAAACACATGCTCAAGGAAGCTACTGTTTTTCCACAACCTCCGCAATGAAAGTAAGGCTTTAAACTGTCCAGTGAGTTGTCACTAGTTTAATTTAACCTAACTCTCTCTGGTTTCAATTGCATATTGAAATACTGTCAAAGTCCTGGTGCCCTGGCACTCAGGAAACCTCATTCCCTGTGAAGCAACAAAGCTTCATGGGATGGTCTTGCAAGGTAGGATCACCTTTAGACAAGGATTCATTCACTGTTACTATGCAGATAAAAGCTTTGGCTGATGAGTAAGGCTAACCCCACCTTGGTTTTGTCTAATGCTTATTGATTGCTTCTTATCATATTTTCTTATTCCAGGTTCTTCCAACGCCATACTGAACTGAAAAGCTGGAAGCAGGAGGTACAGAGTGTACTGATATGGTGGCATTCTACCTCTGTAATTATCAGTTAGTTGGGTTGAATGAATAACTGCCCCATCTCACACAGATCTAACTACTCAGATGATATTTCTGTATATACAGATTCCAAAGAGGGAAAGCAGCATGATGCCCTCAATGAATTACTCTGGGATTCTACAAGGGAATGAAAGCATTTTTCTAAGTACAAACCCTTCCTTAAATTTTGCCTCAACCAAATAGCCCAACATGCTTGTCATGAATGAATCCGTGGCCTTTGAGTGATCTTTTTTTCCCCAGTGTGAGATTCATCCTTCTATAGACCACTATCTCAGATACAAGAGGAAAAGATGACACAATAAATGAAAAATGGTAAAACACTCAAACATCGGGATCATTGTAAGATGTGAGGTAGAATGGGAATAGAAGATCTAGTCATGAGAAATGGGTTTTCCTGCCTGGTTTTGGTTGAACACAAGCTGGGTGACATCTTCTCAATATACTCCTAACTTCCTTACCTGTAAAATAAGCCCCTGTAACACTCCAGCTCATGGATGAACCTCCAGTCTGTGGAATCCACAGAAGATTATTCCAATGATGATATTTGTATACCAGCTCCAGTTGAGGTGCCTATAAAAATGCAGAACCTGCCTGATTCACCCCAGAGGAGCATTGCAGTTTTAAACAGAAGAATTTCACATGAAAAACTTTAACCTAGACACTTGGAAGCAGATGGAACCTCAACTTCTCTACAGGGCATCCCAAGCCTCTCATGGTAGATGGTGCCAATGCCACAGTGTTTACAATTTATAAGGTTTTCTTTGTACCTGGCCTAGTTTCTTTCTTCTGAAGCAAAACCAGCTTTCCATTAATCACTGGCTCAGCAGGTAAAAGTGCATGTTGCCAATCTGGGAGACCCTGGCATCCAGGAGATAGAGATAGAGAACCAAGTCTTGTAAGACATCTTCATGCATGCATGTGCACATGTGCACATAAACACACACAAATAAAATAAAATCTTTGATCATGGAATTATATGGTGATAGTAAGAAAATTGCTTCTCAATTTGTTCCTCTATTTTACTTTTCTTGTTATGTTTTGAAGTATTAACTGTGTTAACCATGTATTAAAATGCTTTGGTTCAGTAAGGTTGCCACAGCACATCAGTGGAGTGAAGTATAAACAACTGAGTAGTACCATGATATGCTTCTGGTTGTTTCTCACTGTTCTTGGAGACTGTGATGCCCCAGACCAAGGAGTCAGCAGGTTTAGTATCTGGTAAGGACCCTTCCCTTTGGGCATACATGATACTTTCTAGTCTACTCAGGTTGTTGAAGGAACCAAGTAACTCTCTGGTCTTCTTTACAAGATCAGCCATGGCTAGAACTGAGCATATGATCTAACCACTTCCCACAGGTCCTGTCTCCTAGCATCCACATACAGATTAAATTTCAACACATGGATTTTGAGGGAGCACAAACACTCAGACTGGAGTGAAAATATTGAAAACAATGTAAGGGGGACTTGAATATGTACCTCTCAGACTCAGCATGTTTTGCCAATTTTAGGAAAGCAAAGTGCAGAAAGTGGTAGAAATATGGTTGGTTATGCCTCAGTTCCTGATCTTTTCTTAACTGCAGAGACAAACACACCAGAAAGCTGATGGGTGTGGTGCATCTTAGTTCTCAGTATAGTTTTTACTTTCACCACAAATGGTAAATAAATAGGGATATAAGGAAGGCATTCCCTATGAGTTTGTCTGTAATATATACATTGAAACCCACTGTTTAAAAAATTCCTTTTCCTCCTAATGAATCTCTTTAAGATGTATCCATTTATAATTTTATCTGCTGAATGATGCCCCAGAAGAAAGTAGGTGATCCCACATTGTTTCTATTATGGATAGTGCTACTGTGGATATACTTGTTAAAGTTGCCTTGTACACATGCAGGGGACTTCCTATTGTGTCTGTGCCTAGAAACACCTGTACCAAGTTACAGGTTTGCAAGCCATGGATAATTTCCTCATTTTCCATATCTTTACATGTGATATGTGGTTAGGTCAGATTTTTTTTCCTCTCTTTTTGACAAATGGATGAGCGTGTAATGATATTTATTGTTTTTATTCATTCTGGTGAATTTGAGATTTTTTTTAATATTTATGGGTTTTTTGGATATACATGACTTAGCCAGTAAAAATTTTTGTTGTGGGGGGGGAGGGTGTTTCCCCCTCCATTGTTAGTTGCCATGGATTGTGCAGGTGTTCTACAACTCAGTCCTTAGCTGGTTCATGTACTGGAAACAATTCTTGAGTCTTTACTTCTCCAAGGGTTTCTTTGGTCCAGCAGAAGTTAAGGTTAACACAGGCAAATGTACCATGTGGTACATTGCTTTATTGATTGCCTTTTCTGGGACTGTAACTACTTCCTCCCAGTCAATTTGACATTAGCTGAATGGGTTTGGTACCTGCAATCACTCTTTCTTGATACTTAGAAACCATCATAGAGATTACCTGTGACTCTCCTAAAAGTAATATATGATTACTGTAGAAGATGGAGGGAAAGCTGAAAGAGCACAAATCAGCATAGTCTTAGACAATTCTTAAAATTATTATCATCCTTTCGAGGAAATCACCCACCAGGGAAACACTATTTAAAGCCCTTTTATTTAGTACACTCCATGGTGAGCATGGCTGAGCTTAGGAGAAAGACTGATGCAGATTTGAAGCAAATCTCTACTCCCATCTCAGTGAGCTACCTTGTACATGATGTGTTATGCCCTCTGTGTCCTCATCTGTAAGATAAGGACAACCCAATTTATATCAAATTCATGTCAGATCCATAGTTGGCAAAATCTTTGTAATGAGTTTGGGCAGGAGGCTGAAGAGTTAGCAGGCAGTTAAGAGCACTTGCTACTCTTGCCTAGAACTTGGGTTTATTTCCCAGAACCCTCATTGAACATCATACAATCATTCGTGATGGTCTTCTAGTCTCCAAGGGCAACTGCACCCATATGGTGCATATATGTACACTCAGACACATCCATACATCAAACAAAAACTAAAGGAAGTATTTTTAAAAAATGGAAAAGGAAAAATGTTGTGTGTGCCCTCACCTTTGTTATAGAGCCATGTGCAAAGACTCCTGAAGGTGGCAAGAGATGGGCGGGGGGGGGGGGGCAGCGGAAAGCAAGAATGGATTGTAGTTATGGTTACTGGCCCAAACCCAAGGAAAGGCAGAATCTCAGCATAGACACATCCATGCAGTCTGTAGAGCTGCCACCAAGCCCTGTCTTGTACCCCATAACTGTAACAATCCTATGGACTGCTCTGGTAATCATTAGGCCTCCACTTACAACAACATACTATCCAGAATATAAAAGGACATGAAAATTTGTCAAAGAATACAAGGCATCAGCTGACCTCATCCTCAGCACTTCCCACTCTGAGGATCTAATTAGCAAAGAAGAAAACAATCGACTTTTTTGGTATTATATAATTTCGTTGTCTTTTTGCCAAGTATCAGTTTTCACCACCCACTGCCACGGTGTCACCTCATAAAGAACTTATTGTCACACACACACACACACACACACACACACACACACACACACACACACAAGCTCAGAACTTTGCAAGAAGCACAACTCCACATTCTTTGCAACTGAAATCCTCAGACAACAGGCAATTACATTCAAGAAATATGCCGTGCTCCAAACGAATGAGGCTTGTGTTGAGATGGCCCTTGCCTAAAGAAAGATTATTTTTAGGAAGCTTGGCAAAAAAAACCCTAAGTTTCCAGCTCCAAGCATGCACTGCCAAAAAACTAACTCCACCAATTTATTTTCTTACCAAAAGGAGATGAAAAGAAAAGAAAAGAAAAGAAAAGAAAAGAAAAGAAAAGAAAAGAAAAGAAAAGGAAGGGAATGAAGGAAGTTGTCTTCTTATGTCCTCCCTCCTTTAAGATTTTAAGCTTGCAATCCCCAAATGACCAGAAGAAGCTCACACCTGAATGGTTATATTTGAAAGTCAAGCTTCAGGTCATATGAGTAGAATGTCCTGTCTTTCTATGCCTTGGAAGAAGCACAGAGCCTTTTAAAGTGCAAATCCAATTAGAGAAGGTCCAGCCAGGCTTGTGTTCAAGAACTCTAAGACTCAAAATAAAGAATCTCATTCTTGTTTCCTGCAGCAGCAAAAATGCTTTTAAGTAGAAAATCTTAATCCTTATATGTACACTTTACAGATGTGCAAGTCCAAATATCATTCTCTAATAAAGACTGAGATTTTTTAATAAAACACAGACATGGTTGATCCAGGATGTCCTTTACAGAGACACTAGAGGAAGACTGATCCTGTTGGCTTAGCATTGCACAGGTCTCATGCAAATAACTATAGTTCCTGTGAGTTCATGAGTGGGATGGCCATGTCTTCATGAGTGGAATGGCCCTGTCTTCATGAGTGGGATGGCAGGCCCTGTCATTATGAGTGGTGTGGCCATATCTTCATGAGTGGGATGGCCATGTCATCATGAGTGGTGTGGCCATATCTTCATGAGTGGGATGGCCCCGTCTTTTGAGTGGGATGGTCACATCATGCCAAGAAGACAGCATTTCACAGCACTGCTCCCCATTCTCTGGCTCTTGCATTATTTCCAGCTCCTCTTACATAATGTTCCCTGAGTCTTGAAGGGGGTTGATATAGGTATCTTATTTAGGGCTGAGAACTCAACTGATCACTTCTCCTTGGTACTTTGAGCAGTTCTGAGTCTCTCCATTAACTGTTACCCACTAGCAAAGAAGTTTCTCTAGCTGAGATTGAGAAAGGCACTAATCCATTGCCATAAACCTGTGCATCTAGAAGGATATTTGACAACATGGACATTTAGCAAAACAAAAGACCCAAGCCCCACCTAGGGCCACCATAAGAATATATTGTGCAAAAATGTTTCAATAAAATATATACACATATTAAAAAATCCTTGCCAGGCACTGGTGGCACACATCTTTAACCCAGCAATAGGGAAGAAGAGGCAGGTGGATCTCTGTGAGTTCCAAGCTAGCCTGGACACAGTGAGTTCCAGAACAGCCAGCTCTACACAGAGAAACCCTGTCTCAAACAAACAAACAAAATAAGTCCTTATTTGCAAAAGCATTCCCTGTGCAAACAATTCTTTAGAGAGACAGATAAATAAGTTATTTTACATGAGTGACAGCAAAGATCCAAGCTTCATATTCTGTACTGTCGTAGTGCCTTGAAGAAAAGCAGAAATTAACTTTTCAATATTGTTTCCAATTTCTACCAAGAAAGGCAGTCATTTGAAAAGAATCGATGACTGAGGTTCTCAAAGCATCTGGGCTTGATTTCTTTATTCAGCTTTCAGGAGCTAAGCTGAATACCTCACCACTAATATTTTAAGAGTCACTGACACCTCATGGAAGATTCTGAAAGGACAAGCAATTTCTAGGAAAGTGGGGTACCAGAGAAAAGTTCCTTTCTGGGAAGACGTTTGTGCCACAGAAAACTCATTCTGAAAATGGTTGCCACCTAAGGATCTAGCAGGGATTCCAGAGAGCTAGATGTGATGTGACCTCTAGGCTCTGAAACATGGAGATGACAAAACTGACCATGTGACACCATTTGGGTGTCATTTTTTCACCTCAGATTGTTTTCCTAGTTGCTTGGAGGTGTCCCTCTCAGGCCTGTTTGGCATGCCACCCTTGAAAAGCTTGATTAGTAACGGCTGGATCCAGAGCCTTCCTTAAGCAGTCAACTTTGTGCCAGCACTAGGAACCAGTGTGGCGCCTACCATGGCCAAGTGGCCCTCCAGGACCCCACTGGGAAATCCTAGAGTTTTATAGGGTTCACTGTGGCTTTTGTGTAAACAACATAACGTTTTATGTTAGGAAGCCTAGTCCTTTGCTTTTTAAGGAAAAGCATTGACTAAGGCTTTCTTAATGTTTGAAACGTAAAGAAGTGTGAAAAACTAATGTTGTCTCTGAAATGGTCCAAGGAAAAAGATCATGTAGTGGCCACAAGTTTAACGACCTTTCTCATAAAATTATTCAGGGGATTTGCGATAAGCAAGCAATAAAAATGCTCCATTGCCTCTGGTTCCCCCAGCTGTGGATTAAGTGTTTTATAAAAGATGGTCTCGTTGCTGTCCCTGTTCATTTAGGCCAAAAGGATTTAATATAATCCCAAAAGGAATGTCAATAAATTCATATCTTACATTTTTAATTAAAATAGTTGAAGTAGCAAATTTTCTTTATTTTCATGTGCTACTTTTAGTTGATAAGGTTGATATTGCCCAAATTGCCTAAATGAAAAACTCCACTGGTAAATACAGGTTGTCATTCATTTGTCAAAACCAATTAGATAACCAGCATCAAGCGGGAACTCTAATGTAAACCATGGACTTTGGGCAACCTGGATATCACTGTAGATTCGATAGTTGAAGCCAATGTGCTACTGTGTGCTGCTGATAATAGCAGGAGAGAACATGCGGGTAGAGGCAGGGATACATGGGAACTTTCTGTAGTTCCTGTTCAATTTTGCTATAAAAATAAAACTTCTCTTAAAATGCTTTTAAATACATAACCTAGATTTAAAAGTGTGTGTGCATGTATGTGTGCATGTGTGTTGCATGTGTTGTGTTTATGTAGACATATGGTATGTTCACATGTGTTCATGTGCATTCATGCATGTATGTGTGCATGTTTGTATACATGTATTGTGTATACATGTGTATGCTTGCATGTGTGTATTATGTACATGTGCATGTGTGTATTGTACATTTTAGATATTTGTATATAGTTATATGTATTTGTGCATTATGTATATATGTATGTATGTATTGTATATATTGCATGTGTATATGTATGTGCACATCTGAATGTGTATATGTGTGTATTATGTATGTGTACATGTGTATATGTACATATGTTTGTATGTATTGAGTGTATGTGCATGTATGTGTGTGCATATGTAAACTGTGTGTATGTATGTGCATATCTGCATGTATGTGTGTATTGTGTGCATGTGCACATATGTGTATATGCATGTGCATATTGTGTGTGCACATGCACATCTGCACTATGTGTGTATTGTATATATGTGCATGTACGTGCATTTGTATGTATACAGTGTGTGTATATATGTGCACTTTGCATGTTTGTGTGTGTGTACTGTGTATGTACATTATGTGTGTGCATGTGCATGTTGTATGTGCAAGTCTGCATATGTTTATGTATGTATTGTGTATGTGTATTGTATACATATATCCATATTGTATGTTGTATGTGTGCATATGTGTGTTCTGTGTGGATGTGTGTATTTAGGAATGGTTATATGTTAAATGATTCAAGCTTAAATGTCTTTCTATCTCACCCTTTCATAATATGCTACAAACCTTTCTAACATGATTAATTTTGGTGCTAGCCATGGTGACTCTCATCCTTGCTCTGGAACAGGAAATTCATTTTTCAAAATGTCACATAGACAGGACAAAGAGACAAGACAACTAACCTGTCTGACTTGCCTGCAAGGCATACGTAGAATAAAGGCTGGTATCTGATTGATATCAGGGTACCATGCTGAGTGTACCTTGCAAAATTGAGATTGACAAAAACAAGATGCTACCCCAATCCTGATCTTTGATTCTTGGACCTCGAATTAGGAAGATCCAACTGTACCAAGTGAGTCATTTCATGTGGCAACATGTGACCATTGTCTAATGAACAAGCTTTATCCTAAGCTTTTCATAAAAGAGCACAGAAGACAAAGAGTCAAAGCAATTCCTGGGATTTCTAAGGCACCTCTTGATCAAGGCATGGAAACATGTTAGGGCAAAATGCTTTTGCCTGACATATTTTTGGTAACCATGCCGTGCCAAGGAGGAGGTAACTGTCAGAGGAAGATTTGTCCACAAAGAAAATTTCTGTCTTCCAGAGTGGGCAGCACTCTTAGGAAAGCTCTAGAAATAAGACACTTCAGGATAGATTTTGGAAGGACCATGCTGTGGTCACATAGTCCCCAGCATATATTTGGCCACAGTCTCTATCCCCAGAAGCACACAGCATTTGTCTCATGACTAGCAAAGTCTTTCTGATCCATGACTTTCTTTAAGGAGATCCATGCCAACACTGTGTGAAGGGAGTATGATGGTGCATTATCAACAGAGTCATCCATACATATGACATGTGCCCAGGCTTCATGTGCTGAGAGAACATACCCCTGTGTGGCACCCATTCATGTTCTCTCTTTGCAGTCACCTTGAGAAAGGCAGACCATCTTTCCCCAGGCTGGGCCCCACATACAGCCATAATCCACAGCTGCTCCCCCCTCTGCCCGGTCATGCTGTCTTTGACCTGGGTGCTGACCTGTGGGAAAAAAACTTATTAAAGGACTGAGGTCATTTAGCCCTACTCTTATGCACGTTGGCCCCTTCTGAATTACATGTGGTGTTTTACGAGATGATCCTGTGTCAGAGAGCAATGGAATGCTGGCTGACATGCAGATTCTGTGACATGGGCTGACAAAGCTTTCCTGAGGAAGCCAGCCATGAATGCCCAGAGTCCCCTCATTGTGACCAAATGTAAAATTGTTACATTTTTCTTTAGTCTCCCACCATTTTCCTACCTTAGTAAAGCAATATGACATCTATATCCATCCATCCATCTGCCATCAAAGGAAAAAGTCAAATTAAAGAGGTTAGATTGCTTTTTTTTTTTTTAAATGAAAAGGAGAGATAAAGACAGAATCATAGACGGCCTCCTGTATCTCAAGGTAAGAGTAAAAATCTAGAAGTTTCCAAAAAAGGTATGAGTCCTCGAAGCTGATTAATTTTTAGATCTTAAAAAGCCATACGGCCTCTTTAAAGAGCAATGAAAGCTTGATTCAAGTTGTTAAATTTTATGTTGTGTGTAATGTTGTAATTGATGTCAAACCTTTCACATTTTCTTACCACTGACATTGGGCAGCCCACTCTACTCCAGGGCTCAGTTACCAGAGTTGAGATTAAGTAACTTAACCAGGAAATAAGGGCAGAATGGAATTTTATTACATGGAATTGAAAAGTTCAGAATGCAAAATAATTAAGTCGGAGCCAAATATAGCCATTCTTTCTCTCATCAGTTTATTTTGCTGGATAATTGGCTGTATTCAGTATTTCACTCAGCTGCGTATAAAACTTTATTACCCTTGTAAAGCACACGCTGTGAATTCTGATGCTTCTGTGTGTTTGGGGGGACATAATTGTTGCCCTTACAGCAGGCCGAGCTTACCTAAGTTTTGAAACCCAACTAGGCTTCCAGAACGCCTGCTGCTGAAGCCCCCTACCACCACCACCATAATAGCCTAGCCTATGTGAGGAGAAGGGCTCCCATCTAAACTGAGGAAGGAGTCTGTGGTGATTGGGGAACAATGCTCCACCCCACCCCCACCCCACTCCAGCAAGTTAAACCAAAGACAAAGACAAACACAGGCCTGTTTGACACGGAAACCCTCCTCTGGGCTCAGGATTGTAGACCCAAGGTTTTATATTAGTAAGTCTGTTCTGGTATGAGTTGCCAGATCTCAAAGCTTGTGACAAACCTAAACCATGCCCTATGTGGGGTCTATACCAAGGTGATCTCCTGATCCTCTTCCTCTCTTCCTCCTTCTTAGATTTAGGTGCTATTTGTTTACTATGACAGCTTGCTTTCCTAGTATCCATAGGAATAATGCAGAATTGGCCTTCTTGGAGCTTTTTTTCCCCCCTGAGAAAAACAATGTGCAACTCCACACCATTTCAGCTTGCTTTCCAAAGCTTTCCTGTTCTTTTGAACGGAATATGCCAAAATCCTTGCCGCCAGTTGTTTCTACATGCAGGTTTCACAATGCATTCATTCCCCAGGTAGCCCACTGTGACCTGGCTTCTATGCCAGCCCCAGGCAGGACTCATCATGCCTACTTGGCCCTTTCAGCATTTCCTCTCTGGTATCATTTATAAGATTCCCAATGCCTTCCAGCTCTGCCTCAATGGTACTTGTAATGCCACCTCAGTGTTGCTTGTAATGCCATCTCGAATGCATAGCCATTAGGCCCCTCAGACTCTTCATTCTATCCCTATCTCTGTGCCATCAGAGTGCTTTCCTGGGTTACTAGAACGTGATGATACACTCAGATCAGATTTCTGACAGTGTCATTGCCTTTCAAGCATGTGTGTAATCTTCCATAAGTCTCTGGCCTCCCTAAAATAACATGTAAGCATGTTTGAATGCTTCTGTAGCCAGAGGCTCTGGGGCTCTCATCACAATCTCAAAGGACTTCATGGTCCTTGCAATAAAAAAAAAGAAACAAACAAACAAAAACAAAAACAAAAAAACTGGACACCATTGGTCTAACAGGAAAAGCAGAATAATCGGCGTGGTGTCACATGAGGTAGCACATGTTATGTCACATGTGTATCTGCTACACTTTGACTTCTCTCATCAACTGTGGTTGAGCCAAACACAATATGGGCTGAAGGTAGCAGCAAGTATCAGTGATATCCAGAGATGTGAGGTAAGGAGCAGAGTACAAACAAAGGTTTTGAAAAGACAGGCATGACAACATATTCCTATAATCCCAGCATTTGGGAAGTGGAGGCAAAATAACCAGGCATTCAAGGTCACCTTTGGCTACATAGCAAATACAAGGCTGGCTGTGGCTACATGACATCCTGTCTTAAAGAAAAATAAAAATGTAAAAAAACAAGAACTTGGACCTCAAGTCAAGCATAGTGGTGGCTCTGCCTTTCTCTTTATCTGTAGAGGACATTTAGCCATTTAGCATCTCTTTAGGTTTGAGATAGACTGCATGATACTCTACCAAGCAGAAATAAGGTAGACTGTAGGATGAGAGAGACAGCCATCCATTTCTCACTCAAACCCAGGCCTCAGAAATAGAGATTATAAATTATAATCCAAGCTTATGCTCACAAAGATGCCTTAGAAACACACTGCTCAGACTTCCCAGTTTTTGGTCCAGCTAGCATCATCCCTCCCTCTTTCTTTCTGCCTTTGGTTTCACCTTCCTATAAATGCAGATGTCCCAGATCCTGCACTTTGGGTTTTCCCTATGGAAATGAAGTAGGCAGATTCCTTGAAAGAGATATGATCTTGGGCCCAGTTTGCCTATAGAAAACCGAGATGTGCCAGTCTCCCTTAAATCTAGAACTTCATCCTGGGTAGAACCTCTACCACAGATAGTAATTTCCCAGGTAATATGGTTGGGGCAGCAGACAGGAAGCCCAGTGGGAATAGTTTTTCCCATCAGCACCCAAGGGAGGTAGTCAAGCCACCTTGTATGTCATCTATCACATAAAGCTCTCTCTGAAGTCTCCCAATGGTCATGTAGCTGTTTGTCAAGACCAGAGGCTAAACTTAGAATGTGGGTCTCTAAAAGGCAAATGCAGAGGTGAATGGTCATAGGGAGCTGCTTTAGGCTTGGTGGGGAGCCAGGAGCCTCACTTTTGGCTCTCTGGAGGCTTCATGGGGAAACTGGGAGACACTAAGATCCTGTTGTCTGGCCAGAAACAGTTGTCCATGTACAGAGTATAGAGCTGGGGTAGAAGAGTGTGCCCTCCATTCTTTTGGTGAATTTGCAGGAAACTGTAGACAGTTATGAAGTTAGCAGACTGATAGGAGCTTTCTGTCTTGCTCTAGTGTACCAGTCTATGAATCACATATCCTTTTACAACTGTGAATGTGAATGTACACTCATTACATGTGAATGTAGACTCATTACAGCCTCCTATCTGAGAGAAGAGTGAGCTTTACAACCTCATAACTACATCTAGGGATGGAGCAGTCTTTATCCCAGGGCAGCCTGGGGCAGTATGGGATGTTTCATAGCATCTCTTGCTTCTGTCCACAAGCCACCCCCTCCTCAGTTGTCAAAATCTCTGGATGGACAGAATAGGCACTGATTGAGACCTTAGGCAAAGGTAGAGAGGATGAATGGTTTAACACAAGGACTTCAGCTGCCTTCAGGCCTTCTCTGACTATTGTAAAATCACTAAGAGACAAGGGCTGCACATCCTTATGCTTGCAGACTCTAATGTTAGGAGAAAGGAGGGATAACAGGACAAAGGGACTGATCCACCATCAATAGCCACTTACACCCCTCTTTGAAGCCCCCTGTTCTTGCTGAAATCATTTCATCAGCCCTTTACAAGAACCTATAAAGTAGTTACCAATGTCACTTCATCTTGCAAGTGGGGAACCTGAAATTTATGACAAATGACTTCTTGAGACCAAATAGTTGCCTGGCATTAGAATAAAAATTTTAACTTATGCCTATTCAGTCTAGACTGGCCTACTACATATTAATCTCGAGTAAACTCAATATTAAATTAATACCTGCCCCCAGTCCCAGGATTCAGAAAGACACTGAAAGGATGAAGAGCATTCATTGGGTAATGTCATTTAATTCCTTTTAGTTCTTCCTTGTCCTTTTCCAGTCCGAGTGAAGAAAGAAGTACACATCTAGTTTCACTCTACAGCCGTCTACAAAAGACGACAGCTTTCTAAATGCAGTCAATGCCTTTAGACTGGACAGAAAAAAAAATGTTAAGGAAGAAATTAAACAAAGAAAGAGAGGGGGGAGGGAGGGAGGGAGGGAGGGAGGGAGGGAAAAAGCGGGGAAAGGAAGAAGGAAGGAAGGAAGGAAGGAAGGAAGGAAGGAAGGAAGGAAGGAAGGAAGAAAGGAAAACAAAAGAACAAATTTTTCCTGGTGTCTTCATGTGACATCTGTGACAGGTTGAGCTGACAGCTTCATGGGCAGAACCTCCCTGACATCCCTGGGTGCTTGCAGATTCCACAAAAGGAAAATAATCCCAAATGCTTGGAATAGGGATGGGGGATAGGAGTGGGGACGAGAGTCTTGTTCTTGTTTTTAAACACCAAACAAGAGTAGTGGCTAATGGATCCTGGAAGCTTCAGGCACATTCCAGGATATGTTCACCACCATGAAGGTGCAGAGGTAGACTCTAAGGGGAAATCTGGTTTTTTTTTTTTTTTCTGTCTCTGTCTCTGTCTCTGTCTCTGTCTGTCTCTCTCTCTCTCTCTTTCTTCCCCCTTCACGATCTGAGCAAGTTATGGAAAACAAAAGATCAGCAAGTTCCAAAAGCACAGCATCTCTTTAAAAACACACCCAACCCCAAGATGAACGCTCGGATGACAAGATACCATACTGATTAATTATTAAGAACACATTGCGTGCGGTTTGACAGCTGTGCCAGAGCCGCCCGCTTCATAGTGATTAAACCTCAATAAATGTGGTTCTAATAATGAGCTGGTATTGAATTATCAGACAATGGCAGCTTCAGTAAATCTTCATTAGTTTTGTCTTTTGAGACTGTCATTTAAATTCTGAGTAACACAAATACCATTGAGCCCAGGAGGAACCCCCCTGGACTCAGGACCCCCAACCACCACCACCACCAGCACACACAGCTCCCAGCTGGCCTAGAGAACAGCTAGGGAGGGGCTAAAGGTGGAATTGGGAGAGGCCCCCCGCTACTTTTCTAGGAAGCTTGCATTCTAACAGACAGAAACAGCTCTCTTCAAACTCCCATGAAGGGAAAGCTTCCCTGATTTAAGAAGATCTAGACAATGGAGTGAAGACATTTACTTCTGAATTGTGGCACTTTCAGAACTAATACAAGTGAGGAAGGAGGAAAGGCTATCCTGAAAGCTTCAAGTGAGGGGGGGGGAGGCTGGAAAGGTCTCTCAGCAAACGCACAAGGGACAGGGTGACAGGCTGACCAAGGCCTTCCAGGGTAAACAAACGGGCTTGGGTATAGGGCCTGGCTTCAAAAGGCCCACAATTACTCATTTTATTGCTCAGAGTTACAAGATGATACTATCTCAAAAGGAGGTGACAGCGAGTTAACAGATCCGTCCCTGAGGGTGCCTGGCCCAGACCAAGAGACTCCCTTCTCCAAACAGAGATGGGAGCACAATTAGGCGCCTTTGGAAAAGGAGGCATTTTTCTACTTTGGGAAGCCCTTTCGAGGCCAGTTAAGACAGCCCCCTCCATGAGCATTTTGGTACTAATTAACTCCTAATTTGGGAAGGGGGAAAAGGGTGTCTCTTTCAAGAATTTCTCCCTCCGGAGATGGCATCTCCCAAGCAGCAGCATTTGGCAGTAAAACACAACAAATGTCAGTGCAGAGTGGCTGCAGGGCTCAAAATTTACAACTGGGTTCCGGAATGCTCTTGGAGCCCCAGCCAGAGACTCTGGTTTCACACTGAGATAGAGCTGGGTAATTGGGCAAAGTCAGCATGGCCTGTCCCAAGAGGGTCCTGAGACCCATCTCAGCTCCTAGTTTGTTCTATGGGCTTAACCAAGTTGCTTCTGCTTGCTGAACCTCTTGTCACCATCTATCTACAATAAAGCTGTGATATTTGGGTACTGTCAGGATGACTCAATCCCAAAGGCTCTGTATGATAGTAAGATTCCACAAGTTATCAGGTATTCACCCTAATTCTCTCTCTCTCTCTCTCTCTCTCTCTCTCTCTCTCTCTCTCTCTCTCTCTCTCTCTCTCTCTCTCTCACACACACACACACACACACACAACACACACACACACACACACACACACACACACACGAGAGGTGGGGGGTGGGGGGGAGGGAGAGACAGAATGGTACCCAGGAGCAGATGGTAAGGGATGATCATCAGAGAATGGATGGACCTTGGCATAGAAGGCATAATCACAGAGACCAACCTCCTCACTGCATCCACCACCGTCACAAATGTTCATACTCCTCACCTTTCTTGGAAGGGAAGAAGAGACACCATACACACAGAATAGCCCAGGGCCCAGGGCGCCATGCCATTGCTCAGTCCATGCAAATCTCCTCCTCGGGGAATTCCTTGGAGAAAAGTCTCTCCTTTAGCAGTAAGTCCTGCTACCTTGCTTAGGGCCAATATAGCATTGTAAGAGCAATCTAACATCCTGGCACAAGGCAGTACTACTTTATAACCATGGTTGTCAGAAGGGCTGGACCATTGCCTCTGCTCCAGAAAGTACCATGGACTTGGAAGCAGAGCTGTGCTTCCTCTGGGAGCCCATACCTCTACATCTGAAACAAGTTGGGAGAAAGGATGACATCACTGTCCCAGATGCACAATTCAGGTTCTTTTCTCCCCTTTCTTCTTTGTAATATAGAATAGCACTTGTCTTTCCAGTGACAATTCTTGCTCCCTGACAGTTATAACACAGACACAACACACCCTTCACCTTGCTTCTGCACAGTTTCCCAATTGTCATGTATGATTGTTAATATCTTCCACAACCAACTCTAATGTTTTATTACCTAATACCTTTCCCAACTGTAATGGTTTATTATTGTTGAATATTTTTGACCCCAAAATAGCAGAATAATCATAGCCACCTTGGTGAACAACATGGGAGTTTTGCATTCATAATGATGAATGGGTAAACAATGAGATCAAGATTCTTGGTGCAAACAGAGTTTTGAGAAGTTGTCATGGATCAAGGAAAGGGCCCAGGAGGCCATTCTTAAAGGAGGTTTGGAGTTGGGGCTTCAAAACCAGCCACATTTATGGTCTGAACATTAGAGCCTGTGTGCTAGAGCAATTGCCTAGCATGCAAGAAACCATGGGTTCATTCCCCATAATCAAAACCAAAACAAACCGAATGAAATAGAACAGAGCAATCCTCAGTATGAGAGACAGAGGAGGATACCAGGACCCCCCATGACTCTCTCCATGATGCCTCTGATGAGGATGCCAGAAATGGTTGCTTAATAGCTAGACAGTCAGAGGGAAGGTGACACCTACAGGTGAGTTCAGGGAAAGCATGTGATAAAGCTGGTTTCCTGACCCAGCCTGAATAAAAAGGATAGTTCCCTCTAGTGGACTGGTACTCACTAATTGGTCTGTTGGGGAGTGGGTCCTGGTAACCCATTTTCACTAAAGTCTTCCATGCCCATTCCCTTTATCTCTCCTGGCTACTCCAGCTCACTCCTAGTCCAGAAGCTTCCCTCCAAACTCCCCCCAAACTCTAAATAAAGCTCACAGTTCTTGCCAAATATTTTCTCCATCATGCAGTATTTAGCAACATGAGTACCACGAAAGGATCACGAACAGATCAAATATCATACATTTGTTTTCAAATCCTGGAGATATTTTCCAAATCATTTCTCTTTTTCCCTCTCGCCCTCCCTCCCTTCCACTCTCTCTTTTTTTGCTTTTAACTCCTTTCTAGACATCATCACCCTCCCAATAATTTTGGCAGGGCCAGCCTGGGTGCACTGACTCCAGGAGAAGGCTGGTCAAATATAGCTGCAAAGTTTGAGGACACAGTGTGCCATTATCCTGTGCCCTGTGGCAATAGTGTATGCAGCTATGTGAAAAGTGGGAGAAATAACATACCATGGGTAGGCATCTCACAGTTGTAATGTGCCATGCTATGTGTAAGGATGCATATGATGGAGTGACATGGGGGGGATTTAAGGTTCTATGTGAAGTCTTTGAGATAAAGAAGATTGTGCCACATGTGTTACATGTTTGAGGGGGTGAATGTGAGATATATGAACAGTATAGTAAGAAACATGTGGCTAATGGATACAGGGTAGGGGATGCTTAAAACTTAAGGAGGTCATGAGAAAGTTATGCATCAAAATGGCTTCTTGGCAGGAACTAGAGAAACAGCTCAGTGGTTAAGAACACTTACTGACTTTACAGAAAATGCATGTTTTATTTCCAATACCCATATAGTGATCCACAACCATCCATAACTCCAGTTCCAGGGGATTTGATAGCCTCTTCTGACCTCTGCAGGCATCAAGCATACATGTAATACACATATACACATGTAGGCAGAACACTGTACATAAAATAAATAACCTTTTTTTTTTCAAATGTCACCCTGGCTACTAAAAATAGGCTCTTAGTATAGACAGGGATGGTCTCCAGGAGCAGAGGTCACTCTAGGAAGGTCAGGAGCCCTATGGTTCCAAGGACAAATCTCAGTTTGAGTCTACAGAACTTCACTTCAGAATTGGACAAGCTTGTCTGGCACCAGATGTGTGTACTCAAAGAGAATCAACAGAGACAAATTTATTTTGATGCTTATAAGTAGCAGTTATCCTGAACCAGAAGCCTGATCAAGATGTGAAAGCCCTTTGGCCCATGAGAGGGTTATGACTAGCCCATGTGTAGCTTCAATCTCTGGTGCCATATTGTTATCATAATGACTTCAGCCCAAGGGAGACACGGTCCACTTTCATAGCCCCTATAAAGCACTTCCCTAGGCCCAGAGAAGAAGACACTGTGGAAGGCTGTTCAGGATACCACATGATGGTCAATGTTTTCATGAGGACTGTCCCAGAGGAGGTAACTTTGGGTACATAGGGCCAGATCAAATCATGATACTTCCTTACATGTATGGGAATCTTCAGCCACTATCGTCATCTCTAAGATTCCAATTCCATGACTAATAAATACCCAAGATCATTCAGGGTCTTATGTCACTTTCCCAACTAACCTATGTTCTTTCCATGGTTCCCCCCTTTCAAGTCATCTGGACACAAGAGGGCAATCTCCAACGTTCAGGGCTGAGGACAACTCAGGACCCAATTTGCCCTGTGAAGGGAGAGAGAAAATCCTGAAAACTGAGTCCAGGGTTGATGTTGGACTTGGCCTTGAGTGGGAAGACAGAAAAAATTTCTGAAGCTTCATTTTTATTCCAGTTCTAGTAGTGTATAATGTCCAGGGAATATATTTGTGATTGAATTTGGGCTTTCCTTGTTTTAAAACTCTGATATAACAGAGTCCTTCTAATAGTTAAACTACCAAGATGGCTCCAGGATTAGAGTCATGTGGAAAAAAGGACGTCTGAAAAATTGCTATCAAGGGTCAACACCCATGACATTTACCCCTGGCAATGAAGAACAAAAAGTGACAGTCTATAAGGGTATTTCTCCAAAGGACAATTCTGATGAAATACATGGGAAAGCTTACTATAGCAGAACTGGATCCTGCTCACATGTATATCCAGAGGATGGCATCCTACCTATGACTATCTTCCCTCCCTGGACTGAAATCCACTGTTCTTTTATGTTCTTGCCCTTCTGTTGATGCAAATCCAATTGAAGAGTACAAATGAGAAGGAACAGCCATCCAGCCATTATTTATTATTTTCTTCTCCTTTTTTTTTTTTTTTTTTTTTTTTTTGTTCTCTACAGAGACAGTGGATGCACAGCCCCTTTTTTGAGTATGAATTAGTTTACTTCTCATCTCAAGGAGTGATTACTATGAGTCCATCATGTAAGTACCTGTGAGAGTACTCAATCTTAAAGTCAACCCAAATTCCAAAACTTGCAAAAGTCTGTAAAATATTTCCCTGGGGAGAGAAAATCCTTCTACCCATTCTAACAGCCTGCTAACCAATCTCCATGTCTCCAGTGTGGATTCTAATACCTTGATCTTCAACACTAAAGCCAGGTGATATTTGTGAGGTACCCTGACTTTATCCTGTATAAACCCACTGGTGGCTCCTTGGCATCCCAGAATCTCCATGCCTTAGCTCAGATACTTCCTCCATGTATATCCATCTCAAATCCATCTGTAAAACTCCTTATGCTTCCTCAATCTCAATTTTTTTCTTTTTTCTAAGAAATTTGCACAATTTGCCATTTACAAAGAAAGCTCTCCTCTATTTTCTTCATATGAGTAACCATCTTGGTACATCCTTCCAGTCTGTTCAGCCATCACATTACTGGGTGACATTTGGTTCCCCCATCATGTCTTCAGACTGTCCCCAGATATGTCACTTGCCATAGAATCTTCTCAACTAGAGGCTATATTTTCTTCTAATGGGACTAAAGAGTCTGAAGGAGAGGCACGCATTTCCATGGCGTCTTGGAGCCATTTCTCCTTCAGTCTTCAAAGTCCTTGTTCTTTGAAGTGCGAGTCATCAGACTTTACCACCCACTATTTGCCTTGCTGTCATTTACAGTCCTCCCTGACACCCTCTTCATTTATTGATGACTTTAGCACTTGGCTTACTGTCTTCCTCTCCATAACATCTCCTGCTATTCTTGGCAACTTTAACATCCGCATAGATGGCCCATCTCCAACACCCTGTTATCGCCATTCCTTGAGCTGCTCAGAGTCTATGATGTTTTTTCTCATGCCATCTTATCCACCAACTCCCGTGGTCACACTTCATAGCTTTCCAACCAGTTTTAAGCAATGGCTCCTGAGATGTCAAGCATTCTTTGACCACTGCATCCCTTCATCTGGAACACCCACCTGAGTGGCAATG